>LR738712.1:705850231-705866521 GCA_902687465.1 Secale cereale
CCTTCATTATTATGTAGCGCCTCCACCACTATCAGGTTGTACATGCGTACTAAAAGATTATTACATCCAGTACTCTGTGCCAGTTTTAGTCCCTCCAACAGCGCTGCTGCTTCTGCTGAAACCACATCAGGTACGTGGTCAAGTCTCGCTGTGGCTGCCCTGATGAAGCCTCCTCTATTATCGTGAAGCACAGCACCACAAGCTCCTGTGAAATCGTCTTCTGAGTAGGACGCGTCAACATTCAGTATTTGTTGTCCCGTCATGCCAGGAGACCATCTGTTTATACGTGGTACTTGGGCCATATTCCCTCTTGCTCTAACAAAATTCAGAGTTAAAGCGTATATTGCTGGAGCAGTCCGAACTGGACACTGAACCTGTTCACCATAGACCAATTGACTGCATTGCCACCATATGTACCAGCAGGCCGTCGCGAACAACTCTGGTAGTTCAACCGGGTCGAAGCTCGACCACATAGCATAAATCTAACCTTCTTAAGAAGTTGCTCCCCACTTCCACAATTCTCTCTACATGCATACTGTCCACATCAGCATGCATGCCACATGTACATCTTTTCATCAATTCTCTCACATGTCTTTCCAATGTACTCCAGTACCTTTCCATCGAGATCGCATTGACTAGCAAGCATGCAACAGACGACTTCTTTTCTTCTCCAGGCCAAAGTTTTTTCTATCCCAGTGTCTCTTCTCCTTCGTGTCTTCTCCATGGAAACTCCTCTCCCACTTCATCTTCTCCAATCCCCATTAAATCACGCCAGTGGAAAGGTTGCATCGGCACCTTTGCCTTCTTCTCCACCTTTCACATCTTCACGCCCAACCCCCTTGCACACCTCCCACCCACCCCGATTCTGCCTCTTCTCCTCGGCTGCAGGGCGATGGGAAGCGGGCCGAGCAGCGGTTGCATTCTTTCTTGCCCATCCAGTTCGTCGAGGAGCGCAAGCAAATCAGCCTATGCATACGGCGTTTCTCTCCTCCGGGCCCTCCCCGCGCCGGCAGCCTCGGACACGCCGGGCGCGACCGCAATCCGGACAGGGAGTTCGGGTTCACATGGGAGGATCTCTGGAAGGAGAAGCTCCCCAGGACTTGGTCTTCACGAGCGCCGCGTGTTCCTCTACTGCAAGGGCCCTGAGGAGCGCTGAATCCGACCACCTCCCCTACCTCCTCGATGCCGTCATCCGCGCCGGAAAGCCTAACCTGAAGAAGAGTGTAAGCATCTCTTCTTATTCTCCATCTCCCTCAATTTGCTATCCGATTGGCTTCATTTGGTATTCTTATATGGTAGTTGTATGCTTCAAAGCGTTTTTTGGTTATTATATCCTCTGAAATGTTAAAACTTGACTAGATCTGGATATTGTATGTTCACAGAGCTTTGCATCGGACCTTTGCCTGCTGTTATATATTACTCGTACGTCATAGGTCATACCACATCGGCATAACATACTGATACCACCCATGGCTACCTTGGGTTCTGATTGAGGCTTCAGCCACAGACGTGGGATTGCCAGTTCGTAAGTTTTGTTCAACGTGGTATTGCTCTATGTTTTTGTCTGTAGTGGTGCCCTGCAACGGCGAGTTGACGGGCACGGTTCCAGCTCCTGCCTTTATTGATTCCAATCAGTTCCATTGGAATTAGATCGGTCGCTTTGGAGATTAGGTATGTAGTACATGTTTTTCTTTTCAGCTTGGCAGGGCTTCCAATCCATCGACAAGTGAAGGAGCACTCGTGTTGGGAGGGCGCCGCCTCTATGTTCCCTATAGCCTCCCACCGTGTGATGTCCCCAAGAACAACGGTTGGGAGAAGATTTGAATTGGAAGAAGTTGGGGATGACTTGTACTGAGAGAATGAGAGGGTGAGAATTCAAATTTATTTCAGTTTGCTCTTTGATGATGTTAATACATAGTCCAGTTTTCTCCCTTTTTACAGTACTACACACTCACTTGCACATGTTTGATGTTTCCATCGGCGACCCGGAAGAGCACACAACATAACGCTCAACACAAGTCTGTCCTGTATGTAGGTTCATGATGGCAGAGCCTCTGCTGTGTCCGCCAAAAGTTCAGTCGCATGCATGTGTAGGAGAAAGCATCACATGCTGACGGCACCGCCCCCTGCGCCTATGGATCCGCCTACCTGCTCATCCGAGGCAAGGACCGAGGCTTGGTAGTTCTGATGTTGGCTGATTGGATCATATACTGAATCAGTATAGAAACTGGTACATTGGTTTCATTGTAAAGTTAATTATTTGTTCATATCCGGATCATATACTGAATCAGTATAGAAACTGGTACATTGGTTTCATTGTAAAGTTAATTATTTGTTCATATCCTTCAGTGAGTTTCTAATCTTTTAATTAATTTTTGTTCCCTGCTCATGACACTGCTGGTGCTTGGACATGGGCATCAGCCTGACATGAATGTTTTGTTGAATGTAGTAACTGATGGCTTTATGCTCAACATTCTTATATAAAACTGTTGGTCAAGTTTGCAAGATTGGTTAATGATGTGTCAAAAAAATGCATGCTATCTGCTAAATTTTGTATGATTGGGAACATAAAGATGGTTCTCCCTTTTATAGTATTTAGAATAGTTGTCAGCTAGTTATCATTATCTTTGTTCGTTCTATCAGTTATATTTCTGCTGTTATTGGCCAAGTTAGTCCCCCCTATCAGATTATATCAAATAGATCAAGCAAAGTTTTAGACTTTGTGAGAACAATTTTTTCTTTGATTGTAAGTCCAGCATAGAACACGTGTTGCACTGTTAAATTATAAGAGACATAAGGAGCGACAGTAAACAAAGAAGACAAGACACAGTAGCCATACTAACCATGTTTTGGTTTCGAGTGTGATCCACATTTCCCAAATAGTTACTGATTACATTATATTTTTCATTTCATATGACATCCATCTAATATTTTGGGCACCATTTAGACTGAATTGGAGGGGAGAACAAACTTGCCACACTAAGTACACATTTTTGTTGTCATTTGATGGCTTCGTCTGTCCTTCAGGTTTGGAGATTTCTGATTGACTCTAGGAAGAACATTTATTAGTTGTCCATTTACAATTATGCATGTGAAGATACCAACAAATATAACAATACTCATTTTGTTGTTATTATGTAAGTCCGCAAATCTGTAGATGTTGTATCCAAGTGTTGTCTAGATTTTAAGAACGTGCGTGAACATATCTAAATGGTTGAGATGATGTCACAAAAAGAAATTTTTAGCCTATCCTCTGGTATGAACATGAAAAGTTAACTATTATGTGTCCTGAAAAAATTAGGTGGGTTGGTTGTTTTTTCCCCGATGGCCAAACCACTTGATGTGTTTATCTGATAATGCATATTTGGTGATTCCACTTTAGTACATTGATTGCTACCACATGTATAAAATATAGTTGGTATTTTGTTTCCTTGCAAATTCGTTTCTCAAAATGCCGCTGCAACGCGCGGGGTATCATCTAGTTCAATCAATGTTGAACCAGCACGATCCACTAGCGCGGCATCCATCCGCCACTACCTTTGCTATTCCAATAGCTTCTCAAATTTGCATTACTCGGGGGCATTTAAAGAGGGCATGCATTACTCGGGGGCATTTAAAGATTATGCCCAGCGAGTTGCTGTGGTAACTTTGTTAAAAATGTGTAAATAGTTGCTAAAAATAACTAAAGCTAATGGAAAAATATAATCTTGAAAATCAATAAAATAATGTGTCTAAAAATAGATTTTTTTTGAATTACTGCTAAAAATATCATTTTGAACAAAAAAGTGAAGGATGACTGACATGCATGTATGATATGGCAGTGTTACATGCATAGACTACTGCAAAAATAATTGTAGTTTATAAGTTCGCTTATGTGGCAGATTTTGCATGGCTTAGTGGGAAAGAAGACTTAAATGCATGGTTTAGTGCGGATGTAGAGGTGGATACTTTGCATGTTCAGAGAATTGAGATCAACTTTATAAGAATGTTAAAAATATCATTTTGAATTTTTTTTTCTTGCAGGATGACTAACATGCATGTATGATGTGGCAGCCTTACATGCATAGACTAATGCAAAAATAATTTTAATTTATAAGTTCACTTATGTGGCAGATTTTGCATAGTGAGAAAGAAGACTTAAATGCATGGCTTACTGGGAGTCTGGGACATTGAGATGGATGCTTTGCATGTTGAGAGAATTGGGACCAACTTCTTAGACTACACACAGTGGGAGTAACGTAGGTAGTAACATCACACATATCTAGATAAAATAGATGATGTGGCAAGCAATAAATGAAGAAAGAGAGGCATGTAGTAACATATCTAGTTACTACTAGTATGAGACTATGAGTAACATCACACATATCAAGGTAAGATGAGTCTATAGCCTAATAAATAAAGTCTTCCATGTTACCACACATATGTTACTCCCCACTATAGAGGTAGTAACATAGAGTAGTAACATGGGCATGTTACTACTCCATGTTACTACCCATTGTGGCTAGTCTTAAGAATGTAAGTTTCTCTAGATAATTGTCACGAGCGCATCATCATGAGTCCTTATCAAACTTAATCTTCTCGTAAGCCGGAGTTCAGGATAGCGGGTCCACCTCGTGAGGAAAACACGGAAAGGCGATTACGAAGAGATCGTCCCAGTAGCTAGGGTTAGGGTTTTCTAGCAGTGGTGTTATGGTTCTCCGGTAGCGCGTGAAGGGGCGACGACGCTCCTTCGTGCGCGGGTCCGTAGGCTTCTCTCCCCCGTGGCGGTACCATGGTATAGAAGGTGAGGAACTATGGTGCTGTGACGTCGAAATCATCTACAGCCCCAAAGGCGGTGGCTATGCCAATGGCGTCAACACCAGCGGCAAGGGTGGCCTTTGCTATGAGAACGCCAAAGGGCACACATGGCAGGAACTCGTCGCAGTCCCTGCAGATGGCAAGGTGTCAGCGGAGGCAGCGGGTCTGACGGCGCGGATGGGCGGCCCAGTGTTGACAGAAAAGGAGGCTACAAGCTTCATCTTCAAGGAATCGGGGCAGGAGCAACCTAGGGCGGCGAAGTGGTTGGCGATAGGGAAAGCGCTTACACCAAGACCGATGAACATCCGGGCGCTGGAGAAGACGATGCCAAGGGCTTGGGGTCTACTAGAAAGGCTTAGTTCAAGGAAATTGGAAGGAATATATTTGTGGTGAACTTCGGGAGTGAAGGAGATTGGAAACATGCTCTAAACAACGGCATGTCGTATTTGATTTTAATGTCCTTGTGCTAAAGGACTATGATGGAGGTACGAGACCATCCAAGATGACTTTTAATACAGTGGAGGCATGGGTTAGGGTTGCGGATTTTCCACTAGATAAACGGTCCAAGGCGTTCGGAGAAGCGCTTGGGAATTGGTTGGGTGAAGTGGTCCGGGTTGATGTTGGGAAAGATTTGTTTGCAAAAGGAACACAGCTGCGGTTCAGGATCAAACTTTTTGTTTATGAGCCTTTGGTGAGTGGATTCTATATCAAGAAGTCAGAGGATGATCTAGAATAAACTTGGTTTGATTTTTCTTATGAAAAAATTCCGCACTTCTTTTTCGAGTGTGGAAGGCTAGTGCATAGTGCAGAAGGATGTGTGGCACCGGTTGACTCTGACAAGCAATGGGTTGAGTGGCTTAGGGCCTCGTCGGGACGATCGACTTCCATGAAAGAGGGGTCTGAGAGGGCTGCAGCCAGTGGTACAAATATCCAGGGAAGTGCTAGACCAAGTGATGCGGGTATGGGAAGGAGCAGGTTTGGGTCCATGCGAGATCTTCCCACCAAACACAACCACAATGGGTACTTTAATGTTTCGGTTTTGACTCCTGCACTGGTGTGGAGGGCAGCCATGAGCATGGGGAAGTGACTAGCCCGAACAAGTAGAGGCACATGCCGGCTGACTTGAGGGGCAAGGACCTTAAACACTATAAGAGTCGCGCAATGTGCGCACTCTCGCTGCTATGGGCGCACGGGGCATGGGGAAGACGTTGTGCACACCCGAGTTGACCCGAGTGAGGTGAAAATAAAAAACCGAGCGCGCGTTTGCAGAGAAGCGAGCGAGCGAGAGAGAAAGAAGCAACCGAGTAGCTGTGTAGCCTGTGACCTAACCCGTCTCCCCTGCGAACCCCGCCTCCTCTCCTGCCGCCGCCGCCGCACCCCCTTCTCCCCTTCTCCATGTCCGCCGCTGCCCCGCCTCGAGCCAGCCGCCGTTCGGTAAAAACCTAACCTGCACACCCACGCCCCCACCAGACCCTCCCTCCTCTTCCTCGACCTCCCTCCTGGCTGCCGCCGCCTCCCCTCCGCGGTCGACCTGCTCGTTGCCGGCGGCAGCCGATGGAGGCTCTGGCAGCTGGAGGAGGAGCCCTCGCTCTCGCCTCTTCTCCTTCGTTGCCGCTCTCAGATCCGTGCCGCAACGCCTCTGGCTTGTCATCGCGGCCGGCAGGCACGTGCTCGTCAAGGGCATTGTCCAGAAGCACGGCTTCAAGCTGGCTGCGACCTAGGGCTCCTGCAGCTCGTGCGATCGTCCTTGAGGTGGAAGCCCACGCCGCCCAAGACGAAGCTCGCCTTCTGCACGCTCGCGCGTCGGGAGAGGAGCGGGGGCGCCCTGTGCTTCCTTGGTCGTGTTCCACCGACACTTGATGTATGTACAGGAGCACGAATTCCCCCTTTTGTGGATCCAAACCACGTTCGTCTATTGGATTCGAACCACGCCGGGCATCATATACTCTATTCTACATGTAGGATTTATTTTTTATGTGCCATCCATCACTCATCCCAGGAGATCTTTTTCCCTTGCTTCAAAAAGTTTCTTAGTTGCGGTGGACAACATACTGAATGGATGGCTAAATGAATGAGCTTGGTCTGCACTAGCAGTAGTAGCATAGCATGTTAGGCTCCCAAAGATTGCAATTGTAGGAATATTAGTATGCATTTGTTTATGCTGCTGAAATCAGTTCTCTCTCTGTTCTTTTCGATTTGGTGGACTTGGTTCGCTGATTCAGTTTCCTCACTCGCAAGGATATGATGTCGGAGATGCTAAGTTCACGATGCACCTGCAGCAGGTGAGTCCCAAATGTGACCCTCTCGTTCTTCTGTTCCTCTTGTCGATTCCATTGTTCACATGATAATCAAGCAAGAATTGCTTGCTCTATTTTCTGGTTTTTCATGTGGCAGCAGAATGCGACCTTGGGCTTGGTGGAGGGATCTGATCTAGTCAAGGTCTCCGAGCAGCTCTGCAAATCAGGTACCCAGCCTGCTTGGATTCAGCAGTACAGTCTGCTTGGATTCAGAGTCCATTGTGACTGCACTGTTACTCACCTTCTCTGAAGCCATAATCAATTGAGATCATGTGGCATTCTGTCTTGTGCTGCTTTTGTCGATGAGTTTTGAGGTCTTAGTAGTGATGCTATGTGATACTTCCAGGAATTTATTAACTTAACTCCTCATTACATTGCAGACTTGGATATCCGATTAAAAGGTCAGTGCAGAATCCTGTCTTACAATTCCTACCGATGCTAGCTCTTTATTGACAAAGTAAATGTTTGCTCAGGGATAGAAGTATGATAAGGTACAGGTCATCTTGTAGGAACAAGTAGTTAGTTCTAATAAGAAGTGCACTGTGCTCATCAGCCTGAAAAAATGTAACATCCAACCACAATCTAGCAAATGGGCATACTATAACAAGATTCGTGGTTTGTAGTCTCCTCTGCATATTTGTGCATATATTGAGTGGCTAGACAAAAAGGGCATACTATAACAAGTACGGATGTGCTGTAGGTATTGCTTCCGTAGTAATGCCAAGGACATTGGCTTAATCAAAGTATGAGACACCCCACTGTTTATCTGAATCATGTGCCTAAGTTTGATGACTGTTTAGTAGTACTCCCTCCGTCTCAAAATAAGTGTAAAATCAATCACACTTATTTTGGGAAGGAGGGAGTAATATGTTACCCCATGCTTTGCTTTGGATAATACATATGCTTTGTCTACAAGACCTCTTGGTATGGCGCACCATTTTTAATTTGTTGGAGACTACAATCTGGTAGTGTGAGTTGTTATATAGACTGAATACAACCACTACTTATGAAGACCTTTCCGTGCAAAAATATATCATGAGTTGACATATAATAAATGTTCACAGCAACTGCACCCTACACAGCTCACACTATATATACTATGTTGATTGCTCTACGGCGTCTTGCTGAATTTTGCGTGTTGCAGGGAGGAGGACAAAATGTCATCTGGGAGGCAGGCAGGGAGGGAGGTCACTCTTAGTTCATCTTCCTGTTTGCTCGGTCTCCTATTGGCTGCTATGGAGGTGATTTTGATTGCATTGGATGTTATTTTTTGCTTAGGCTGTGCTGCTGCTCTTCTATGTGGTGATATTTGCTCTTTTTTCACAGGTTGGTGTTAAGTGAGCAAGCAGTTTGTCATTGTTCGTGAATCGTCTGTTTAGTCTTCCTCTTTGCTTTGTCCGTGCTAAGCTTTATATTAAGTGCACTATGGTATGGTGACGGTGAGTCCCTCTCAATACTCGATGGCTTACTTCCCTTATTTAGACTGTTGATTTCTTTTCGAAGAATAGGCCCTTGTTCCAGTTCATAAGGGAATCATGTTGCAGCAGCAGTTAACATGCTTTTCAGTTTTATTATAAGTAAATTGCAAAATAAATGTGTCATAACATAAGTATTGAATATATGATTGTATATATGTATCAAACATGGTTTTGGCTGATATTGTTTTAAATTCATTTTTAGATACTGCTGAATTTCGGATTTTCTGTTACATATTATTATGGTATATGCTACATCAACTATGTATTCAGACTTTAAATGTGTCGGCAAGCCACTTTAGAGCCTTGCTACGTTTACGTTAGTATTTGTTTCACTTTAGTGCACCATGATCTTTCTGTTTTTCATTTCTATCTGAAGAGCAACAATCAGGTCGCTTCCCTTTCCTCCTTTCTCTATTTTAAAACTCTTAATGTTTAAATCATTTTGTCGCAACTTCGTAATCATTCAATCTTTCACCTTTGCAGACTTCCTATGAGAACTTCAGGTATCTGTGCGACCGACGGGCTAACCCATATGATAGGATTGATTGGAGCTGACATATAGGTTAATTAAATTAATCTTTAGTTCTTCTCTTGTCATATTTTCATCAGTCAACATTAAGGTAAATTCTCTTAAAAATCATGTGTTTTTTTTCTTGGAAATGATTTGATACGATATTTGTAGAGATCATTTTTGTACCTATATTTGTTCGATACAGATTATATTATTTGAGCTCTCTCATGCAATATTGAATAAGAATATTATATAGCACTCGAATGCTTATCTTATAACAATGAGGGTACAAGGCATTACTTAAAATCATTATTGGATCATTTTTGCCATATCATTACATTTTTCTAACCCAAACAACATTTTTTGAAATGCTCTTAGGCTTGGGTGGCGACATGCAGAGGAGCCCTGGGTACAGGGGAAGGGAGGCGCTGGGTGGCGGGTCCAGCAGCTATTGTTGGGGCGGCTGTGTGAAGAAGAAAGGTTGGAAAGGAAATGTTGGACTAACTGATGCTATGGGGATGAATCAGGGAGATTAGAGGAGAGAAGTTGAGAGAAATTTAGGCGACGATCGGTTGAAGAGGATTTTTTTTTCTAGCTATGTGAGCCCAAGATGTGTGATGCTCAAGAAGGTATGTGATGCTAACACATATACAAATATTAAAGTGTCTTGTTGATTTAGTGAACAGTGCCCTTCTTAAAATAAACATGTTTTTCACCGAAACTTTGTGCATGCACATAGAATGTCCGGATATACCCGCGGGATTTTTGTTTCGAATTTTTCAACTTTCCAAAAATGTGTATTTAGACAATAGGTGCATATGCACCTAGGAGCCAAAACACCGCGTCCTGTCCCTTATACTTCAGTCAGGTCTGTTACCTCCCTTGTTTGGATCTTTAAATGTTTCACTGAGGATATTTTAATCCATTGGGCCATTAACTTATAGCTAGATGTGCCTTCATGTTAGTTATATCTCTCTGTTGTAATTCTTCTATAGGCTGTTTTGTGTGACTCTGCGGGTGCCTTTTTGCTCAGATGCTTTTTCTGTAGTGTACCAAGTGGAGTTTAATTCTTCACCCCTCCACATATCCTCATTTTCATGATTGTCAATATTGCCTGCCAACAGATTAGAAGCATGCCCACCTTTTTGTTCCATTTAGTTCCATTTAATCTTCCTATTTTATTTGAATGAATGCATGCTTAGAGTACTGAAATATTATTTTCTATGCTTGGTAGATCAATAAGCCGCCACACGATGCTACTGGTGTGTGTATTCTCTGAACAATTTCAACGCTACCTTTCTTCAGAAATATTTTTATGGGCTTACATGTTATAATTTAGTAAGGGTTTTAAGTGCTCTATTCAGATCAGATCAGTTCCTATATGGTCGGTTACACAAAGGAAACCCTAACTGAAATTCATTGAAAGCTTGGAGTATTTAAATTTCCTTGGAATGGCATTACTGTACTAAAATGCTTGCCTTACAGCAAAATATGCATAGACACATGTGGTATATTAGACATGTCGTATTAGGGTACAACAATACATGAAAATCTAACTTTTATGATGTAGCGTGTGCTCCAATACATGCAACAAATACAAATGTTAGCAAATGTATCAGCATGATTGCCTCAGACAATAATAAATCTATGAAAAAATTTAATGCACTTCTCTCTTGATGGAATATCCATGCGTCGAGGTATATGTAATCATCACCTTCATGATTTGAAGGTCCTTGCTGCTGTGGAACAGGGGGGGCAGTTGAAGATCATCAGCAAATCGTCGCATGGCAACTCCAAGATGCTTGCGCCCACTAGCTGTAACCTGTAAGACACTGTTTTCTGCCTAATTAGTTTCTCTCTTCTTCCCACAGTTCTTACTTAGCATATGTTCCTCGCTTCTGTGGTAGATTCGATTGGTGGGAGATATTTGGTTCTATGATGACCAAGTTGATATAAATCACTGCTTAACGAGCTTCTTTCTTCTTCCCACAGTTCTCGCTTAGTATATGTTCCTTGCTGCTGCTGCAGATTGGATTGGTGGGTCATATTTGGTTCTATGATGGCAGTTTGATCAAAATCATGTGGTATTCTTTAGGTTTAAGAAAAAAGGATGTAAAACGACGAGGAAGGTCATGATCAGATGTGGCGGCTCCTGCAGTTGGTTGTGCTCTGGGTGCGCAAGGGGAGCGCGGCACAACCTTCGTCTGCTCAAGATGTGCCACAGGCACGCCGGCCTCGGCAGCAGGCACGACTGGTTGCACTATGGCGAACTAGAATCCCCCTGCATGCACGTTCTCCATTTTATCATGTGCATCGCACCCTTTGTCCCGGACACTCTCCCCGGTGTCTATGGCAACAATCAATACTTATTCTGCGGTGCCGCGAGAGGGATGTGGACTGCATCGAGGACAACCACAATGGCGAGCAAAACGAGTACGACCTGGAGAACCTCGACGATGGGCAGATGAGCAGCTGCTCTATAGTGGCAAGTCCTGGTGGCTGCAATACAATGACATGGAGAGGTGCTAGATATAGTCCTAAGATTGCTTATCTATTTGCTGAGTTTGATACACTTTTGGACAAGCCATCGTATGTGTAATGGAGGTAGATAGCTCACTGCTACTCTCCTTTGTTTGTACTGTCACCTCTAAGGCTTTGGCTGTCATTCATTCCAAAAATCCCAAGTTATACATGCATATGTGCTATCAATTAGAGCCACAACCAGTTGAAAGGGCGCTCATCTACCTGGCACCGCACCAACTGCCACTCAGGCGGCGCGCATGGCGCGCCCCAACCCCTAGTTAGAGATGAATTGGAGCAGAAAAGAGAACGAGACATGCGGTATGAACTAAAGCAGCGACAATTGAACAAGCAAGCTAAGCTGAGATTCCAATATAAAGCAGCATGGGCCTAAGGAATATGAAGGCATGGGGAGCTCAAGTCAGTACAGAGAAAGGGAGAGAAGGAAGGGGCACTATGTGAGGAAGCCGAGGCCTGGGTATGATGATCATCACTCTTCAAGGAGCCTGCTACTTGTGAGCTGCGTTGGGATTTCCTCGAGGAGAGGATGATGTAGTACAATAGAGATAAGTATTTCCCTCAGTTAAGAACCAAAGTTGAATCCAGTAGGAGAACCACGCAGCACCTCGTTAGCAGCACCTACACACACTAACAAATACTTGCACCCAATGCAAACAAGGGGTTGTCAATCCCTCGACGGTTAATTGCAAGGATCAAATCTTGTAGTGGTAGATAGATAGATAGAACAAAAACACAAAATAAAATTGCAGCAAAGGTCTTTTTGGATTTTAATATATGGCTAAAATAGACCCGGGAGCCATAGTTTTCACTAGAGGCTTTTCTCTTGAAGGTGCGTAAACAAATTATTGTTGGGCGATTGATAGAAAGCGAATAATCATGATGATATTCAAGGTAACTATTACATATATAGGCATCACGTCTGAGACAAGGAGACAAGTAGATCGGCTCCTGCCTGCATCTATTACTATTACTCCACACACCGACCGTTATCGAGCATGCATCTAGAGTATTAAGTTCATAAAGAATGGAGTAACACCTTAAGTAAGATGACATGATGTAGACAAAGTAAACTCAATCAATATGAATAAACCCCATCGTTTCATCCTTAATGGCAACAATACAAATACGTGTCTTGTCCCCTTCTCTCATTGGGATATAGATCACCGCAAGATTGAACCCGTCACAAAACACCTCTCCCAGTGCAATTAAAATCAATCTAGTTGGGCAAACCAAATCAATAGATCGGATAGAAATAAAAAGCTATAATAATTATGCATAGTTCAGAGAAGACTCAAATAATACTCATAGATAATCTTATCATAAACTCACAATTCATCGGATCCCAACAAACACAACGCAAAAATGATTACATTGAATAGATCTCCAAGAACATCAAGGAGAACGTTGTTGAAAGACTGTGGATGTTGCCTAGAGGGGGGGGGGGTGAATAGGCGCTTTAAAATAATTACGGTTTAGGCTTGAATAAATGCGGAATAAACCTAGCGGTTAATTTGTCAAGCACAAAACCTACAACAACTAGGCTCACCTATGTGCACCAACAACTTATGCTAAGCAAGATAAACAACTAGGTGATAGCAAGATATATGACAAGAAACAATATGGCTATCACAAAGTATAGTGCATAAGTAAAGGGCTTGGGTAAGAGATAACCGAGGCACGCGGAGACGACGATGTATCCCGAAGTTCACACCCTTGCGGATGCTAATCTCCGTTTGGAGCGGTGTGGAGGCATAATGCTCCCCAAGAAGCCACTAGGGCCACCGTAATCTCCTCACACCCTCGCACAATGCAAGTTGTCGTGATTCCACTAAGGGACCCTTAAGGGCAGTCACCGAACCCGTACAAATGGCGACCCTTGGGGCGGTCACCGAACCCGTACACTTTGGCAACCCTTGGTGGCGGTCACCGGAACCCGTCAAATTGCTCGAGGCGATCTCCATACTACTAGGAAAAGGGCTATAGATAGGATGGACACTAATGGCGCACCAGACATGCGGTGCGCCATTAGTATATACTAATGGCGCACCACGTGCTGGTGCGCCATTAGTGTTGAATACACTAATGACGCACCGAGCTCATGGTGCGCCATTAGTATCATTTTTTTTTCTTTTCCAAACATACTAATGGCGCATCAAGACAGAGTGCGGCATTACTAGTTGTAACTAGTAATGGCGCACCAGTCACATTGTGCGCCAGTACTATTGTTATTTTTATTATATATATTTTTTTTTTGCAAAACTAGTAATGGCGCACTGTGCCACAGTGCGCCATTAGTATGTTTTTTTTGCAAAACTACTAATGGCGCACCACCAGCAGGTGCGCCATTAGTAACCTGGGTTACTAATGTCGCATTTGGAGGTAGTGCGCCATTAGTAAGTGGGCACCAACAAGATATTTTGGACAACCACTCCTACCCACTCACTTTCTCCCCACTTCATTCTCTCCACCTCCTCCTCCAAAGCTTGTCTCAGGCGCCTCCTCTTTGTCACCTTATTTCCATCATAGATTCATTCAAATTAAGTGGTTAAATTACCTTTTTTTGATAGGTAAGTAAGGGGGAAGCTATCTTTATGTTGTTCTCCCTCCAACAATGTGCACATGCACTTTTTATGGCCTAGCTAGATCTATGTATGTTCGTGGTGTTGCATATGTTTGTGGTGTTGCATATATGTTTGTGTTTGCAGGTGTACCGGTATTTGAAATGCGATAGTTGCCAATATTTTGCCGGAATGTTGATTCATTTCCGTTTCGGCGAGAATTTTGGCATTAAGCATTACTTTTTGTCCTATTTTTAGGGAAAGTCATGGCAAATTTTTTCTTGGTTCTAAAATATCGTTTTGCTCTACCCCGCAGGCGACCATGGTCCGCACGATGACCGAAGGCATCTTGAATAGGTTTTTGAGCTCCGCGAAGGCCGAGATGCTTCAAAAGAACGAGACAGAGATAAGATGTCCGTGTCGAAGATGCAATCTGAAGAGCCTTATTGCGGACCCGGATTCCGGGCAGGTGCGGGACCACCTGCTCTTGCGTGGTTTCATGGATGGCTATCGGTGGCAAGGTGATGAAGATGACTACGAAGTCGTCCATGGGGGCCGGGCAAGAAATGAGGAAGGGCAGCAAGACAACCACCGCGGCTCGGGCGGGCGAGAAGACGAAGAATCTCCAGGAGATGATCACGACGGTGATGTTGTACACATTCATCATGTAGAAGATGCAGGACATGATGATGAGGAAGATGCCGGAGCAGACGACGGGCATGATCATGGAGCAGACGACGCTGGACCATCGATGGGCTGGGTGCAGGACCCTCATATTCAAGAGCTGCTTCTCAAGCAGACGGATAACGCAAGAGCTGCCGCCCGAGAGAAAGCCAAGATGGGGTCACCGTGAGGGTCGCCGCAAAATGCATGTCGACTTCGAGGGTCGACTCGCCGACTTTGAAAGAGCAAACCTAGTCGCGCTACTACACATAGACGTGGTCGATCCTTGGGTGGTAGAGCACAAAACCTTTATTGAGAAGACGTACAATGACCGAGGCCAACAGAGGACGGACGGAGATATAATCAAACAGCACAACTCATGTTTCACGCGTTGGTTCAAGCAAAAGCTTATGTCATACCCTTTACATGAGGATTCTTCCGCGGAAGAACAACTCATATTCGCCTTGTCACAGGGCGCCGAGCACAACCTGATGACCTATGAGGCGTAGGATATCAACGGCTACACATTCTACACCGAGGCCAAGGACATGAAGAGCGATGGTTATCAAAACTCCGGGGTAACGCTGGAATCCTACACCGGTAACGACAAGGACAGATACTACGGAAGGATCGAGGAGATCTGGGAGCTGAGCTACGCTGGAGAGAAGGTCCCGATGTTCCGTGTCAGATGGGCCAAGAGCGTCCTAAAAGAAGACCGGTATTTCACCACCATGGTTATACCCGAAGCCAAATCCAAGACCGCGGGCGCAAACGTCACCGCGAAAAATGAGCCATGGGTACTGGCTTCCCAAGTTGACCAATGCTTCTTCATTACCGACCCGTCAAAGCCCAGTCGTGTTGTCGTGAGGAGAGGCAAAAGGAGGATCATCGGAATGGATGGAGTTGCCAATGAGCAAGACTTCGACAAGTACGGCGACCCGAAGATCGAACATGACGACGATGATGAAGTAGCAGCATACACCACAAGAAGAAACAGGACCACCCTACCTAAAGGACGTCCGTTCCACATAAGAACTCCATTTGCGAAAAAGAAGGGCAAGAAGATTGTGAACAGATAGCTAGCTAAGATCGATTGTATTTAAATCGTAGCCTTCATTTCTCGATTGTATTTCATGGGCACTTTTTGAACTCTTGAATGTTTTTAAATTTCATGGACACTCGATCTCGACCCCCTCCATCTCGATCGCTATCCCACCTCGCCAGATCCGGTCCCCCTCGCCGCCGAGCACCCCCCGCTCAACCGGCCGCCGCCGCCGACCCCCCGCACCCTCCCCTACTCAACCGCCGGCGACGACCCACCACACCCTCCCCCGCTCCACCGGCCACCGCCGCCGACCCATGACTCATGATATTTTCAAAATAATAAATTTGATGATATTTTTTCATATTCGTAAATATTTTCAAATAACAAATTTGATGATATT
>LR738712.1:705866745-705977246 GCA_902687465.1 Secale cereale
CGCTCCACCGGCCGCCGCCGCCGACCCATGAACTCATGATATTTTCAAATATTAAATTTGATGATATATTTTCATATTCATAAATATTTTCAAATAACAAATTTGATGATATTTTTTAAAAAATTATTACTGTTTTATAAAAAAATATTACTGTTATGATTTAAACAAGTTTGAACATATTTAAACACAAATAAGTATCAAACATCATTTTAAATGCATAAAAAAATTTGGGGAGCCTGGGAATCGAACCCAGGACCTCCCAATGGGTGTGCTGCGTGCTGACCAGTCGGTCTAGTACATGAGGTTTGATGTAGATGGAGTCTGGTGGTAGATAACCTGTGGGCTCGAACAGGAAAAAAAAACAATACTAATGGCGCACCAGGGGGGAGGTGCGCCATTAGTATAGATGTACTTATGGTGTACCAGGGGGAGGTGCGCCATTAGTAAACCTCCCCACTCGACTTGACCCCCCTCTCCCTCTCTGCGCCATATCCCCTCCCCCCGCACTGCGCTAGATCCCGCCTCTGCTCCGCCGCCTCTGCTCCGCCACCTCCACTGTGCCGCCGCCCCGTCCACTCCTCGGCCTCGATTGCGCCGCTGCCCCGGCCTCCACTGCCCCCTCCACCTCACACGCTCGTCGCTCCGTCGCTCCCCTTCCCTCCCCACGAACCCTAGCCGCCCCTACTGAGCCCGTCGTCGCCACGCCATCGTCACCATCGCCACCGGCCCCGCCTACCGCTCCGACCTCGACCTCGTCGCGCGCGAGGCCTCTTGGACCCCGCCGCCGCCGCCGCCTCTTCGACACCGCCGCCGCCCGCACCTCTTCGACGCCAGCGCCCTCGACACTGCCGCCGTCGCCGCCTCTTCGACACCGCCGCCGCCCGCACCTCTTCGACGCCAGCGCCCACGACATCGTCATCTTCTCCAAGTCCTACTGCCTGTAAGCCCGCCTTTCCCTTCTCTCCTCACCCCTCCATCTTCTCCAAGTTCTGTATGTTCTGTTCATCTAGTGGAATGAGTTTCTGTATGTTCATCTAGTGGAATGAGTTTCTGTATGTTCATCCAGAGTAACAAATTTAGTGAACAAAGAGTGTCCATCTAGTGGAATGAGTTTCTGTATGTTCTGTTTGCGACATCCGTGAATTTGAGTATATAATAACTGGTATTGGTTGGTTCTGTCTTGAAACAAAGGATTCCCCCTCTCTGCTCCTCTAGTATCTAGTATCTTCGTTAATTGGTTGATGAAATCGGCTACTGAGCCTCTTGCAAAGCAAAAACCTTGCTACTCCAGTCCAATCATCAGGGAGTTTTTTAATCCAAATTGAATGAAATTTGAACAAAAACATGAGTTCTTTACCAAATGTCCTCAACTTTACAAAATTTGAGAAACACATGAGGTTTCTGGTTTTTAAATTCCAATTTTTTTAACAAAACAAGTGTTTTTCATGAAACTGGATCATTTTCATGAGAATATGTTTCTTGTTGGTTAGAATTTGATTTGAAGACAAATGAATTGACAGAGTAACAAATGCTATGGATTCGTTTTAAATGGATAACTCAAGCTTCCCGTGTTTCATGAAATCAACCACCTTCAGCTTTACTGTTTGTGACATCAGATCAAAGGGACTATTACCATGGATATATATATAACCATCTTAAGATCATCGAAATAAAATAGGGGAAAATGAGGATATATATATAAAACTGTCTTTACTGTTTTAAATATCCTTTTAGTTTTCTCTTAGTTTTGTTCCTTTCGCTTTGGTGTTTGTGCATAGTGTGTGCGTACTGTTATCCTCTTATCAATGAAAAAGCCAACACTTGCTGGATATTTCAAGAAAATAAGAAGCTGGACATGAAGTTGTAGTCTCACAAGTCACAAGGTCACTGGATATAGCCATTTCATATCATCATTGCGGGAAGTCAAAGAGAAGTTCGTAATGATATGACATTTAGCAATTTATATGGAAATTGTTTCTGGCGCCTTCCCTATAAACTTCAACTATTTATTGCAATATGTGAAAATGAAACCATCTTTAACGCAGTACAAGCATGTAGTTTACTTTGATTTCCAACAGTTTGATCATATTGGATTGGATGCTCCTATTCTTTTTGTGTGTGCTTGCTCTTGGCTGATCCTTAATTCATTTTGCTCCTATTGGATTGGATTGAATTGTTTTGACACCACTGGTTAAAGGGCCATTAGTAGTAGAAGGAAGTTCACTCTCAGCAAACAAACAGCTTCAGCTTGGAGCTTAGAGTTGCAGCTGGAGATGGACTGCACATCCTCCATTCCCTCTAAATAAATATAAAAGCAGCTTCAGCTTGGAGCTTGGAGTTGCAGCTGTAGATGGAAGTGACCCAAATTAAAAATGATTTGGCAGTGCTAGATAATTTAAATAGATAGATAATTTGTAACATATGCATTTAGTTGAAGCAGTTTCATGATCTGGTTTTGTATGTTAAATTTCAGATAATTGTGCTGCCACACTGAAACACTCTTATTTCAGATAATGCTGCTTATATTTTCTCTTATACAATGTTGGTGCTTGTCTTTATGAAGCTATTTGAAATGATATGCTATTTGAAATGATATGCTCAAGCCTATGCAAACTGGAATTTGAATAGTCTAAAGTGGAGTTGAAAGCCGGATGCACTCCATCCAGATTTTTGCTGGGTTTTGTCTCCGACCATCATGTCGTGATGATTTTGCAGGTACCCCGAGAGGCCCTTGAGTTTGCTGGAATGTCGATTAACTTCCGTTCCGGCAAATTCGGGTACTCCATATGTCCTATTTTCAGCAAAGGTCATGCTAAAATTTTCCGTGAATTTTAGCATGACTTTGCTAAAAATAGGACATATGGGGTACTTGTGACTAATGCATGGGCCGGGGTATCTTAGTACTTAATTAAGTAGGATCAACTGCACCTTTATTCTTGCTGCATTAAACCATAGGCGGCAATAGAGCCAAGTGATTAGGCCCAACTTAGAATTGTCCTTCCCAGCTTAGCTTTTAGGATGCCTCGGTGTCGACAAACCATAAATTATAAAACCTTGGCTTTTAGGGTGCCTCGATGTCGATAAAAACCTAAATGATGAAAGCTTAGGCTTTTAGGGTGCCTCGGCGTCGAAAAACCCTCAATGATAAAAGCTTAGCTTTTAGGATGCCTTGGTGTCGACAAACCCTAAATGATGAGACCATGATCTTGTTCCTTGAAAATAACCTACTTTTTGAGCAAACTTTTTTCCTATTTAGAGAGAAACATGGCCCACAACGATGAGGCCGGGGGTTCGGGCAGCAAGGCATTCTGGGAGCTGTCCTAGGAGATGGAGGAACAACCTCACTTGTATGAGGACGCCGCCTTCCCCACCGATCCTGACACCATTGATGGTGCCGCCGAGGATGACCCCACTGATGGTGCCGTCGGGGATGACACCACTGATGGTGCCGCCGAGGATGCCACCACTGATGATGGCGGCGCACGCACAGATGGCAGCCAACCGAAGAGGCAACGGAAGGACCGGCGCCCGACCGTGCTCCGCACCGTCAAGGAGGAATTTACTGAAGTGGACTCCAACGGGAATCCAACGGTGCCCGAACGAATAGTCAAGGGGTACTCGCTTCAGCTCGGGTGCATTCTCCGGAGCACCGTCTCGATCAACACCGAGAACCTGAGGCATCCTGACCGAGGGAATTTGCGCAACCTCCTCTTCACGAAGCTGCACGAACGATACAAGTTCCCCGCTGAATTTGAAAACACAAGCCTCAAGGGGAATAAAGTGAACAATGCCGCCCTCACGAAGATGAGCACGGCCCTGTCTCCTTGGAAAAGCTTGGTGAAGAGAATGATTGACAAAGGTTTTAGTTATGAGAAGATCAAGGAGAAAAATCCTTCGATCAACGAAGATGACTACAACGACTTCAAGATCAAGTGCTCGAGCATCGCAACCTCCAAATCAAGTCAGTGGGGGAAAGAAATGCGGGAGCTGAACTTAGGGGAACACACACTCGGTCCCGACGGTTACAGAGTGGCGGAGCCTATATGGGACAAGGAGGAGGCGGACCGTGCCGAGCAAGGCCTACCGCCCCTCTTCGATAAATACGGTGACAAGCAGACCAGGAACTTTGTCAGGGCCCGGTACAAGAAGGACCCGAAAACAAAGGAGCTTACCACGGATCTGAAGACCAGGGCGCTTGAGCTTGTTCTGGTAAGGAATACACCCCCGCGTAATTAGCTCCATATGGTTGCATTCTAATTAATGAAGCCAAATTTCTAAATGGTTCACATTCCTTCTGCAGGCGACTGAAAGCAGTAGCGCGGGATCGACTAAGAGCAACCCTTGGGACACAACTCTAAATAGGGCGTTGAATGTAATGAAGAAAAGGATAAGCTCAGTAAGCCGTCGTCAGCTGGTCGTGTGGTCGGCAAAGGCTTGTCCACAAAATGGTTGTCATACTATAACGGTGGTGGGCGAAAGGAGAAAAAGACCAGCTCGGAAAGCCAGTCGCGCGAGGTTCAAGAACTCAAGGCACAAGTGGTGCGGATTCCGGAGATTGTCCAAGAGCAAGTGCAACAACAACTAGGAGCGACGATCACCGCCATTGTGCCTACCTTGATTGAGGGGTTGCAGGCATGGATTGCGGGCGGCCAACAGGGGCCGCCCCCGATTCCCAACTTCACGGCCAGCAACTCGCAGAACGCGATGGCGGGGCCATTGGTGTCTCCGGCGCAGGCGGCATTGGTGTCTCCGACGCCGGCACGGGAGCTTAATGCACCCGGGTGTACGCCGGCCGGCACCTCTGCAGCAAGCGGCCCCTCCGTCAATTACACCCCCGCCGTTGGCGGTGCCTCAACATTAGCCGAGCTCGACGCCATCATCACGGTAACTAATTAAGCCTCTCTCGGCCGAGGACTTCATCTCCTTGCCTTTGACTGGGCATCCCTGACGCCCTACATGTTTTCGCAGGGCGCCGCCGACGTTCCGTGCACTCTCCTGCACTTCGTGAACAACGAGTTGGTCGACGTCGCCAAGGGCAAAATTGTTCAACCGAGCAACCCCGTGTTCCACGGTACTAGGATGCCACCCACCTTGTATAGGGTTCAACTGGTTAGGGTGTTGCCAGGCTGCGACGAGTTGTTACCTCCGATTCGACCCGTCGGGGCCGACGAAGATGATGTGATGACCCTCAGCGCCTGCCTAAGCTGGCCCCTGCTTTGGCCGAAGAGCCAGATTCGTTTGGGGGCGGGGGACACCACCCCAAAGACAACACCGCCAGTCGTGCCGGCGCCAAGCCATGGCAAGACTGCCGCAACGGTGCCGGACATCCCTATGCCACTGGATCCAAACATGCATATGGCACAGGATCCGAACGACAATGACGACAACGACGACGATACATTTGCCAACGTCGATGCATACTTTGCCGATCATGGGTACGATGGCGACTTCATGGGGCCTCCTTCTCAAGAACCCAACCCTACAAAAGATGTGCGCGATCTAGCTGGTACTGCGGAGAAACCAAGTTGCAACAGGCGTCGTCTACCGTTCAGTTCTCAGGAGACGCCTCCAGCTGCCGACTTCACCGAGCCTCAGATAGGCGAGGTGCGAAATATTATGAGCCCCAACACACTCAAGAAGGCGGTCTGTGAGCAGAACTCGGTCCCATTACAGGAGAAGAAGAAGGCACGGAAAAGAAAGACTAACAAGGGTGCGAGCCAGCCGACACCGAGTACGATCCGTGCTCAGGACGGGCCACCTTCACCTGAGGATGTAATGAGGAGGGTGCATGTGGCGGGTAGGCCGATGCTACCGAGTAATATGCTCAATGCTGCAACCGGTGCTATGTGGAGTCTGCATGACAGTGTTCTTTCTTTGGAGAAGCGGCGTCTCAGAGAGAAGGATGTGGCATACCCGGTTTTCGCGGCCAAGTTGCCAGAGGGCAAGGGCTTTGTGGATAACTCCATCGGGGGTACGATCGTCATGCGGTTTGATGACATATATGCTATGTTGAACCTTCATCCGCTGCACTACACCTTCGTTCGGCTATTTTCGCTGAGTATGGAGATGCAGATCATTAGAGACAAGACCCCGGACATCGTGATAGTCGACCCCTTCTACATGCGTGCCAAGATCTTGGGCAGCGCTGGGGACCGGCAAGTCGCGAGTTCTTACCTCGAAGGCGTCATTCTGGCAAACCGAGATAAGGATAACTTCCCCGTGCCTTACTTTCCCGAGTAAGTCGTCCCCTCAACCGCCCCGTAACATATGAATTCTTAGATTTCGATCATTTTTCTTTTAACATTCCGTGTTTTGTGCAGTGACACACATTGCACACTCATCCTCCTAAGCCCGAAATATTCCACGGCCACGTATTTCGACTCGGACCGTCAGTCGAAGGTAGACTACACAAATGTCAAGAAAGTTCTTGATGATGTTCTCCCCGGCTACGCCAAATCTGGAGGCACCTTCACCAGGCCTATTCGTAAGTACGGCAAGCACGTGTTCGCCCACAATACGACGTTCTGCTGCGTCAAGGAGCCGCCTGGCGGTCAGAAGGGTGCCTACTATGCCATCCATCACATGCTGGCGATCGTACGGGACCATCATCACCTTCTGCTACCGAGTAAACTCAAAGATTGGGCCGCGAGCGTGTCGGCAATCCAGGACGCGGACATCAGACAAGAATTCTTTCGCATCCAGTCGGAGTTTGCGGAAATCATCCATCAAGATGTCCTTCGTACCTCGGGGCAGTTCTACCTCAGAAATCAACCGTCCAACAGTGACATAGACACAATGCTACAAATGCAGGCTGACAACGCCCGCGATTTCATGACTCCCACGATAGACGGCGGCTTCATCCACGCTCCGGTCCCTTGAGTCGAGTCGAAAGTAGTGATGCTGTGTCTAGTTCTGAAACATCGATTGGCTCATGTTGTAATTAAACTTTAATGAACTTGTAGTATGTCTCTTTGGTTTTGACAGTCGTTCAACTTAGATGTAATTGATGCTATTAATGTCTTGCTTTTCTCTTCCGATCGTTCTATTGCATACTTATATATTGCTTATGTATTGTCTGTGAATTGGTACTAACGTTTCGTTTGGCTAGTGCATAGCGATGCCGTCGTATGTCGTGTACAAGGGTAAGGTTCCCGGAGTCTACGACGACTGGGAGGAGTGTCGGAGACAGGTTCACCGTTTCAGCGGTAACTGTTACAAAGGGTACACCACTAGGGCCGAGGCGGAATCTAGATACGCCCGCTATCTAGCGGGAGAGGGGAGGGAGCGTTGGAGGAACCGGATGAAGACGAGTTTCATGGTGATGATGCTCATCGTGATGACCGCAGCTCTCTTCTATGTGATGGTAGTTTAGATGATCGATATCGACTTGTAATGTGAAGACAAACTCGCTACTCGCGGTCTCGAGACTTGTAATATAATGTTCTATCTTTGTTCGGTCTTTTGAATTCGGAGACTAATATGATGAATTGTATTCAGAGACTAATATGATGAATTGTATTCAGAGACTAATCTTCTATTGTATTCAATGAATCTGTTGTTGTTGTGTGCTGATGTCTATATTCTGTCCAATAATACATTTTGTAACCTGTGCAAAAAACAGAAAAGTAAAAAAATAAAAAAAAACTAATATTCATACTAATGGAGCATCACATCACAGTGCGCCATTAGTATGCCAAAGGATACTAATGGCGCATCATCCAACAGTGCGCCATTAGTATGCCAAAGTTACTAATGGCGTATCAGGCAAGAGTGCGCCATAAGTATGCCAAAGCACCTGGGTATATATGGCCCCCTGGGTGGCATACTAATGGCGCACCATGGTCTATACTAATGGCGCACTTATGGTGCGCCATTAGTATACCAGATACTAATGGCGTGGCACTAATGGCGCACCACTAATGCGCCATTAATGGCCAAAATAGGTGCGCCATTAGTAGGCCTTTTCCTAGTAGTGCCACAACCTAATTGGAGACCCCTACGCTTGCTCGGAGATTTACACCACAATGATTGAGCTCCGAACACCACAAAGGTTGGGGCTATCTCCCCAACGACACCACAAAGTTTCACCACAATGTAATATGGCTCCAAGGTGACCTCAACCATCTAGGGCGCCCAAGCACCCAAGAGGAACAAGCTCAAGGTTACCAAGCACCCAAGAGTAATAAGCTTCTCAACTTGTAACCTCCACGTATCACTGTGGAGAACTCAAACCGATGCACCAAATGAAATGGCAAGGGCACACAGAGTGCCCAAGTCCTTCTCTCCCAAATCCCACCAAAGCAACTAATGCTAGGGAGGGAAATGAGACGAAGAACAGAGAAGAGAACACAAAGAACTCCAAGAGCTAGATCCAAAGGGTTCCCTCACAAAGAGGAGAAAGTGATTGGTGGAAATGTGGATCTAGATCTCCTCTCTCTTTTCCCCCAACAACTAGCAAGAATCCATGGAGGGATTGAGAGATAGCAAGCTCGAAGAAGGTTAACAATGGGGGAAGAACACGAGCTCAAAAGTTAGATCCATTGGGGAAGAAGGCCCCCTTTCATAGGAAGGGAAATAATCCAACCGTTATCCCCTCTCACAGCCCGCGCGGCGTGGTACTACCGCACCAAACTTGCGGTCTACCGCAAGGCTGTGCGGTACTACAGCTCGCGCGGCAGTGACCAGATGAGGGCCTGTTGCACAGGGCAACGAGCGGTAGAACCGCCAGAGCGGTACTACTGTAAGGCAGGCATCAACTAGTACTGGAAATGCGCGGAAGTAATAAATTACATCCGCGCCTATTTCCGCTGAGATTGGAGCTGACGAAAGTCTGACACGGTAGTACCGGACATGAGTCGCGGTACTACCGCATGTGGGCGGATGTAAAAAATTACATCCGCACCTACTTCCGCATGCGTTTGCGTCACGGCAAGGGGCAGCGGTACTACCGCTCACTAGGAGCGGTACTACTGCTGCCGCCTGCGGTACTACCGCACACCACTGAGGTTTTAGCACTTGGATGCCTTCATATCGCAGCTAAAGACACAGAAGGATGCAATAAAAACATAACTGCCATAACTTCTGCAAATGAGCTCCGAATTGAGCAAACTCAAGCTTGTTGAATAGAGGAAGGCGTGTAGCATCAAAACAACGATGGTGAAGATGGTGGAAGCTCTGCAGCTCAGGTGAAGATGAAGGAACGAAGAAAATACACTTCTGCTGGGGCCGGGGACGCCGGTGATCACAAAGGCAAGTTGTGGCGTTGTTATACCCAGATTTATCTCTGCTTACTGTGTGTCGCCCCAGCTGTAGGATTTGTTATTTCTGCTAAGTTGATGGGCGTTTCTTTATCTAGTTTTGCTTTGATAGATGTGATAGTTGCCTGTCAAAGGCATGTAAGAGTGGACTTGGATGTTGCTCCGTTTCTATGAAATGGAACAGGGCAAAAAGCCTTTTGATCTAGAAAATGCGGCGCTGGAGGGATTCCGTTCGCACAGTATATTCATGACCCACAGTTAACAAGTCTACTAGTGAGCATTTGCGTAACTTCTAGAAGACAACTAAATTCGGTAAGCAATATCTTGCTAGTCGTCTCTATAGTCTATATAAAAAATATGGAGCTACTTGGTGTATATTAATATAAGGCTGGTGGCTACCACCGGAATCGGTTAAATAATATTTGATTCTCAGCATACGACATGAGATTCCAGAAAATATGGCACGTTAACTGTGCTCTCCCCATAGTAAGAAAAAGACATTGGATGGTTCGTTGACGGACCTTGGATGAGGAGGAGGGCTCTACTCCTTACCAGCTAGCAGCAGCCTAGAGAGGTCAGCACTGACATCTTTGTTGCTTTCTCTTTCAATCTCTTCAGGCAAAAAAAAGTAGTTCTTGCGGTTGGTTCTTCTCCCCTGGCTCAACAAGGTAGTTGATGATCACTGACGAGTACAGATTCCGTCTTCAGTTATGGATTTCCATTATATTCATGCGGCACTGTGATCTTTGTATTCTTAGCAAGCATTCAAATTTTTGGATAATTTCATGTAATTTGGACTCTCTCATGTTGCTCCAGTACCAATATTTGTAGTATCTGTTGTTTCTCTGCTCCTTCATAAAGAAAGAGTATATGTTCTTTGTCCTAACTAGTTTCATGTTCATGATTGGTGCAGTGATGCAACAGGATCTGATCCATTTGGAAGCAATAGAGGTTGCGTGCGCAGATGGGTTCCCTCGCGAGTAAATTCTCTCAGCTTCCTCATGTTACATAGCTAGTGGCATCACTTCTGCTACCTTTTCTAAAGCTGTTTTTTTCAAACGACGAGGTAGCTGATTTTGAAAGTCGGGTGACTCCCTTTGCTAAAGCTAGGTTTTTCAGCATGATGTCATTTTGGTGGTTGAATCCTCTAATATAGGTGGGCTACAAGAAACCCCTTGAAGACAAAGACATGCCACTTCTAGGCACCACAGATCGAGCACATAACCAGTACTTAATGTTCATGGAGGAGCTGAACGGCAAGAAGTAGTCGCAGTCACATGCCACACCATCTTTCTTATGGACTATTGTTTCTTGTCACAAGCGTGCGATACTAGTCTCGGGTTTCTTTGCTTTGCTCAAGGTTCTTTCCGTATTAACTGGCCCAATAATTCTCAAGGAATTCATCAATGTGTCACTTGGGAAAGGGACCTTTAAATACGAAGGCTGTTTGCTTGCTGGGTTAATGTTCATCTGCAAATGTTGCAAATCATTTTCACAGAGACAGTGGTATTTCCGCACTCGGAGATTAGGATTACAGGTGAGGTCATTCCTGTCGGCAACTATTTATAAGTAACAACATAAGCTATCAAATGCAGCAAAAATGAAGCACTCTTCTAGAAATATTATGAACTATGTGACCGCCGATGCGTATCAGATTAGGGAATTCCCATACTGCTTCCATCAAACATGGTCAACAAGTGTTCAGCTTTGCATTGCTCCCGCAGTTCTATACTACGTAGTTGGTGTTGCGATGATTTCATCTTTGGTTATCATCATTATGATTGTACTGTGTAACGTTCCATTTGCCAGACTGCAACACAAATTTAAGAGTAAATTTATGGAAGCACAAGATGTGAGATTGAAGGCCATGTGTGAGTCATTTGGTCATATGAAGGTGTTGAAACTTTATGCATGGGAAGCTCATTTCAAGAAGGTCATTGAGGGGTTGGGAGAGGTTGAATACAAGTGGTTGTCAGCATTCCAGTTTAGGAGGGCGTACAGCGCTTTCCTGTTCTGGTCTTTACCGACTTGGGTTTCAGCAGCGACCTTTCTGACATGTTATCTTCTGAAAATCCCTCTTGATGCTAGCAATGTCTTCACCTTTGTGTCAGCTCTAAGTCTTGTGAAAGAGCCAGTAAGGTTAATACCAGATGCTATTTGCTTTGTGATACAAGCTAAGGTTGCGTTCACTCGGATATCGAACTTCCTTGATGCACCTGAGCTAAATGGACAGGTTAGGAAAAAATCCTACGTTGGCATTGATTACCCTGTACCTATAGCGATGAATTCGTGTAGCTTCTCGTGGGATGAGAATAAATCAAACCGAACTCTAAAGAATATAAATCTGATAGTCAAAGGTGGAGAAAAGATTGCGATTTGTGGAGAGGTAGGATCAGGAAAATCGACGCTTTTGGCTGCTGTACTCGGAGAGGTCCCCAAAACTGAAGGCATGGTATGATTTTTTTACTAACATCATCTGTTAATGCAATAGCTGCCATATTAAGAATTTAGACATGATTAAAAGACATGAACTACGTTATTCATCTGTTTGGTTTGTGAAGTTGTGTATGCAAATTATGCTTGACAATATTTGTTCACATGAACTATGTTATTCAATTCATTTTTGATAAAAGCTTTATACCAAATTCCTGATCTTTGCATAAAATTTTCAGATCCAAGTATACGGGAAAATAGCATATGTTTCTCAGAATGCATGGATCCAATCCGGGACTGTGCAAGACAATATTCTGTTTGGATCGTCGATGGACAGGGAAAGATACCACAACACACTCGTGAAGTGCTCGTTGGTCAAGGACCTTGAAATGATGCCATATGGAGATTGTGCACAAATTGGGGAGAGAGAGGAGTACACCTTAGTGGTGGTCAGAAGCAGCGGGTCTAGCTTGCTCGTGCACTATACCAAAATACAGATATCTATCTTCTTGACGACCCTTTCAGTGCTGTTGATGCACATACAGCCACAAGTCTCTTCAATGTAAGGATCATATTCAGCATATGCATATTGTATTACTATTTGATTATGATTTTTTTACAAAGCTCTTTGTAACAGGAATATGTCATGAGTGCTCTATCAGACAAGACTGTCCTTTTGGTGACGCACCAAGTGGATTTTCTACCCGTATTTGACTCCATTTTGGTACTCTCCCCCTTCGAAAATGTCACCATATGACGATATGCATGTCTTTATGATGTATTTTGATATGTAATTATATTTTATGTATTTTTTATCTCATCTAAAACTAGTGATGATTTTTGGCAGTTAATGTCACATGGAGAGATTATTCGGTCTGCGCCTTATCAAGATCTATTGACAGATTGTGAAATATTTATAGGCCTTGTAAATTCCCACAAGGATACTATTGGTGCTTCGGATCGTAATAAAAACATACCTCCACAAAGATCAAAGGAAGTATCAGAAAAGGTGACAAATGATATTCATGGAAGCAGAAATACGGAGTTTGTGAAGCCATCATAGGAAAACCAACTGATTAAGAAAGAGGAAAGAGAAACAGGGGACGCAAGTGTTAAGCCTTATATAGATCACCGCAAGATTGAACCCGTCGCAAAGCACCTCTCCCAGTGCAATTAAAATCAATCTAGTTGGGCAAACCAAATCAATAGATCGGATAGCAATAAAAAGCTATAATAATCATGCATAGTTCAGAGAAGACTCAAATAATATTCATAGATAATCTTATCATAAACTCACAATTCATCGGATCCCAACAAACACACCGCAAAAAAGATTACATTGAATAGATCTCCAAGAACATCAAGGAGAACTGTTGTGGATTTAGCACGGCAGATGTCCTAGCAAAAGGACTTAGTCGTGAGGCCATCGCTACGGGTTAGCTCAAAGGGGTTAAAGCGGACGAAGGACGCAGGGGTTTTATACTAGTTCGGCTCCTTCGATGAAGGTAAAAGCCTACGTCTAGTTTGGTGTGGTATTACTTGGGCTTCGATGACCAGGGAGCGAACCCGCTTTGCCTGTGTCTCGAGCTGTTGTTTCTTGTCTTGAACCGTCGTCGGGTCGTCCCTTTATATAAGAGGTGATGCCTGGTCCGGTTTACAGAGTCCCGAGGCCGGCTCATAATCGTGTCCGCCTCGGTCTCTGCTCTTTCTATCTTACATCCCAAGTTTACATAATATGATGGTTTACAAGTCATGGGCCCTATCATATGGGTTCTAAGCCTCTTGGGCTATAACTTCCTACTCCATACTCCGCTGGGCTTCTGATAATATAATCTTGATAATTTAAACCGGACCCTCCTGCCCGGTTTATACATGGTAGTAATATCCCTGACATTAGGCCCCAGATTGATTTGAACCTGTTCAGGTCAATCTCCAAAGTCTTGTACAGCCTTTCGTTTCCGCAGCTTCAGTATGCTTGGTAAACCGGCATGACGTCATCCCTCTGTGTTGCTTTAAACCGTCGTGACATCATCCGCGCATTCAATGCCTGCACCTGTGTTTTACCTTTACTTATTAAAGCTCTGAAGATCGAGGCGGCAGCTCAATCCATATCCGATTTTTGGTCTCCTCGATTCCCGCACCTGCCGTTTTATCTCCTCGGCCTATAAATAGGGCCAAAGGCCATCTCTTTATCCCCTCTGCTTCGTCTTCCTCTGTCCTCGAGCGCTCAAGCTCCGCCGCCGTCCTTCAAGCTCGTCGTCTTCCCCGAGCCCGGTCGCTGCATCAACCTGAGTGTGTCCAGAGACTCGTCGCCGTCCTTCCGCTTCCTCGGGTGCGTTACTTCTTCTTCCCCATAGATCTTAGTTCTAGCGTTTCTCGGGAGCTCGCAGATGAACCTCCGCTCCTCGCTGTTCATCACCATAGGTGGTTCTTAGCCGTAGATGTTAAATCTTTTTAGGTCAACTCTTGTATGCGCGACTCCGCTCCATACTTACAATCTTAGTTCCCCCAATACTGCTAGTAAAACTGGATCCGTAAAAACCTTCGCTGCCTTCAACGAATATGACTTGATTTATCTTGATTTTTCCCTGTGCTGTAGATCCATATTTTACCACTGCTCATGTGAAAGTTGTTTCTCACACTTTAGATCTGTAACTTATCTGCTCATGTCACCGGTTCAATTTCAACCTGCGCCTTATATGCCTGTGCTGACGGTTTAGATTTAGACCTGCATCCTGTAATTGGCGGTTTAACTTTTCACTTCTAAGCTTGATAAACCGGTAGCTGTCTCGTTCATACTTGCTCCTGATCAGTAGGTACCATTAGTCCCTTGCTTAAACCGTAAATTAGGTCAATATCTTCATAGAACATGCTGGTTTATATCTAGTGGATCGTAAACCAGATCTTGTATTACATTTTTCAGCATTCCCTCTTTGAAAAAGATGACTCCTGCGGCTAAACAGTTCGTCGCTTGCAACTGGGTTCCGTCCCGGATTACTGAGGATGACTTAGTAAAGGCGGCCTCAATAGGCGGTTTAGGTCTGAAAGAGGTTCTGCACTAGCGGGCCCCTGGGAAAGAATGTCCTCCTCAGCCTAAGGAGGGAGAGATCATCGTCTTTTTCGATCATCTGGCCCGGGGCTTTAGCCCTCCCGGTTCAAAGTTCTTCCGTGACGTTTTAGCCGATTTTCAACTCCATCCACAAGACATAGGTCCCAATTCCATATCAAACATCTGCAACTTCCAAGTCTTCTCAGAAGCATATCTGCAAGAGGAGCCATCCGTGGAGCTATTCCGGGACTTCTGCCATCTGAATCGCCGGACTAAATTCTCCGACGGGCCCAATACTGAACTCAACGGTATGAGCATCCAGAAGAGGAAAGATGTCGGCTTTCCTCACGTCACTCTTCACAACCACCCCAAGGAGTGGAATCAGACCTGGTTGTACTGCAAGGTTACTTCACCAGAGGGAGAAAATCCACTGCCGGGTTACCGCCCTTATCGTCTGACAGCATATCACCCTTTCCCGCAGCGTCTGAGTGCCCAAGACCGGGCTCGATATGCCCCCCAACTTTCCAAACTCAGGGCTTTCGTAGACAACGGTTTAACCGGGGTTGACTTTGTCCGCTGCTGGCTCTCTTGAGCATTCTCCCGTTAAGCCGGCGTTCCGGCTTAATGTGCGAGTATACCGGTAATCCGAAGGATCCTCAGCGTCACACAACTACGGTGCTTCCAGACAATGAAGTTACTGAGTCTGCTAAGAAGATGTTGAATATCCCCCTAGAGGAGTGCAGCCGGACCGGTTTAGCACCCTTCTGTGTGAACAACAAACCGTCGTCGGTAAGACTCTTCTGTCCCTTTCTCTTTGCTTTAATCCGTCCATATTGCTTGTCTTCAATATGTTTTTACTCCTTTACACAGGCCAATGACCCCTTCTGGAAGAAGAAGGCTCAGGACAAACCGGCGAAGCCAACTCGCAAGAAGAGCTTGGCCATAAAGAAACATAAGAAAAAACCTGCGCTGCTTCTGGATCAAACGCCGAAGAAGATTATCCGGCTTCTGAGGTACTGCTTGGCTCTTACGTCTCTTAACTTTCCTTTGTCTGTATTCATAGTAACAATGTCCTTTCCCAGGATCCGGCGGAAGGGAGTAAAGCAGATGAAGTCGAGGTAATCTCTCTCTCCTTTGATTCAGAACCGTTGCCACCCAAAATTCGTCGGGTAGCCCGGAAGTATCCATTTTCTCACCCTTATGCTCAATTGGATCCCAATTTTCTTTTGAAGAAGTAGCAGCATGAGGCTCGCCGGACCACACGCCATAGTGGTCACGTGGTTGAATCATCTGGATTACCCCACACGCCGGCTCGAAGACGCCGCTCAGAGGTTTTGCTTACTCCAACCATTCTTCATCCAAAAGCAGGTCTTCTTCACAAACCTCTTAAACCGTCTGATCCAAACTATCAGGAAACTCCTCTATCTTCCTCCGGCGAGTCAACTGCCACCCAAGTCCCGGTGCTCAAGACCGTTCCTGGGTAAACCATCTTTTAACATGTCCGGTTTATCTTTCCATTTTGACTTGTAATTTTCATTATTCCTTTAATCCTTTCAGTATGCCCAAGCTTAGCAAGAAGGCAAAGTTGAATAAACCGGCAGCCGGAAACGCTTCTGAATCGGCAGAGGATCTTGAAGCTGCCAATCCTCTGGAAGAGAACGCTGAAGTTCCGCTCCATGATCCTTCCCCAATGGACCACGAAGATCTTGCTGCTCCGGGGGGTGATGCTATGGAGAACGCTGCTGAACCGGCCAGCCCTGTCCGGGTTAGTCCTCCCTGGGCTAGTCCGGCTCCTATTAGTTCGGTACGCACCGATCCCGTTGTCGCTGATGATACCCCCAGGCCAACTGTTGCCTCGACAGAAGATGTCAAGATTACTGGGATAGGTTTTGTTGCTCCTGCAGAACCTGTTATCTTGGCCAGACACACTGCCAAGGAGGAAGTTCTTTAGAAAGATAAAGGCAAGTGGATCACTGACTTGTCTAGTTATGCCCAGCTTAGTGCCCAGGAGCTCCATTCTGGGTATCTAAACCGGCTCTTCACCAGCAGCGACCACGAGGCCGGTTTGGTAAACTTGATGAAGGAAAAATATGAGGTAACTTCTTTCCCTTTGCCTTTCATTTCTGCTTGTGACTTGTAGCTGTACCTTTAGTCCATTATAGCCCCCAAGCGCCGGTTTAGCCTTCAGGGTAAATCGGGGCTTTGGTAGATTTAACTGGAATAGCTTGATTCGCACCGTGTAGCCCCCAAGGGCCGGTTTACTCCATTGTGGGTGAATCGGGACTTCTACTATGTTTGAGAATGAATTTACATTAGCCCCCAAGCGCCAAGGACATAACTTGCTATGTGCTTGGGATTTGTTTGAAAAAGTTGCTTTCTTCCACTTCAATTGCACATTAGCCCCCAAGTGTCGAGTGCATAACTTGTTATGTTCTTGAGACTTTTGATTGATCTGTCCTCATGAATATCTGATATTCTCTATCTTCTGCAGACTGATTTGAACCGGAGGGCTTCGGAGACAACTGAGCTCCGGAATAACCTGGCCTTCCAGGAGACTGCTTCGACTAAAGCCAAGGAGGAACTTGCCCTTACTTTAGCTAGTATGGAGAAGCTCAAGAAAGACTTTGAAGCGGAGCGGTCCATTTGGGAGGTACAGAAGGCTGCTTTAGAAAAAACAGCCAAGGATGCTGAGGCTGCTCTTAACCCGGTGACGGAGGAGTTATCCCGGTTAAGGAGGCATATAGACGATATGACAGCTGCCATCTTCGGTAAATATTTGGTTTCATATGCTTTATCCTTGCAATCTTATATTGCTCCGGCTTAACTCATCACTTGTATACTGGGAGGCGCATGACTCATCTTGGGGATGATGTACGGAGGAAGCTGAAGGCTGCTTATACCTTGGTGGAACAACTCTATGCCGGTGCTCAGAGGGCCATCAGTGCTATTTCGCACAATAAACCAGCGCCGACCACTATCCAAGGTACTCTGGAGAAATTATCCATCTTGCCTACCCGACTTGTTGAAGTGAAGAAATCTTCTGCGAGAGCTGGTTCCCTCATGGTGTTAACCCGGGCCAAGGCATGGGTTCCCGATTTTGATCTGGCGGAGGCCGTGAATGGTTATCCCAATATGAAAGAAGACGGGTCAACCTTCTCCGCTGAAGATCTTCGTGCTTTAACCAAAGACATGTGCCCTCTTGCCAGTAAGCTTGCTGATGAAGCGGACTTAACAAGGTATCATCTGGGTTATGATCTAGAGAATGTGCGGGTGGAGCGGCCGTCTTATGACATCGAAAATCTGATTCCACCCATTCGTAAGCATACCTTCGCTCCTGACATTGAACCGTCAGAACTTATAAACGATGAAGTATATGTCCGCGCCCTTGCCAAGATTGACTGGAGCACCCCTGATTTCCAGCAGCTGCCAGAAGTCGTCGAAGATCCGAGCAAGCTGACCCTCGGTCTCCACAGCGAGCCGAAGAAGAATCCTAAACCGGTGCCGTCTTAGTTCTATGTATTTGAACACTTTGCGAGAAAACTGATATTCTTTTGGGCCTGCCAATGCCTTGTAATAGAATAGTTGAGATACTGTCTTCGTTCCACTCTATCTTGTATGGCATTACTTTATCCGGCAACTCCTGAATTATCTCCTGCTTGCAATGTGTCAACAGTTTATATTTACCTGTTTCTGCATAAACAATGCTAAGAATGTCCTGGCGGTTTACCACCGGACGGGTTATACCGCCCAAACACATGATCTAAGTTAATAACTTGAACTGTGTATAAGATACATTCATATATCATACATGTGATTAAGTGTATCTGCAAACCTTAATCCGGCACGAGTAATCCAAGACGTGAGTGTTGATGACTCCCTTGGCTCTCTGTTGACTTTTTATGAAGCCGATCCGGGTTATAATGAACGCCGGTTTAACGGCAAACTAGTGCTGGTGTTCATGACCCAGACTATAGCTCTATAGATACAGATGTAGTGACAACTTTGTAGTTGTCCGGTCTTGAATCAGTGGACTTGGTTGAAAAACCAATGACCTTGAAGATAAAGATTTGTGAAAACATAAAAAATGAAAAATAAAGTTTTTTGGGCAAATAAGACCATGTAGTCGAGGCTTTTTACGAGCTGTCAGGCTCCAAATTCGAGGCTTTTTATGAGCTGCCAGGCTACTGTCATTAACCATTTTAGCAAAGCCTATTAAGATGATCTGCAATCTTTAACCAAAACATCAATGTCAAAAGCTACCCAATGTTCAAAATCTCATAAAGATTTTGGCTTGGGTAATCACTTGATGATCGTCAATTTAACGTGACCAAGTTCAGGGTCCCGAAGGATTGACTTGTGATACGTTCGACGGGTCATACCAGGTTTACCTGGACGGCGCGATTTAATTGATGCAGGCAGGTTAATCCGGGGTTTTAGGTGTATACACCGGGCTTCCAAGCCGTGTTCACTACAAGAGTTTTCAACTCGCTGATGAACTTGCATCAGGAGCCCCCAGGTAGCGTGTGAGCATTGCTCGTCGGGGCATATGTTTGAGTCGTGCTAGGCATCAAACTTTCTTTTGCCCCTTCATCATCATGTGGAAATTGCCGAAGCAACCAGAGCAGTGCTCTTATGATGGGCTTCATATGGCCGGCGGTTTAAGAGGCCATGGAAAACTTCCTTGCCCGCGGAAGCCCCCATGTGATTCTTTTTTTGTACATAAAGGATGGCTGATTCCTTGATTTTATCAAGGGCGCCGGTTTAAGAGGCCATGGAGAACTTCCTTGCACGGAAGCCCCCATGTGATTCTTTTTTGTATAGAGAGGACGGCTGATTTCTTGATTTTATCAAGGGCGCCGGTTTAAGAGGCCATGGAAAACTTCCTTGCACGGAAGCCCCCATGTGATACTCTTGTGAAAAGATGGCTGATTCCCCGGTTTACCGGGGGCGCCGGTTTATTTTTTTAATCATAATATATACATTGTACATAAAGCGGAGCTGGTGGCTCAAGTATAGTAAGGTCGAAGAAGAGCGATGTTCCACGGCCGCTTGGTCTCCTCTTCCATCGTACGTGAGTCCTTATGTTCTCGAACGTTGATGAGGTAGTATAATCCGTTGTGCAGGTTCTTGCTGACCACAAAGGGTCCTTCCCAGGGTGGGGATAACTTGTGCATATCTGTCTGGTCCTGGATGAGCCGGAGCACCAGATCTCCTTCTTGAAACGTCCTGGTTTTAACCCGACGACTGTGGTATCGGCGCAGGTCTTGCTGGTAAATCGCCGATCGCGCTGCTGTCGTGTCCCGTTCCTCGTCCAACCGGTCCAAGCCATCTTGTCTTGCTTGTTCATTATCCGCTTCAACATAAGCCGCCACCCGCAGTGAGTCGTGCCAGATATCACCTGGGAGGACCGCTTCAGCTCCATATACCATGAAGAAAGGCATGTACCATGTGGATCTGTTAGCTGTAGTGTTGATGCTCCATAAGACAGAAGGCAATTCCTCTACCCAACAACCTGGTGTTCTCTGCAAAGGAACCATAAGTCGGGGTTTGATGCCTGTCAAGATCTCTTGATTAGCTCTTTCAGCTTGGCCATTAGACTGAGGGTGAGCTACTGATGATACGTCAAGACGGATATGCTCTCGCTGACAGAATTCCTCCATAGCCCCCTTGGACAGATTGGTGCCGTTATCAGTTATAATACTGTGTGGAAATCCAAACCGGAAAATCACCTTTTTGATGAACTGAACCGCTGTTGCTGCATCACACTTACTGACAGGCTCCGCTTCAACCCATTTTGTAAACTTATCCACTGCTACCAGCAGGTGGGTTTTCTGGTCTTGGGATCTCTTGAAGGGTCCAACCATATCGAGCCCCCAAGTCGCAAACGGCCAAGTGATTGGGATCATCCTCAGTTCCTACGCCGGTATATGATCACGTCGTGAGAATTTCTGGCAAGCATCACATTTTCTGACCAAGTCCTCTGCGTCGGCGTGAGCCGTCAACCAGTAGAACCCATGACGAAAGGCTTTAGCCACCAAGGATTTTGAACCGGCGTGATGACCACAATCCCCTTCATGAATCTCTCGAATAATATCACAGCCTTCTTCTGATGATACACGCCGCTGAAACGCTCTAGAAGCGCTGCGGTGATGAAGTTCTACATTGACAATAGTCATAGATTTAGACCGCCGGATTATCTGCCGGGCCTCGACTTCATCCTCTGGTAACTCACCTCGGTTCAGGTATGCCAAGTAAGGGAGTGTCCAATCTGGAATGACATGAAGTGATGCAACCAATTGTGCTTCCGGATCAGGAACAGCCAAATCCTCCTTTGAAGGTATCTGCACCGACGGATTATGCAATTCATCCAAGAAAGTGTTAGGTGGAACCGGTTTACGCTGGGAACCCAGCCGGCTTAACGCATCGGCCGCTTAATTCTTTCGCCGGTCTATATGATCCACCTGATATCCTTTGAAGTGTCCAGCGATAGCGTCCACCTCTCGTGGATATGCTGCCGTAAGCGGATCCTTGGAGTCCCACTTGCCAGATACTTGCTGTGCTACCAAATCTGAATCGCCAAAGCATTTAACCCGGATCAAGTTCATCTCCTTGGCCATCCGCAAACCATGGAGGAGAGCTTCATACTCAGCAGCATTGTTAGTATGAGGGAACATTAAACGGAGGACATAGCAGAACTTATCACCTCGTGGGGAAGTTAACACGACTCCAGCCCCCGAGCCCTCCAACTGCCTTGAACCGTCAAAGTGAATAGTCCAGTATGTATGATCCGGCTTCTCCTCAGGTGCTTGCAACTCTGTCCAATCATTAATGAAATCCACCAGCGCTTGGGATTTTATAGCATTACGGGGCACATATTTTAATCCGTACGGGCTAAGCTCAATGGCCCATTTTGCAACCCGACCGGTAGCTTCTCTGTTCTGGATTATATCCCCTAACGGAGCTGAACTGACAACGGTGATTGGGTGGCCCTGAAAATAGTGCTTCAGCTTCCGGTTTGCTATGAATACTCCATACACCAGTTTCTGCCAGTGTGGATATCTCTGTTTTGAATCAATGAGCACCTCACTGATGTAGTAAGCCGGCCGCTGAACTAGATATTCTTTGCCTGCTTCCTTGCGCTCTACCACAATTGCAACGCTTACTGCACGGGCATTGGCAGCCACATATAGCAGCAGCGGCTCATTATCAACCGGGGCAGCAAGGACCAGCGGCTCTGCCAATTGCCTCTTCAAATCCTCGAACGCAGCATCAGCAGCATCGCTCCAGACGAACCGGTCTGTCTTCTTCATCATCTGATAAAGCGGGCGCCACGCGTTGGACATCATTGATGCACGCCGGTTTAGCCAGGGACGTGATCACCTTGATCTTCTCCGGATTAGCCTCAATCCCTCTGTTTGACAGTAAGAATCCCAGGAGCTTGCCTGCCGGAACACCAAAAACGCACTTCTCCGGATTAAGCACCATTTTATAAGTACGGAGATTATCAAAAGTTTCCTTCAAATCATCTATCAGCGTTTCCTCCTTCCTGGATTTCACCACAATGTCATCAATATATGCATGAACATTCCGCCCAATCTGCCCTTGTAGGCAGTTCTGCACACAACGCTGGTAGGTTGTCTGGGCGCTCTTGAGCCCAAATGGCATAGATACATAGCAGAAGGCTCCAAAGGGAGTTATGAAAGTTGTCTTCTCCTGGTCATTAACTACCATCTTGATCTGATGATAACCTGAATATGCATCCAAAAAACTTAGCTGCTCACATCCTGCCGTAACATCAATGATCTGATCAATACGGGGGAGAGCAAAAGGATCAGTTGGGCAAGCCTTGTTCAGATCTGTGTAATCAACACACATTCTCCAAGTTCTGTTTTTCTTGAGCACTAGCACCGGATTAGCTAACCACTCCGGATGAAACACTTCGACTATAAAGCCTGCAGCCAAGAGCCTGGCCACTTCTTCTCCGATAGCCTTACGCCTTTCCTCATTGAAGCAGCGCAGATACTGCTTGACCGGTTTAAACTTAGGATCAATATTAGGGTTGTGCTCAGCGAGTTCCCTCGGTATACCTGGCATGTCAGAAGGCTTCCACGCAAAGATATCCCGGTTCTCATGGATGAACTCGATGAGCGCGCTTTCCTATTTTGGATCTAGGTTAGCGCTGATAGTGAACTGCTTGGATGAATCGCCCGGAACAAAGTCCACCTGCTTAGTCTCCTCAGCCGATTTGAATTCCAACGCCGGATCATGCTCTGTGGTTGGCTTCTTTGTTGGGGAACGTAGCCGAATTCAAAAAATTTCCTACGCTTCACCAAGATCAATCTAAGGAGTCATCTAGCAACGAGCATACTGGAGTGCATCTACATACCCTTTTGTAGATCGCGTGCGGAAGCGTTCGAAGGAACGTGGATGAAGTAGTCGTACTCTTCGCGTTCTTCGTCACCGATGATCCTAGCGCCGAACGGACGGCACCTCCGCGTTAAACACACATACGGTACAGCAACGTCTCCTCCTTCTTGATCCAACAAGGGCGGAGGAGAGGTCATCGGAGATCTAGCAGCACGACGGCGTGGTGGTGGATGCAACAGGAAAATCTGCAGGGCTTCGCCGGCGCCCTGCGGAGGAGTAGGAAGTGTGACGGGAGGGGGAGAGGCGCCAGAGGCTTGGGGTGCGGCTGCCCTCTCCCCCCACTATATATAGGGGCCAGGGGGGCGCCGGCCCTGGGAGATCAGATCTCCATGGTGGGGCGGCGGCCAAGGGGGGAAACTTGCCCCCCAAGGCATAGGGGGCGCCCCTCCCCGTAGGGTTTCAACCCTAGGCGCATGGAGGGGGGCCCATATGGGTGCGCCAGCCCACCAGGGGCTGTCCCCCTTCCCCTTGCGGCCTAGGGGACCCATCGGGATGGGTGGCCCCACCCGGTGGACCCCCGGGACCCCTCCGGTGGTCCCGGGACACTCCCGGTGACCCCCGGAGTTCACCCGATGGCCGAAACTAGACTTCCTATATATCATTCTTTACCTCCGGACCATTCCGGAACTCCTCGTGACGTCCGTGATCTCATCCGGGACTCCGAACAACATTTGGGTTTCCATGTGCATGTATCTCTACAACCCTAGCGTCACCGAACCTTAAGTGTGTAGACCCTACGGGTTCGGGAGACACGCAGACATGACCGAGACAACTCTCCGGTCAATAACCAACAGCGGGATCTGGATACCCATGTTGGTTCCCACGTGTTCCTCGATGATCTTCATCGGATGAACCACTGTGTCAAGGATTCACTCAATCCCGTACGTTATTCCCTTTGTCCATCGGTACGGTACTTGCCCGAGATTCGATCGTCGGTATGCCCGATACCTTGTTCAATCTCATCATGGCAAGTCTCTTTACTCGTTCCGTAATCCATCATCCCGTGACTAACTCCTTAGTCACCTTGAGCTCATTATGATGATGTCTTACCGAGAGGGCCCAGAGGTACCTCTCCGTCACACGGAGTGACAATATCCCAGTCTCGGTTCGTACCAACTCAACAGACACTTTCGGAGATACCTGATGTGTACCTTTATAGCCACCCAGTTACGTTGTGACGTTTGGCACACCCAAAGTATTCCTACGGCATCCGGGAGTTGCACAACCTCATGGTCTAAGGAATAAATACTTGACACCGGAAAATCTTATGCATTACGAACTAAACGATCTCGTGCTAGGCTCAGGATTGGGTCTTGTCCATCACATCATTCTCCTAATGATGTGATCCCGTTATCAATGACATCCAATGTCCATGGTCAGGAAACCGTGACCATCTGTTGATCAACGAGCTGGTAACTAGAGGCTTACCAGGGACTCATTGTGGTCTATATATTCACACATGTATCGCTGTTTCCGTACAATACAATTCAAGCATGAATAATAGACAATTATCATGAACAAGGAAATATAATAATAATACTTTTATTATTGCCTCTAGGGCATATTTCCAACAGTCTCCCACTTGCACTAGAGTCAATAATCTAGTTACATTGTGATGAATCGAACACCCATAGAGTTCTGGTGTTGATCATGTTTTGCCTATGGAAGAGGTTTAGTCAATGGGTCTGCAACATTCAGATCCGTATGCACTTTACAAATATCTATGTCTCCATCTTGAACATAATTCCGGATGGAGTTAAAACGGCGCTTGATGTGCTTGGTCTTCTTGTGAAACCTGGGCTCCTTGGTAATGGCAATAGCTCAAGTGTTGTCACAGAAGAGAGTCATCGGGCTTGACGCGCTTGGAATGACTCCTAGGTCGGTGATGAACTCCTTCATCCAGACTCCTTCTTGCGCTGCTTCACAAGCAGCTATGTACTCCGCTTCACATGTAGAATGCACCACGACGCTCTGCTTGCAACTGCACCAGCTGACTGCTCCACCATTCAAAATATACATGTATCCGGCTTGTGACTTCGAGTCATCCAGATCTGTGTCGAAGCTAGCATCGACATAACCCTTTACGATGAGCTCTTCGTCACCTCCATAAACGAGAAACATATCCTTAGTCCTCTTCAGGTACTTTAGGATGTTCTTGACCGCTGTCCAGTGTTCCATACCGGGATCACTTTGGTACCTCCCTACCAAACTTATGGCAAGGTTCACATCAGGTCTGGTGCACAGCATGGCATACATGATAGAACCTATGGCCGAGGCATAGGGAATGACAGTCATCTTTTCTCTATCTTCTGCCGTGGTCGGGGACTGAGCCTTGCTCAATCTCATACCTTGCAAAGCAGGCAAGAACCCCTTCTTGGACTGATCCATATTGAACTTCTTCAATACCTTGTCAAGGTATGTACTTTGTGAATGACCGATGAGGCGTCTTGATCTATCTCTATAGATTTTGATGCCTAATATGTAAGCTGCTTCTCCAAGGTCCTTCATTGAAAAACTCTTATTCAAGTAGGCCTTTACACTTTCCAAGAATTCTATATCATTTCCCATCAGCAATATGTCATCTACATATAATATGAGAAATGCTACAGAGCTCCCACTCAGTTTCTTGTAGATACAGGCTTCTCCATAAGTCTGCATAAAGCCAAACGCTTTGATCACATCATTAAAGCGAATATTCCAACTCCGAGATGCTTGCATCAGCCCGTAAATCGAGCGCTGGAGCTTGCACACCTTGTTAGCATTCTCTAGATCGACAAAACCTTCCGGCTACATCATATACAACTCTTCCTTGAGGAAGCCATTAAGGAATGCCGTTTTGACGTCCATTTGCCATATCTCATAATCATAGAATGCGGCAATAGCTAACATGATTCTGACTGACTTCAGCATCGCTACGGGAGAGAAAGTCTCGTCGTAGTCAATCCCTTGAACTTGTCGATAACCCTTAGCGACAAGCCGAGCCTTATAGATGGTCACATTACCATCCGCGTCTGTCTTCTTCTTAAATATCCATTTATTTTCTATGGCGTGCCTATCATCAGGCAAGTCCACCAAAGTCCATACTTTGTTTTCATACATGGATTCTATCTCGGATTTCATGGCTCCAAGCCATTTATTGGAATCCGGGCCCGCCATTGCTTCTTCATAGTTCGAAGGTTCCCCGTTGTCTAACAACATGATTTCCATGACAGGGTTGCCGTACCACTCTGGTGCGGAACGTGCCCTTGTGGACCTTCGAAGTTCAGTAGTAACTTGATATGTATCTTCATGATCATCATCATTAACTTCCTCCCTTGTCGGTGCAGGCACCTCAGGAACAATTTCCTGCGCTGAGCTACTTTCCGGTTCGGGAGGGGTGACTGTCACCTCATCAAGTTCTACTTTCATCCCACTCACTTCTTTCGAGAGAAACTCTTTCTCCAGAAAGGATACATTCTTGGCAACAAAGACTTTGCCTTCGGATCTATGGTAGAAGGTGTACCCAATCGTTTCCTTTGGGTATCCTATGAAGACGCATTTTTCCGATTTGGGTTCGAGCTTTTCAGGTTGAAGTTTCTTGACATAAGCATCGCAACCCCACACTTTTAGAAACGACAGCTTCGGTTTCTTGCCAAACCAAAGTTCATACAGTGTCGTCTCAACGGATTTCGACGGAGCCCTATTTAAAGTGAATGCGGCAGTCTCTAAAGCATAACCCCAAAAAGATAGCGGTAAATCGGTGAGGGACAGCATAGATCGCACGATGTCCAACAGAGTACGATTTCGACGTTCGGACACACCGTTACGCTGAGGTGTTCCGGGCGGTGTCAATTGTGAAACAATTCCACAGTTCCTAAGGTGCGTGCCAAATTCATGACTAAAATATTCACCCCCACAATCCGATCGCAAGAACTTTATTTTTCTGTCACGTTGATTCTCAACCTCATTCTGAAATTCCTTGAACTTTTCAAAGGTCTCAGACTTGTGCGTCATCAAGTAGATATACCCATATCTACTCAAGTCATCTGTGAGGGTGAGAACATAACGATAGCCTCCGCGAGCCTCAACACTCAGTGGACCGCACACATCGGTATGTATGATTTCCAATAAGTTGGTTGCTCGCTCCATTGTTCCGGAGAACGGAGTCTTGGTCATCTTGCCCAAGAGGCATGGTTCGCACGTGTCAAATGATTCATAATCAAGAGACTCCAGAAGTCCATCTGCATGAAGCTTCTTCATACGTTTGACACCAATATGACCAAGGCGGCAATGCCACAAGTATGTGGGACTATCATTATCAATTTTACAACTTTTGGCATTCACACTATGAATATGTGTATCATCACGATCGAGATTCATCAAAAATAAACCATTGACCAGCGGGGCATGACCATAAAACATATCTCTCAAATAAATAAAACAACCATTATTCTCAGATTTAAATGAGTAGCCATCTCGCATAAGACGAGATCCAGATACAATGTTCATGCTCAAAGCTGGTACTAAATAACAATTATTAAGGTTTAAAACTAATCCCGAGGGTAGATGTAGAGGCAGCGTGCCGACGGCGATCACATCGACCTTGGAACCATTCCCGACGCGCATCGTCACCTCGTCCTTCGCCAGTCTCCGCTTATTCCGCAACTCCTGCTTAGAGTTACAAATATGAGCAACTGCACCGGTATGAAATACCCAGGAGCTACTACGAGCGCTGGTAAGGTACACATCAATAACATGTATATCACATATACCTTTGACGTTGCCGGCTTCTTGTCCGCTAAGTACTTGGGGCAGTTCCGCTTCCAGTGACCCGTTCCCTTGCAATAAAAGCACTCAGGCTCAGGCTTGGGTCCATACTTTGGCTTCTTCCCGGCAACTGGCTTACCGGGCGCGGCAATTCCATTGCCGTCCTTCTTGAAGTTCTTCTTACCCTTGCCCTTCTTGAACTTAGTGGTTTTATTGACCATCAACACTTGATGCTCTTTCTTGATCTCCACCTCCGCTGATTTCAGCATTGAATACACCTCGGGAATGGACTTCTCCATCCCCTGCATATTGAAGTTCAACACGAAGCTCTTGTAGCTTGGTGGGAGCGACTGGAGGATTCTGTCAACGACCGCTTCGTCCGGGAGCTTCATTCCCAACTGAGACAAGCGGTTGTGCAACCCAGAAATCTTGAGGATGTGCTCACTGACAGAACTGTATTCCTCCATCTTACAGCTGTAGAATGCGTTGGAGACATCATATCTCTCAACTCGGGCATGAGCCTGGAAAACCATTTTTAGCTCTTGGAACATCTCATATGCCCCGTGGTGCTCAAAACGCTTTTGGAGCCCCGATTCTAAGCTGTAGAGCATGCCGCACTGAACCAGGGAGTAATCATCACAACGCGACTGCCAAGCGCTCATAACATCTTGGTTTGCCGGGGCGGAAGCGTCACCTAGCGGTGCTTATAGGACATAAGTTTTCTTAGCAGCTATGAGGATGATCCTCAGGTTGCGGACCCAGTCCGTGTAGTTGCTACCATCGTCTTTCAGTTTGGATTTCTCAAGGAATGCGTTGAAGTTGAGGGTGACATGAGCATGGGCCATTTGATCTACAAGACATATTGTAAAGAATTTAGACTAAGTTCATGATAATTAAGTTCATCTTAATCAAATTTTAATGAACTCCCACTCAGATTGACATCTCTTTAGTCATCTAAGTGACACATGAACCGAATCGACTAGCCCGTGTCCGATCATCACATGAGACGGACTAGTTATCAACGGTGAACATCTTCATGTTGATCGTATCTTCTATACGACTCATGTTCGACCTTTCGGTCTTCCGTGTTCCGAGGCCATGTCTGTACATGGTAGGCTCGTCAAGTGAACCCTAAGTGTATTGCGTGTGTAAATCTGGCTTACACCCGTTGTATGCGAATGTTAGAACCTATCACACCCAATCATCACGTGGTGCTTCGGAACAACGATCCTTAGCAACGGTGCACAGTTAGGGGGAACACAATTCTTGAAATTTTAGTGAGAGATCATCTTATTTACTACCGTGATTCTAAGTAAACAAGATGCATAAACATGATAAACATCACATGCAATCAATTTAAAGTGACATGATATGGCCAATATCATCTTGCTCCTTCGATCTCCATCTTCGGGGCACCATGATCATCTTTTTCACCGGCTCGACACCATGATCTCCATCATCATGATCTCCATCATCGTGTCTTCATGAAGTCGTCACGCCAACTATTACTTCTACTACTATGGCTAATGTTTAGCAATAAAGTAAAGTAATTACATGACGTTATTCAGTGACACGCAGGTCATACAATAATTAAGACAACTCCTATGGCTCCTGCCGGTTGTCAAATTCATCGACATGCAAGTCATGATTCCCTATTACAAGAACATGATCAATCTCATACATCACATATATCATTCATCACATCTTCTTGGCCATACCATATCACATAGCACATGCTGCAAGAACAAGTTAGACGACCTCTAATTGTTGTTGCAAGTTTTACGTGGCTTCTATAGGTTTTCTAGCAAGAACGTTTCTTACCTACGCCAAAACCACAATGTGATTTGTCAATTTCTATTTACCCTTCATAAGGACCCTGTTCATCGAATCCGATCCGACTAAAGTGGGAGAGACAAACACCCGCCAGCCACCTTATGCATCTAGTGCATGTCTGTCGGTGGAACCAGTCTCACGTAGGCGTACGTGTAAGGTCGGTCCGGGCCGCTTCATCCGAAAATGCCGCCAAATCAAGATTGGACTAGTGACGGCAAGAAAATTGAGCAAACTCAACGCCCACAACTTGTTTGTGTTCTACTCGTGCAAGATGCTACGCAAAGACCTAGCTCAGATGCCACTGTTGGGGAACGTAGCAGAATTCAAAAAATTTCCTACGCTTCACCAAGATCAATCTAAGGAGTCATCTAGCAACAAGCATACTAGAGTGCATCTACATACCCTTTTGTAGATCGCGTGCGGAAGCGTTCGAAGGAACGTGGATGAAGTAGTCGTACTCTTCGCGTACTTCGTCATCGATGATCCTAGCGCCGAACGAACGGCACCTCCGCGTTCAACACACGTACGGTACAGCAACGTCTCCTCCTTCTTGATCCAGCAAGGGCGGAGGAGAGGTCGTCGGAGATCCAGCAGCACGACGGCGTGGTGGTGGATGCAACAAGAATACCTGCAGGGCTTCGCCGGCGCCCTGCGGAGGAGTAGGAAGTGTGACGGGACGGGGGAGAGGCGCCAGAGGCTTGGGGTGCGGCTGCCCTCTCCCCCCCCACTATATATAGGGGCCAGGGGGCGCCGGCCCTGGGAGATCAGATCTCCAGGGTGGGGCGGCGGCCAAGGGGGGAAACTTGCCCCCCAAGACATAGGGGGCGCCCCCTCCCCCTAGGGTTTCAACCCTAGGCGCATGGAGGGGGGCCCATATGGGTGCGCCAGCCCACCAAGGGCTGGCCCCCTTCCCCTTGCGGCCTAGGGGACCCACCGGGATGGGTGGCCCCACCCGGTGGACCCCCAGGACCCCTTCGGTGGTCCCGGGACACTCCCGGTGACCCCCGGAGTTCACCCGATGGCCGAAACTGGACTTCCTATATATCATTCTTTACCTCCGGACCATTCCAGAACTCCTCGTGATGTCCGGGATCTCATCCAGTACTCCGAACAACATTCGGGTTTCCATGTGCATGTATCACTACAACCCTAGCGTCACCGAACCTTAAGTGTGTAGACCCTACGGGTTCGGGAGACACGCAGACATGACCGAGACAACTCTCCGGTCAATAACCAACAGCGGGATCTGGATACCCATGTTGGTTCCCACGTGTTCCTCGATGATCTTCATCGGATGAACCACTGTGTCAAGGATTCACTCAATCCCGTACGTTATTCCCTTTGTCCATCGGTACGGTACTTGCCCGAGATTCGATCGTCGGTATGCCCGATACCTTGTTCAATCTCGTCATGGCAAGTCTCTTTACTCGTTCCGTAATCCATCATCCCGTGACTAACTCCTTAGTCACCTTGAGCTCATTATGATGATGTCTTACCGAGAGGGCCCAGAGGTACCTCTCCGTCACACGGAGTGACAATATCCCAGTCTCGGTTCGTACCAACTCAACAGACACTTTCAGAGATACCCGATGTGTACCTTTATAGCCACCCAATTACGTTGTGACGTTTGGCACACCCAAAGTATTCCTACGGCATCCGGGAGTTGCACAACCTCATGGTCTAAGGAATAAATACTTGACACCGGAAAAGCTTATGCATTACGAACTAAACGATCTCGTGCTAGGCTCAGGATTGGGTCTTGTCCATCACATCATTCTCCTAATGATGTGATCCCGTTATCAATGACATCCAATGTCCATGGTCAGGAAACCGTGACCATCTGTTGATCAACGAGCTGGTAACTAGAGGCTTACCAGGGACTCATTGTGGTCTATATATTCACACATGTATCGCTGTTTCCGTACAATACAATTCAAGCATGAATAACAGACAATTATCATGAACAAGGAAATATAATAATAATACTTTTATTATTGCCTCTAGGGCATATTTCCAACATTCTTTAGCGGGGACATATCCGCCGGATCAACATTGTCCTTATAGAACTTCAGCTCCTCCGTAGCACAGACCGCCTCAGCATAAGCTGCATCTCCTTCCTCGCACTCCAATGCAATTTTGCGGCTCCCATGAACCGTAATAGTCCCCTTGTGGCCTGGCATCTTAAGCTGTAAATAGACATAACACGGCCTAGCCATGAACTTGGCGTAAACCGGCCGCCCAAACAAGGCGTGGTATGGGCTCCTGATCTTTACAACCTCAAAGGTCACAGTCTCTGATCTAGAGTCATGCTCATCTCCAAAGGTGACCTCCAAATCAATCTTGCCAACTTGATAAGCCGATTTACCGGGTACTACCCCATGGAACACTGTATTGGACTGTCGAATCTTTTTATTTGTCAGCCCCATGCGCCGAAAAGTCTCATAATATAGGATGTTAATGCTGATGCCTCCATCTATAAGCACTTTGGTGAGCTTGTAACCACCCACCTGTGGTGCCACTACTAGAGCTAACTGACCCGGATTATCAACCCGGGGTGGGTGATCCTCTTTGCTCCACACAATGGGTTGCTCAGACCAACGCAAAAAACGTGGTACCGCCAGTTCAACAGAATGCACTGCCCTCTTCAGAAGCTTTTGATCCCGTTTGCATAAACTTGTGGTGAGGACGTGATACTGCCCACTGCTCAGCTCCTTCGGATTATTCTGATATCCGGATTGCTGCTGCTGCTGACGTTGTTGATTCCCCTGGTTGTTGTATCCGCCCTGACCATGCTGCTGATTATGCTGATGTTGATTGTTGCCATTGTGGTTACCGTTACCGCCGTGGTATCCTGAACCGGATCTGCCACCTTGATAACCCGGACCTTGAAAACCGGGGCCTGATCCGCCGGGGGGTCCGTGATCATACTTAGTCTGTTTCAAAAATTCTTGCATAATGAAACAGTCTTTCCAGAGATGCGTAGCCGGGTTTTCCGCTGTACCGTGCTTTGGGCAAGGCACGTTCAACTGGCGCTATAGATTAATAGGCGGCCTCCCATTGCGTGGGGGCAGTCTACCCTTGCGGCGCTGCCCATTGTCCTGAGCATTGGTATTGGCCACAAAGTCTGAGCTGCCTTCCGCTTTACGCTTGCCATTGTATCCTTGACCCGCCGGATTGGCCTGCGGCGGTTTACCGTTCTTGCTCACCTTCTCTGACTTGTCTCCATCTGTGTCTAGATATTTGGTGTTATCTGAATCTCCGTTTTTCACCAAAGCGCCCATGAGTGTTCCCATGTCGTTGCAATCACGTTTGAGCCGTCCCAACTTCTGCCTCAAAGGTTCAAACCGGAAATTGCCTTTCAAGGTTACTATTGTTGTACTTGGGTTGATGCTATTGGAGGAGTGCAAGATTTCGGACACTCGACGCACCCAACTGCTTGTGGACTCTTGCTCTCCTTGAACGCATGCAGCTAAATCGACAACAGACATCGGTTGCTTGCACGTGTCCTTGAAATTATTGATAAACCGGCGCCGCAATTCACCCCATGATCCGATGGAATTAGGTGGCAAACCCTTTATCCATGTCCGGGCCGTGCCCTCGAGCATCATTGTGAATTATTTAGCACATGCCGCTTCGTCCACGTCGAGCATCTCCATTGCCATCTCATAACTCTCAACCCACGCCTCTGGAGCAAGATCCGTCGTGTAGTTGGGCACCTTGCGCGGACCTTTGAAATCTTTGGGTAGTTTCACGTTCCGTAAAGCGGGGATGAGACACTGTACGCCCAGGGAACTGGACATGACCCCCGGTTCGACTGTGGTGGCGGGGTGAACCGGCATCGCCCGACGGGCGTCGTATTGGACAGTGTGTCTAGCCTGATCCACCACCTCTTGCGCATGTGCTTCCTCTCCTGCCAGTTTATCCTGCCTCTGCCGGTGCCGTCTCCGTGCGCTGCTGGATACGACCGGTTCATCCAGACGCCTCGTATAACTCCGGCTCGGGCGAGGGGTTGAATGAATCCTCTCCCGGCTATATGAATAAGCTTGCTGTTGAGTTAGCGCCGTGTCCAGCAACTCTTTGGGCCGTCGTGCCTCCACCGCTATGGGGGACGTACCTTCGATGGGAAGGGCGGCCAGTCGTGAAGCGGCACCAACTATGTTGTCCAACGGATTAGAATAATGACCAGGAGGGGTGGGCACATGCTGGGTCGGCACAACTTGGCGATTCGGCTCTGCGGCCGGTGGCTGAACCGACGCGCCTGTCCCTAGTGCTCCTCCCTGGTTTACCTCTGGATGGTTACCGGTCCCCGCGCCTGGCGTGCTAAAGAGATTCCTCGCCTCATAAACCGGCGGCAAACGAGATCAATGTCTTCTCCACATTACCTCTTGTGAGGCGTTCTGATCTAACCTAAGCCGATAAGCTTGGGAATCCAGCTCTGCCTGCCTTGTAGCCATCCTAGCTTTCTCAGCAGCCAGATCCAACTTGGCTTGCTCAATCCGGCTCTTCACCTGAGCGACCTCTGCATCATGCTGCTCCTTGTCGGCCTGGGCTAATTTTGCTGTCACAAGTGCCGTCAAAGTGTCAACCAAGATGGATAGAGCGTCAGAGGGCAACGGGGGAGGATCTCCAGCTCTAGCTCCCATTGCCTCTGATGTTAACACCCCTATCGTTGAGGGCTGCTGCATGGATTGTGATCCGGCCATGAAAACAGCAACCCTGTTTGGCGGATCGAGGGAGTCCGGACTACTGTCACCATCGGAACACCCCTCAGACCGGCCGTCCTACAGCAGATACATAGATTCGGTCTCCCCGGACGAAGATTCATCGCCGGAATAAACAACAGCCTCGCCGCCAGAGTCTGATCCGTCCTCGGCTTGTACTTCATGCACTGCTCCAACGAAGACGTGCTTCACGACGGGCTGAATCCGAGCAGGTCTCGCACGCTGAGCCGGCTCGACGATGTTGGGGAAGGTGTCCGGCCCAGGGCCCGGTTCACCGATCTTGCCCATGAAGACGTGGATGCCGCCAAAGGGGACCCGGTACCAGTATTCGATTGCATCGGCCTCGGGGCCCCAGCCTGCATCGTCGGTGTAGATCCGGCCGCGATGACTCTTAGTCATCCGGCCCACTGCGTAGCCCTTGAGCCCTTCAAAGCTGCCCTTCAAGAACTCGAAACCATCATGCGATAGCCCCACGGTGGGTGCCAACTGTCATGGATTGAGCACAGCAGATGTCCTAGCAAAAGGACTTAGTTGTGAGGCCATCGCTATGGGTTAGCTCAAAGGGGTTAAAGCGGACGAAGGACGCGGGGGTTTTATACTAGTTCGGCCCCTTCGATGAAGGTAAAAGCCTACGTCTAGTTTGGTGTGGTATTGCTTGGGCTTCGATGACCAGGGAGCGAATCCGCTTTGCCTGTGTCTCGAGCTGTTGTTTCTTGTCTTGAACCGTCGCCGGGTCGTCCCTTCATATAAGAGGTGACGCCTGATACGTCCAAAACGTATCTATAATTTCTGCTTGCTCCATGCCACTTTTGGGTGATATTGCTATGATATTCATACACTACCATACACTTTTGATCATATTTGGACTAACTTACTAACCCAGTGCACCCCAGTGCCAGTTTCTGTTTTCGGCTGTTTTTGTATTTCAGGTTTTCACGTTACGAGAACTGCCAGGAAAAATCCAGAGAAAATATATAAAAAATCAGCGTTCCAGGAGCTACCGTGCGACCAAAGTACAGCCGGGGGGGACCCACAGGGGCTCCAGGCGGCCTGTGGGCGCGGCCCCCCTGGGCCGCGCCGGGGGGCGCCTGGGCACCCCTGACCACCTCTGGTGGCCCCCTTTGGCATATATTTAAAGCGTGTCGAGAAAACCCTGATTCCGGAACCCTTTTCTCCAGACGCGATTCCGATCTCCGCCGCCATCGCCATCAAGCTTCGGGGGACCAGAATTCCTGCGCCGGCACCCTGCCGGGACGGGGAAGTGCCCCCGGATTCATCTCCAACGACGTTGCTTCCGCCCTCCATGATGCGGGAGTAGTTCCTCCTCGGGGCTGAGGTTCTTACTAGTAGCTATGTGGTCAATTCTCTCTCCCATGATGTGATCTTCGTTGTGATCATAGGCTATGTTAATCTAGGGTGTTTCCCCTTCCTCTATGTATTGGATTGATGTACTCACTTGTCTTTATCTAGTATAATCCCCGAGACCAAGGTGACAGCGGTCTATTGGACATGGATTAGAACAATATTTTCATGAGTGATTTCCTCTCTTGTGTGTTGATTGAAGATTGAGAGTCTCTTGGTGCTTGTCTTTGACTATCCTTTAGATATGTTATGGTGATTGTGGGACTCTCTTTGGATGGCCGCGGTGACATTGGGAAATCCTTAGATTGAGAACTACGAACTTTGAGGTGTGCTTTTGTAGCCCTACATAATTCTCGTCCTCTCTTGACCACGAAGGAATGATCTCCGAGTGTGTCCCCTTTGCATGTTTTATGGGAAATATCATGTGACTCGATTATGTTAATGTTGTTGGGAGTTGCCACTAGTGAAAGTATGAACCTTAGGCCTTGTTTCCACCATTCCAATACCGTTTGTGCTCACGTTTACTACTTGTTTGCTTGCTGCACTTTTTATTACATATTTATATTACCTTGTTTTGCCATCCATATCACTTGCCATTTAACATCTCTTCGCCGAACTAGTGCACCTATACATCTGACAAGTGTATTAGGTGTGTTGGGGACACAAGAGACTTCTTGTATCTTAGTTGCAGGGTTGCTTGAGAGAGACCATCTTCAACCTCTACTTCCCTGAGTTCGATAAACCTTAGGTCATCCACTTGAGGGAAATTGCTACTGTCCTACAAACCTCTGCGCTTGGAGGCCCAACATAGTCTACAAGAGTAGAAGCGTGTGTAGACATCAAGCTATTTCTGACCCCGTTGCCGGGGAGGTGAGCGCTTGAAGGTATATCTTTAGATCTTGCAATTAAATCTTTTTGTTTCTTGTTTTTTATTATTTCGCTAGTTATGCTTATGGAAAACCTTGTTATTGGATCGTTGCTTGCGGGAGGACACCCCACACCTGTGGTAGTTGCTCCTCCTCTTACTGAAATTGTGCCCTATAAAATACCGGCTAGTATTATCGATCATGTTTTGGCTAATCGTTATGCAGGAGACAGACGTCCCGGTGAACACTTGCTATATCTGTCACAACTATGTTCATTATTTAAGCTTGCAGGTGTATCGAGGGAGTTTGTCATGAGGAAATTATTTGCCTTGTCACTGAAAGGAAAAGCATTGGAATGGTATAGGCTACTAAATGACTCTCACCTGCTGGAGTGGGAAGAGATCCAGTCTCTCTTTCACTCCAAGTTTTATCCTCTTCATGAAGTCCATGAGAATAGGAATTATGTTTATAATTTTTATCCTCATGACGGAGAGAGCATAGCTCAAGCTTGGGGGAGACTGAAAACGTTAACACTAAAATGTCCTAACCATGGGCTCCCCAATGATATTATTATTACTAACTTCTATGCGAGGCTCTCTCGACAGGATAAAGATTTGCTCGATGCTTCCTCTATGGGTTCTTTCACAAACAAAAAGATTGATGCTAAATGGGAACTCCTTGAAAGAATTCAACGCAACACTGAAGATTGGGAGATCGACAAAGGTAAAGAGTCAGGTATAATTTATGAGTATGATTGCATTAAGTCTTTTGTTGAATCTACAAGTTTTAATAAGTTTAGTGCTAAGTTTGGGCTTGATTCTCAACTCCTTGTTGATTTCCTCAAATCTTTTGCTTCACATCTTAATATGCCTAAGGAGGATTGGATCAAGCATCATAAACCTTTTAAAGAGACTTGCAAAGAAAATGAAATTGTTCATGATGACTGCAACATGCATGATCCAATTCCTAAAAATGAAGTTTTATATAAGCATGTTAATTTTTGTGCAGTGGATAAACCTTGTGAAAGGCCTATGATTGAAGAAGAGAAGTATTGTAAGCAACATAAGCATGAAAGAACAATCACTTGGGTCAGAGATTTAAATGAAATTGCTAGAGAATTGTGTGACCTTTATCCTTTTACTTGTGAACTTTGCCATATAGAGGGTCACTTTAATTTTCAATGCATGGACTTTCAAAACATAACTGTTAACCGTTTGTGTGATGACATGATCACCTCTGATCTTTATGATGAGCTTATGTTATTTTTGATGTGTGTAGAGTTATCAGAAAAGACTTCTTGGCTGGATGATAATGCAATAGGAATAAAAAACACTTTGCAAAATTGCCATCTCTATTGTGTTGTTAATTGCCATGAAAATGATCACATAAGTAAGATTAGAAATGAGGGAACTTTACCCAAGTATAAAAATGTCTCTTATATTTCTGCTAATAAAAAGGAGAGTTTCTCCCAAGTTTCCCCTATTGTTTCTAATGATAAACCAGGATATGTGGAGAAGCTTCATCTCCAACCACCCCCTCCTAAGGTGAAGAAGAAGAAAAGGAAGAGGAGGAGGAGGAGGAGCAAGAAGGAAGAAGAATAGGCATCAACCTGGCCTGAGCATATTCCTCCCATCAACTTTTATCCTAACGGTTGTAAGTGTAAAGAAGAAGGTGAAGTTTATTGCCTTAATTATCATCTTGTTGATACGTCCGTAGGTACTATTGAAGATGATTTTGATTATGATATGCATGTTACTTATTGTGATTGGGAAAATGATGATAATGCTACTTATGATCTTGATAATCTTTTTGTTACCAACTCTGAAAGTGAAGATATGGGAAGCTCTAAGCTTGGGGATGATAGGATTGCAAATCCTTTACCCACTAGTGATGTGACAATTGATAATTCTTTTGCTAGTAAGAATAAAGACAACATGATTACAAATATAGTTGCTAGCAATGATAATGCTCTTCTCTACCATGATGATGTTATAACTCCAATCTATAGTGATTATAAAGGTACCTATGACATAAGGAGAAATTATCCTTATGAAACTTGTCAAAATCATGAAGGGAATTATTCCCTTGTTGAACACCACCCTCCTAATATACAACTAATCTATAGTGTTCAAGTTGTTTATGAAAGTCCTACTCCCACTATTACCAATGAGAAAAATTATGCTTATGTGGGGAGTGAGAGTACCTTTTTGCATGTGGATCATGGTAACAATGCTTTATGTGATGCTTATATTGTTGAGTTCATCCATGATGCCACTGGAATTTATAATGAGAGAGGGAGGCTTGGTTCTAAATATCTTGATAATGAGAAGTTTCCTCTCTTTATGGTGAGTATTTTGAAGTTATGCTTGTTTTGCCTTCCTATGCTAGTTGCTTCGTGCTTCAATGAATTATTTTACTGCAATATTCCTATGCATAGGAAGCATGTTAGGCTTAAATTTATTTGGCATTTGCTTCTTGATGCTCTCTTTTGTTCTTCAATTCTTATTCCTACAAGAGAATCATTAAAGTCTTATGCCTAGCTTAAAGGCATAAAAGAAAGCGCTTTTGGGAGGCAGCCCACATGAATAAATTTTTATATTTTTCTTTTGCTGTGTCTTGATGTTGTTTACTACAGTAGCATCATCATTGTATCTTTGCTTTTCATATTTGTGCCAAGTATAGCCTCCGATTGCTAGAAAGTTCAAAAGTTGTGAGGTGCTGTCCAGGAAACAGATTCTGTCCTTGGATAGAAAAATTCGTATAAAATCACCAGATCATCTTTTTGGTCTGAATTCTTTCGACAGCGTTCTCTATATAATTGTATTTCGTGCTTCAGTTCTGAGTTTTTTGATTTGAGTTGCAGAAGTATCCCGAACAGATCAATTACTGCCTCCTGTTCTGTTTTTCACAGATTCTGTCCTGTTTTGCCTTACCTCCACTTTGCAAATTAAGAACTTGCTTTTCCTTTGCAAAAACCTTTTGGCAATCTTGAGAAACAGTATAACTTCAAGAATATCCTTATTTCCAGCAAGGTATAATTATTTTATTAAGGGTACTAACCTCGCTAATCAGATTATGATGAGTTGTGTATGAAGGGAGTTTTCAAGTGTGCGAGGGAAGATGATAAAAATATTCAGGAGTGTCAAGCGCTCAAGCTTGGGGATGCCCCCGTGCACCCCCAAGAAATATTCAAGGAGACTCAAGCGTCTAAGCTTGGGGATGCCCCCGTGCATCCCCTTCTCCATCAACATTATCAGTTCGTCTTTCGTTTCGCTATATTTTTATCACTTCATGTGTTATGTGCTATGCTTGGAGCGTCTTGCTTTTAGTTTTCTTTTTAGTTTTTCATAACGAGTCGGAACTCGGCATTCCTTTATGTGGGAGAGAAACACGCTCCACCTCTACCTAGAACATTACATAGAATTTTCATGTCTATCTATGCTGTGTGTGTTCTTTGTCTTTTAATAGCTACTATCATACTCTGCTCTTAGTATTCATGCTTATCTTTTCAAGAGCTTTTATTTAGTTGGTTGCTTGAACTCTCTTTAATTACCATGCTCACCTTATTAAGAGAGTTTTCTTCCTTTGCATTGGTTAATGTGTCTATGATAAAGATGCTACTTTCATGATGGTGCTTAGTAGTTCAGGTTTTCTTATGGTTAATCTCAAATAGCTGGGGGGGTTCCCAATGTGTTATTGGAGTATCAACTTGGTTTGTTTGACTATGATGTGGTATGGTTTAGTAATATCTTACTTCGAGAACTTATTTTGATTGACTTGGCGTATGCTCACGCATATCAAAGACTGTAAAGAAAGTCTGTCAAGCCTTGATGATCTTTTGTTTCTGAGTAGCGATATAACTTCCATGCCTGATTCAATATTGCTTTGTCGCTCTGCATGATTATGACCGTCATTGCTCTCTTAGTTGGTCGCTCCCAGTCTTTTGCTAACCTCCACCTGTACTAAGCAAACTAACCATGCAATACATAGCTCATGGGAAAGTAGCCTAAAAACTATTGTGGTAAAGAATATGTTGCTTATGTATCTTATTTCTTATAAGTTGCTTGCTGAGCGGTAACCATGTTTCTGGGGACGCCATCAACTATCACACTTTTGTTGAATATCATGTGAGTTGCTATGCATGTTCGTCTTGTCTGAAGTAAGGGTGATTTACCGTGGGTTGAATGACTATGCATATTGTTAGAGAAGAACATTGGGCCGCCAACCAAAGCCATGCATCATGGTGGAAGTTTTAGCTTGGACCTTAATCCTCAATCTCTTATGAGAATATGCTTATGCATTAAAGAGGAGTCCATCATCTATTTTCTATGTTGTCCCGGTATGGATGTCCTCAAGTTGAGATCTATCAAAAACGAGAAATCAAATGCGATCTATCTCCTTGGACCTTTGTACAGGTGGCATAGAGGTACCCCTTTGTGACACTTGGTTGAAACATATGCAATGCAATGATAACCCATGGAAATCCGAGCTAATTAGGACAAGGTGCGAGCACTATTAGTATTCGATGCATGAGGCTTGCAACTTATAGGATGTCTTATGCATGACACATATGAAGTACTACTACCGTTGACAAAATTGCTTCCATGTTTTCAAAATAAAAAGCTCTAGCACATAACCATTATTTTACTTTTATGTTGAAGCACCAACTACTGAGAGCATGATTGTCATTCTGAGTGTAATGTGCATTGTCCCAAAGTAGCATTGTCTTTTGCATGATTGTGATATCGTTTATTCTGAAATCATTGTATCTAGTCATCACTTAAACCTTGAAGGTGCCCCTGCATTTATGTTTTGCATCACTAAAGGGGGCAAGCTAGATATCACTTTATCATATTTGCACATCATGTTCATTGCAAATCTTTTTGATGTTTCAGTTTCATATTGTAAAACTTTCAGTCATTTGTGATTTTCTCATGAGGCAACTTAATTACTTTAGAATCATTGTCTCAGTAAGCTTTTGTCATATGACTATGAAAAAGTCCTATATGGTTAATAGCATGTCACCGCAGAAATTATTCTTGTTATCATTTACCTACTCGAGGACGAGCAGGAATTAAGCTTGGGGATGTTGATACGTCCAAAACGTATCTATAATTTCTGCTTGCTCCATGCCACTTTTGGGTGATATTGCTATGATATTCATACACTTCCATACACTTTTGATCATATTTGGACTAACTTACTAACCCAGTGCACCCCAGTGCCAGTTTCTGTTTTCGGCTGTTTTTGTATTTCAGGTTTTCACGTTACGAGAACTGCCAGGAAAAATCCAGAAAAAATATATAAAAAATCAGTGTTCCAGGAGCTACCGTGCGGCCAAAGTATAGCCGGGGGGGACCCACAGAGGCTCCAGGCGGCCTATGGGCGCGGCCCCCCTGGGCCGCACCGGGGGGGCGCCTGGGCACCCCTGACCCCCTCTGGTGGCCCCCTTTGGCATATATTTAAAGCGTGTCGAGGAAACCCTGATTCCGGAACCCTTTTCTCCAGACGCGCTTCCGATCTCCGCCGCCATCGCCATCATACTTCGGGGGACCAGAATTCCTGCGCCGGCACCCTACCGGGACGGGGAAGTGCCCCCGGATTCATCTCCATCGACGTTGCTTCCTCCCTCCATGATGCGGGAGTAGTTCCTCCTCGGGGCTGAGGTTCTTACCAGTAGCTATGTGGTCAATTCTCTCTCCCATGATGTGATCTTCGTTGTGATCATAGGCTATGTTAATCTAGGGTGTTTCCCCTTCCTCTATGTATTGGATTGATGTACTCACTTGTCTTTATCTAGTATAATCCCCGAGACCAAGGTGACAGCGGTCTATTGGACATGGATTAGAACAATATTTTCATGAGTGATTTCCTCTCTTGTGTGTTGATTGAAGATTGAGAGTCTCTTGGTGCTTGTCTTTGACTATCCTTTAGATATGTTATGGTGATTGTGGGACTCTCTTTGGATGGCCGCGGTGACATTGGGAAATCCTTAGATTGAGAACTACGAACTTTGAGGTGTGCTTTTGTAGCCCTACATAATTCTCGTCCTCTCTTGACCACGAAGGAATGATCTCCGAGTGTGTCCCCTTTGCATGTTTTATGGGAAATATCATGTGATTCGATTATGTTAATGTTGTCGGGAGTTGCCACTAGTGAAAGTATGAACCTTAGGCCTTGTTTCCACCATTGCAATACCGTTTGTGCTCACGTTTACTACTTGTTTGCTTGCTGCACTTTTTATTACATATTTATATTACCTTGTTTTGCCATCCATATCACTTGCCATTTAACATCTCTTCGCCGAACTAGTGCACCTATACATCTGACAAGTGTATTAGGTGTGTTGGGGACACAAGAGACTTCTTGTATCTTAGTTGCAGGGTTTCTTGAGAGAGACCATCTTCAACCTCTACTTCCCTGAGTTCGATAAACCTTAGGTCATCCACTTGAGGGAAATTGCTACTGTACTACAAACCTCTGCGCTTGGAGGCCCAACATAGTCTACAAGAGTAGAAGCGTGTGTAGACATCAACGCCCGGTCCAGTTTACAGAGCCTCGAGGCCGGCTCATAATCGTGTCCGCCTCGGTCTCTGCTCTTTCTACCTTACATCCCAAGTTTACATAATATGACGGTTTACAAGTCATGGGCCCTATCATACGGGTTCTAAGCCTCTTGGGCTATAACTTCCTACTCCATACTCCGCTGGGCTTCTAATAATATAATCTTGATAATTTAAATCGGACCCTCCAGGCCGGTTTATACCTGGTAGTAATATCCCTGACAAGAACATTGTTGAAAGACCGTGGATGTCGCCTAGAGGGGAGGGTGAATAGGCGCTTTAAAATAATTACGGTTTAGGCTTGAACAAATGCGGAATAAACATAGCGGTTAATTTTTCAAGCACAAAACCTACAACAACTAGGCTCACCTATGTGCACTAACAACTTATGCTAAGCAAGATAAACAACTAGGTGATAGCAAGATATATGACAAGAAACAATATGTCTATCACAAAGTATGGTGCATAAGTAAAGGGATCGGGTAAGAGAAAACCGAGGCACGCGGAGACGACGATGTATCCCGAAGTTCACATCCTTGCGGATGCTAATCTCCGTTTGGAGCGGTGTGGAGGCACAATGCTCCCCAAGAAGCCACTAGGGCCACCGTAATCTCCTCACGCCCTCGCACAATGCAAGATGTCGTGATTCCACTAAGGGAACCTTGAGGGCAGTCACCGAACCCGTACAAATGGCGACCCTTGGGGGCGGTAACCGTTTGGCAACCCTTGGGGGCGGTCACCGGAACCCGTCAAATTGCTCGGGGCAATCTCCACAACCTAATTGGAAACCCCGACGCTTGCCCGGAGCCTTACACAACAATGATTGAGCTTCGAACACCACAAAGGTTGGGGCTATCTCCCCAACGACACCACAAAGTTTCACCACAATGGAATATGGCTCCGAGGTGACCTCAACCGTCTAGGGCACCCAAGCACCCAAGAGGAACAAGCTCAAGGGTACCAAGCACCCAAGAGTAATAAGCTTCTCAACTTGTAACCTCCACGTATCACCGTGGAGAACTCAAACCGATGCACCAAATGAAATGGCAAGGGCACACGGAGTGCCCAAGTCCTTCTCTCCCAAATCCCACCAAAGCAACTAATGTTAGGGAGGTAAATGAGAGGAAGAACGGAGAAGAGAACACGAAGAACTCCAAGAGCTAGATCCAAAGGGTTCCCCTCACAAAGAGGAGAAAGTGATTGGTGGAAATGTGGATCTAGGTCTCCTCTCTCTTTTCCCACAACAACTAGAAAGAATCCATGGAGGGATTGAGAGATAGCAAGCTCGAAGAAGGTTAACAATGGGGGAAGAACACGAGCTCAAAAGTTAGATCCATTGGGGAAGAAGACCCCCTTTTATAGGAAGGGAAAGAATCCAACCGTTATCCCCTCTCACAGACCACGCGGCGCGGTACAACCGCACCAAACTTGCGGTACTACCGCAAGGCTATGCGATACTACCGCTCGCGCGGCAGTGACCAGATGAGGGCCTGTTGCACAGGGCAACGAGCGGTACAACCGCCAGAGCGGTACTACCGCGCGCCCTTACGGTAGTACCGTAAGGCAGGCATCAACTAGTACTGGAAATGCGCGGAAGTAATAAATTACATCCGCGCCTATTTCCGCTGAGATTGGAGCTGACGAAAGTCTGGCACTGTAGTACCGGACAGGAGTCGCGGTACTGCCGCATGCGGGCGGATGTAAAAAATTACATCCGCACCTACTTCCGCATGCGTTTCTGTCACGTCAAGGAGCAGCGCTACTACCGCTCACTAGGAGCGGTACTACCGCTGCCTCCTGCGGTACTACCACACACCACTGAGGCTTTAGCACTTGGCCGCCTTCATATCACAGCTAAAGACACAGAAGGATGCAATAAAACCATAACTGCCATAACTTCTGCAAATGAGCTCCGAATTGAGCAAACTCAAGCTTGTTGGATAGAGGAAGGCGTGTAGCATCAAAAAAACGATGGTGAAGATGGTGGAAGCTCTGCATCTCAGGTAAAGATGAAGGAACGAAGAAAACACAGTTTTGCTGGGGCCGGGGACGCCGGTGATCACAAAGGCAAGTTATGGCGTTGTTATACCCAGATTTATATCTGCTTACTGTGTGTCGCCCCAGCTGTAGGATTTGTTATTTCTGCTAAGTTGATGGGAGTTTCTTTATCTAGTTTTGCTTTGATAGATGTGATAGTTGCCTGTCAAAGGCATGTAAGAGTGGACTTGGATGTTGCTCCGCTTCTATGAAATGGAACTGGGCAAAAAGCCTTTTGATCTAGAAAATGTGGCGCTGGAGGGATTCCGTTCGCACAGTATATTCAAGACCCACAGTTAACAAGTCTACTAGTGAGCATTTGCGTAACTTCTAGAAGACAACTAAATTCGGTAACAATATATTGCTAGTCGTCTCTATAGTCTATATTAAAAAAAATATGGAGCCACTTGGTGTATATTAATATAAGGCTGGTGGCTACCACCGGAATCTGTTAAATAATATTTGATTCTCAGCATACGACATGAGATTCCAGAAAATATGGCACGTTAACTGTGTTGTCCCCATAGTAAGAAAAAGACATTGGATGGTTCGTCGACGGACCTTGGATGAGGAGGAGGGCTCTACTCCTTACCAGCTAGCAGTAGCCTAGAGAGGTCAGCACTGACATCTTTGTTGCTTTCCCTTTCAATCTATTCGGGCCAAAAAAACAGTTCTTGCGGTTGGTTCTTCTCCCCTGGCTCAAAAAGGTAGTTGATGATCACTGACGAGTACAGTTTCCGTCTTCAGTTATGGATTTCCATTATTTTCATGCGGCACTGTGATCTTTGTATTCCTAGCAAGAATTCAAATTTCTGGATAATTTCATGTAATTTGGACTCTCTGATGTTGCTCATGTACCAATGTTTGTAGTATCTGTTGTTTCTCTGCTCCTTCATAAAGAAAGAGTATATGTTCTTTGTCCTAACTAGTTTCATGTTCATGATTGGCGCAGTGATGCAATAGGATCTGATCCATTTGGAAGCAATAGAGGTTGCGTGCGCAGATGGGTTCCCTCGCGAGTAAATTCTCCCAGCTTCCTCATGTTACATAGCTAGTGGCATCACTTCTGCTACCTTTTCTAAAGCAGTTTTTTTCAGACGACGAGGTAGCTGATTCTGAAAGTCAGGTGACTCCCTTTGCTAAAGCTAGGTTTTTTAGCAAGATGTCATTTTGGTTGTTGAATCCTCTAATATAGGTGGGCTACAAGAAATCCCTTGAAGACAAAGACATGCCTCTTCTAGGCACCACAGATCGAGCACATAACCAGTACTTAATGTTCATGGAGGAGCTGAACGGCAAGAAGTAGTCGCAGTCACATGCCACACCATCTTTCTTATGGACTATTGTTTCTTGTCACAAGCGTGTGATACAAGTCTCGGGTTTCTTTGCTTTTCTCAAGGTTCTTTCCGTATTAACAGGCCCAATAATTCTCAAGGAATTCATCAATGTGTCACTTCGGAAAGGGACCTTTAAATATGAAGGTTGTTTGCGTGATGGGTTAATGTTCATCTGCAAATGTTGCGAATCATTGTCACAGAGATAGTGGTATTTCCGCACTCGGAGATTAGGATTGCAGGTGAGGTCATCCCCGTCGGCAGCTATTTATAAGAAACAACAAAGGCTATCAAATGCAGCAAAAATGAAGCACTCTTCTGGAAATATTATGAACTATGTGACCGCCGATGCGTATCAGATTGGGGAATACCCATACTGCTTCCATCAAACATGGTCAACAAGTGTCCAGCTTTGCATTGCTCTCGCAGTTCTATACGTAGTTGGTGCTGCGATGATTTCATCTTTGGTTATCATCATTATGATTGTACTGTGTAACGTTCCATTTGCCAGACTGCAACACAAATTTATGAGTAAACTTATGGAAGCACAAGATGTGAGATTGAAGGCCATGTGTGAGTCATTTGTTCATATGAAGGTGTTATTTATGCATGGGAAGCTCACTTCAAGAAGGTCATTGAGGGGTTGAGAGAGGTTGAATACAAGTAGTTGTCAGCATTCCAGTTTAGGAGGGCGTACAACGCTTTCCTGTTCTGGTCTTTACCGACTTGGGTTTCAACAGCGACCTTTCTGACATGCTATCTTTTGAAAATCCCTCTTGATGCTAGCAATGTCTTCACCTTTGTGGCAGCTCTAAGTCTTGTGCAAGAGCCAGTAAGTTTAATACCAGATGCTATTGGCTTTGTGATACAAGCTAAGGTTGCGTTCACTCGGATATCGAACTTCCTTGATGCACCTGAGCTAAATGGACAGGTTAGGAAAAAAATCCTACGTTCGCATTGATTACCCTGTACCTATAGCGATGAATTCGTGTAGCTTCTCATGGGATGAGAATAAATCAAACCGAACTCTAAAGAATATAAATCTGATAGTCAAAGGTGGAGAAAATATTGCGATTTGTGGAGAGGTAGGATCAGGAAAATCGACGCTTTTGGCTGCTGTACTCAGAGAGGTCCCCAAAACTGAAGGCATGGTATGATTTTTTACTAACATCATATGTTAATGCAATAGCTGCCATATTAAGAATTTAGACATGATTAAAAGACATGAACAACATTATTCATCTGTTTGGTTTGTGAAGTTGTGTATGCAAATTATGCTTGACAATATTTGTTCACATGAGCTATGTTATTCAATTCATTTTTGAAAAGCTTTATAGCAAATTCCTGATCTTTGCATAAAATTTTCAGATCCAAGTATACGGGAAAATAGTATATGTTTCTCAGAATGCATGGATCCAATCTGGGACTGTGCAAGATAATATTCTGTTTGGATCGTCGATGGACGGGCAAAGATACCGCAACAAACTCGTGAGGTGCTCGTGGGTCAAGGACCTTGAAATGTTGCCATATGGAGACTGTACACAAATTGGGGAGAGAAGAGTACACCTTAGTGGTGGTCAGAAGCAGCAGGTCCAGCTTGCTCGTGCACTATACGAAAATGCAGATATCTATCTTCTTGATGACCCGTTCAGTGTTGCTGATGCACATACAGCCACAAGTCTCTTTAATGTAAGGATCATATTCAGCATATGCATATTGTATTACTATTTGATTATGATTTTTTTACAAAGCTCTTTGTAACAGGAATATGTCATGAGTGCTCTTTCAGACAAGACTGTCCTTTTGGTGACGCACCAAGTGGATTTTCCACCCATATTTGACTCCATTTTGGTACTCTCCCCCTTCGAAAATGTCACCATATGACTATATGCATGTCTTTATGATGTATTTTGAATTATCTTTTATGTATTTTTTTATCTCATCTAAAACTAGTGATGATTTTTGGCAGTTAATGTCAGATGGAGAGATTATTCGGTCTACGCCTAATCAAGATCTATTGACAGATTGTGAAAATTTTATAGGCCTTGTAAACTCCCACAAGGATACTATTGGTGCTTCGGATCGTAATAAAAACATACCTCCACAAAGATCTAAGGAAGTATAAAAAAAGGTAACAAATGATATTCATGGAAGCAGAAATACGGAGTCTGTGAAGCCATCACAGGAAAACCAACTGATCAAGAAAGAGGAGAGAGAAACAAGGGACACAAGTGTTATGCCTTATATAGATCACCGCAAGATTGAACCCATCACAAAGCACCTCTCCCAGTGCAATTAAAATCAATCTAGTTGGGAAAACCAAATCAATAGATCGGATGGAAATAAAAAGCTATAATAATCATGCATAGTTCAGAGAAGACTCAAATTATATTCATAGATAATCTTATCATAAACTCACAATTCATCGGATCCCAACAAACACACCGCAAAAATGATTACATTGAACAGATCTTCAAGAACATCAAGGAGAACGTTGTTGAAAGACCGTGGATGTCGCCTAGGGGGGGGGGGTGAATAGGCGCTTTCAAATAATTACGGTTTAGGCTTGAACAAATGCGGAATAAACCTAGCGGTTAATTTGTCAAGCACAAAACCTAGAACAACTAGGCTCACCTATGTGCACCAACAACTTATGCTAAGCAAGATAAACAACTAGGTGATAGCAAGATATATGACAAGAAACAATATGGCTATCACAAAGTATAGTGCATAAGTAAAGGGCTCGGGTAAGAGATAACCGAGGCACGCAGAGACGATGATGTATCCCAAAGTTCACACACTTGCGGATGCTAATCTCCGTTTGGAGCGGTGTGGAGGCACAATGCTCCCCAAGAAGCCACTAGGACCACCGTAATCTCCTCACGCCCTTGCATAATGCATGATGTCGTGATTCCACTAAGGGACCCTTGAGGGCAGTCACTGAACCCGTACAAATGACGACCCTTGGGGGCGGTCACAGAACCCGTACACATTGGCAACCCTTGGGGCGGTGATCGGAACTCGTCAAATTGCTCGGGGCGATCTCCACAGCCTAATTGGAGACCCCGACGCTTGCCCGGAGCTTTACACCACAATGATTGAGCTCCGAACACCACAAAGGTTGGGGCTATCTCCCCAACGACACCACAAAGTTTCACCATAATGGAATATGGCTCCGAGGTGACCTCAACCGTCTAGGGCGCCCAAGCACCCAAGAGGAACAAGCTCAAGGGTACCAAGCACCCAAGAGTAATAAGCTTCTCAACTTGTAACCTCCATGTCTCACCGTGGAGAACTCAAACCGATGCTTCAAATGAAATGGCAAGGGCACACAGAGTGCCCAAGTCCTTCTCTCCCAAATCCCACCAAAGCAACTAATGCTAGGGAGGGAAATGAGAGGAAGAACGGAGAAGAGAACACGAAGAACTCCAAGAGCTAGATCCAAAGGGTGCCCCTCACAAAGAGGAGAAAGTGATTGGTGGAAATGTGGATCTAGATCTCCTCTCTCTTTTCCCCCTACAACTATCAAGAACCCATGGAGGGATTGAGAGATAGCAAGCTCGAAGAAGGTTAACAATGGGGGAAGAACATGAGCTCAAAAGTTAGATCCATTGGGGAAGAAGACCCCCTTTTATAGGAAGGGAAATAATCCAACCGTTATCCCCTCTCACAGCCCACGCGGTGCGGTACTACCGCACCAAACTTGTGGTACTACCGCAAGGCTATGCGGTACTACCGCTCGCGTGGCAGTGACCAGATGAGGGCTTGTTGCACAGGGCAACGAGCGGTAGAACCGCCAAAGCGGTACTACCTCGCGCCCTTACGGTACTACCGTAAGGCAGGCATCAACTAGTACTGGAAATGCGCGAAAGTAATAAATTACATCCGCGCCTATTTCCGCTGAGATTGGAGCTGACGAAAGTCCGGCACGGTAGTACCGGTCAGGAGTCGCGGTACTGCTGCATGCGGGCGGATGTAAAAACTTACATCCGCACCTACTTCCGCATGCGTTTGCGTCACGGCAAGGGGAAGCGGTACTACCGCTCACTAGGAGCGGTAATACCGCTTCCTCGTGCGGTACTACCGCACACCGCTGAGGCTTTAGCACTTGGCTGCCTTTATATCGCAGCTAAAGACACAGAAGGATGCAATAAAACCATAATTGCCATAACTTCTGCAAATGAGCTCCGAATTGAGCAAACTCAAGCTTGTTGGATAGAGGATGGTGTGTAGCATCAAAACAACGATGGTGAAGATGGTGGAAGCTCTGCAGCTCAGGTTGTCGTGGAATTAGCACGGCAGATGTCCGGTTTAACGGACTTGATGATGGAACCATCGCACGGGTTAGCTTGAAGGGGTTAAAAGCACACAAAGGACACAGAGGGTTTATACTAGTTCGGCCCCTTCGATGAAGGTAAAAGCCTACGTCTAGTTTGGTTTGGTATTGCTTGGGCGTCAATAAACAAGGAGCGGATTGCTTGCCTGTGTCTCGACGGGTTGTTTCTTGCTTGTCCCTGAACCGTCGCCGGGTCGTCCCTTTATATAGAGGCGACGCCCGGTCCGGTTTACAGATCCCCGAGGCCAGCTCATACTCGTGTCCGCCTCGGTCTCTGCTCTTTCTTCCTTATCTCTCAAGTTACATGATCAGACGGTTTACAAACCGTAACTCTATACATGGGCCCTAAGATCTCATGGGCCGTAGCCTTTACTAAATATTACAATGATAAATATATCCTAGCAATCCGGTTTACACTAGCCGGTTCATACGTGCTAGTAATATCCCTGACATTTAGGCCCCAGAATGATTTGAACTTGTTCACATCAATCTTCCCTGTCTTGCATAATTTTCCTTCTTGTGTCTTCTCATTTTTGTAAACCGGCCCTAACGTCATCCTCGAAAATCGCTTGATCTGACCGTGACATCACTTCCGCATTTAACGCCGCGAGCTGTCCATCGGCTTTGTTTAAGGGTTGTCCCGAAAATCGAGGCGACCGAGGATCTTTATCCAATCCTTTGCCTCCTCGAATCCCGCACCTGTCGTTTCGGATCTGCCTCTCTATAAATACCGCTGCCCCATTCTTTATCTTCCTCCGTTCGTTCTTCTTCTTCCATCGCCCGAGCTCAAGACTCCATTGTCGCTCGAGCTCGAACCGCCGCCGTCGACCGCCGAATCCAAGTCCTCGCCGGCCGCTGCATCGACCTGAGCTTGACCAGAGAACCTCCGCCGCTGATTCTTGCTGTTCCAGGTATGTCTCCCTCCTCATTGTAGATCCATAACTTCTAGGGTTCGCGCCTCCGCCATTAGAACCTCAGTGAAAGCTTCATCTTGTTCAACCTAAGCAAATAGTTCTCAGTAATTTTTACTTTTAGATCTTGCCCTTTAAACTTTGCCTCTACTCCGCTGCATATGCTTCAGATCTTCGTCATTCATATTCAACCTGTAGATTTATCCGCTCTGTATAGGACCCTTGTAGTTCTTCCCGTATATCCTTGCATTTGTTTTTCTTTTTCTTGTGTGCTCAGATCTGTTCCACCTTAGCTGTCTGTGAAAACATGTTTCTTCTCCTTTGTAGAACTGTTAAGTATACTCCGGTTTAAACTGTCATGCACGGGCTCTGTAAATTTTTTAAAGACAAACGCGACGGTTTAGCTCTTTCTCTATTGCTGTCATGAACCGGTAGTAACATAGCTCCCTGTTATTGCTGGGTTATCCATATCATTAGTCCCTTGCTTAAACCGTTGCGTAATCCTTGCATATATCTACCGGTTTATACCGCTGTACTCGAATAATCCGGTTTTACACTTTATCCTTTCAGCACTTGCTCTTCTGCTGCCATGGACAAACAATTTGTCTCTTGCAATTGGGTTCCTTCCGTTATTACGGAAGAGGATTTAGCCAAAGCTGTGTCAATTGGCACTTTAGGCCCTCAATCCGTTTTAAAGTGGCGAGCTCCTGGAAATGAATGTCCTCCGACTCCCAAAGAGAGAGAGGTTATTGTCTTCTTTTACCATATTGCTCGGGGCTTTACTCCTCCTGGTTCGAAGTTTTTCCGGGATGTACTTGCTGCCTTCCAGCTTCATCCTCAGGACATAGGTCCCAACTCTATTTCGAACATCTGTGATTTCCAAGTGTTTTCTGAGGTGTATTTGCAAGAAGAACCGTCAGTTGACTTGTTCCGGGATTTCTTCCACCTAAACGGGCGGACTGAATTTACTAGTGGACCGCATCAAGAACTAGGCGGGGTCAGTATTCAGAAAAGGAAAGATGCAGTCTTTCCTCATGCCGCTCTCCACACACATCCCAAGGACTGGAATAAATCCTGGTTTTACTGCATTGATACTTAACCTGAAGGGGAAAACCCATTGCCGGGTTATCGCGAGCACCTTCTTCCGGAGGACCACCCCTTGCCACAGCGCCTCGGCTCTTCAGAGCGGCCCCGGTTTGCCTCCCAACTTTCCAAGTTGAAAGCTTTTATGGCAAATGGCTTAACCGGCATGGATTTCATGCGCTGCTGGCTCTCTTGGAGTATCCTTCCTCTGAGCCGGCGTCCAAGCTTGATGTATCAATACTCTGGTAAACCGGATGATCCTCAACGTTTTACTAAGTGTCTGGATATTACTAGCAGGTATGAACCGGCTAGTGTAAACCGGATTGCTAGGATATATTTATCATTGTAATCTTTAGTAAAGGCTACGGCCCATGAGATCTTAGGGTCCATGTATAGAGTTACGGTTTGTAAACCGTCTGATCTTGTAACTTGAGAGATAAGGAAGAAAGAGCAGAGACCGAGGCGGACACGAGTATGAGCCGGCCTCGGGGATCTGTAAACCGGACCGGGCGTCGCCTCTATATAAAGGGACGACCCGGCGACGGTTCAGGGACAAGCAAGAAACAACCCGTCGAGACACAGGCAAGCAATCCGCTCCCTGTTTATCGACGCCCAAGCAATACCAAACCAAACTAGACGTAGGCTTTTACCTTCATCGAAGGGGCCGAACTAGTATAAACCCTCTGTGTCCTTTGTGTGCTTTTAACCCCTTCATGCTAACCCGTGCGATGGTTCCATCATCAAGTCCGTTAAACCGGACATCTGCCGTGCTAATTCCATGACAGTTGGCGCCCACCGTGGGGCCTCCGCACGATGGTTTCAAGTTCTGGAAGGGCAGCTTTGAAGGGCTCAAGGGCTACGTTATCGGCCGGATGACCAAGAGTCGCCGCGGCCGGATCTATATCGACGATGCGGGTTGGGGACCGGAGGCCGATTCAATCGAATACGGATACCGGGTTCCCTTCGGTGGCATCCATATCTTCATCGGCAAGATCGGCGAACCGGGACCTGAGCCGGACATCTTCCCCAACATCATCGAGCCGGCTCAGCGTGCGAGATCGGCCCGGATTCAGCCCGCCATGAAGCACGTTTTCGTTGGAGTAGTTCACGGGGTCCAAACCGAGGACGGATCGAAATCCGACGGTGAAACAGTTGTCTACTCTGACGACGGATCCTCATCCGGAGAGACTGAATCCTTGTATCAGTTGCGGGACGGCCGGTCTGAGGGTGAGTCCGACGGAGACAGTATTCCGGGCCCCTTTGACCCGCCAAACCGGGTGGCTGTCTTTATGGCCGGTTCACAATCTACGCCACAGTCCACGGTGAACGGGGCGACAGCAGAAGCTGGTGTAGGGGGGAGCGGCCCGGCCCTCTCACCTACTGACGTTCTATCCACCTTGGTCGAGGAGTTCATAGCCCGAGCCATGGCAGAGGTAGCTCCAGCAGCCAAGGCGCAACATGATGCAGAGCTCCTTCAGTTAAAGGGCTGGATTGATCAGGCAAGGGATGATCTGAAAACAGAGAAGGCTATGATAGCAATAAGGCAGGCGGAATTGAATGATCAGGCTTTTCATCTAAGGATGGAGCAGGCCTCTGTACAGGGAGTAAGGGGTCGGAAATGTCAATATCGTCTACCGTCGGTTTACGAAGCGACAGATTTGTTCAGGACACCTGGGGCAGGGACTAGCAATGATCCAGCTTTAAACCAGAGGGCACCCCCAGCCAGGGATGAGCCGGTTCAGCAGCCTACTGCAGAGCACGATCGGCGGATCACGTCTGCACCCCACGTTCCTACCCCTCCAGGTCATTATTCAAATCCTTTGGATAATATCGTTGCTGCTGCTGCATGCTTGGCCGCTTTACCCGTTGAGGGGACGTCTCCGGTGGCATTGGAGGCACGCAGGGTTAGAGGCCTACTTAATACGGCGTTAACACAACAGCAAGTGTATTCTCATAGCCGGGAGAGGCTCCATTCAACACCACGCCCCAGCCGGAGTTACACTAGGCATTGGGAGGAACCGGAAGTATCTAGCAGTGAACGCAGGCGGCACCGTCACAGACGAGATAACCCGGCAGGAGTGGACGCACAGGCTCAGGATGCAAACCGGGTTAGGTCAGTAGCCCGGGAGGAGGTCCGTCAAACAACGCCGGTTCAAACAGCCACAGTAGAGACAGGAGTCACAACGAGTTCCTTTGGAGTGCAGTGTCTTATCCCCGCTTTACGGAGCGTGAAGCTGCCCAAGGATTTCAAAGGTCCACGTAAAGTGCCAAATTACACAGCAGATTTGGCTCTAGAAGCTTGGGTTGAGAGTTACGAGATGGCCATGGAGATGCTGGATGTAGATGAAGCGGCTTGTGCAAAGTACTTTACTATGATGCTTGAAGGTACCGCCCGAACCTGGCTAAAGGGTATACCCCCTAATTCCATCGGGTCATGGGGAGAGCTACGTAGCCAGTTTATCAAAAACTTCAAGGATACATGCAAGCAGCCAATGTCAGTGGTAGATCTGGCAGCCTGTGTACAAGGAGAACAGGAGTCTACAAGCGCATGGGTGCGGCGAGTATCAGAGATTTTGCACTCTTCGAACGGTATCAATCCTAGTACGGCAATAGTGACTTTGGAAAACAATTGCCGGATTGAGTCTCTAAAGCTGAAACTAGGACGGCTTAAACGGGATTGTAATGATATGGGAACTCTCATGAGCGCTCTGGTGAAGTATGGGGACTCTGACAATGCTAAGTATCCAAAAGCTGAGGGAGACAAATCAGGAAACGTTAACAAACCTGGTAAACCGGCGCAGGTTAACCCGGCTACTGCAAGTTTCTTAGGCAAGCGAAAGGCAGAAGGTGGCTCTGATTTCATAGCCAATACCCAAGTTCAAGGGGGTTTCCAGCGCAATAGGGGCAACCCACCCCAACAAACCGGCAGAGGGGATGTTAGTTGGGACCAAGAGTTAAGTCAGCCTTGTCCGAAGCATAGCTCGAGGGGACGACCGGCAAAACACACTATAGGAGAATGCAGGCCCTTGATGGAAGCCATGATGGGCCGCTTTAATCCTAATGACAGGCCTCCAAATGGTGGTTCAGGCCCAGGATTCTATGGTCCGGGTCATCAGGGGAACATCTCCGGATCAGGATATCGGGGCAATAATGGTGGTTATCATGGCCGGGCCAGTAATCAAAATGGTCAAGGAGGTTATAATAACCAAGGAAATCAACCGCGTAATCAGGGTGGTTACAATAACCAAGGCAGCCAGCAGCCGGGCCAAAGTAATCACAACAACCAAGGTAATCAGCAGCGTCAGCAACAGTAGCAACAATCCGGATATCAGAGCAATCCGAAGGAGCTGAGTAGTGGGCAATATCATGTGTTCACCACGAGTTTCTGTAAACGAGATCAAAAGGTTTTAAAGAGGGCAGTCCACGCGGTTGAACCGGCAATGCCACAATTCCTGCGCTGGTCAGAGCAGCCCATCGTCTGGAGTAGGGAGGATCACCCAATGCGGGTGGATAATCCGGGCCACTTGGCCTTGGTGGTAGCACCACAGGTGGGTGGCTACAAATTCACAAAAGTTCTCATGGACGGCGGTAGCAGCATCAATATCTTGTACTATGAGACCTTCCGTCGTATGGGCCTGACGGATAAGAAGCTAAGGCAATCAAACACGATGTTCCATGGGGTGGTTCCAGGTAAGTCAGCTTATCCAGTTGGGAAAATTGACTTAGAAGTTACCTTTGGAGATGAGCATGATTCCAGGTCAGAAATGATAACTTTCGAAGTCATCAAGATCCGGAGCCCCTATCACGCTCTATTCGGGAGGACGGTTTATGCCAAGTTTATGGCTAGGCCATGTTATGTTTATCTGCAGCTCCAAATGCCGGGTCACAAAGGCACGATCACGGTTCACGGAAGTCGCAAGATAGCAGTGGAATGTGAAGAGGGAGACACTGCTTATGCAGAGGCAGTATGTGCCACGGAAGAGTTGAAGTTTTATAAAGATAATGTTGATCCGGCAGATATGACTCCGTTGAAGAAGCCAACTACAGAGCATGATCCGGCATTGAAGTTTAAATCGGCGGAGGAGACCAAACAAGTTGATTTTGTGCCAGGCGGTTCATCCAAGCAGTTCACGATCAGCGCTAACCTTGATCCCAAATAGGAAAGCGCGCTCATCGAGTTCATCCGTGAGAACCGGGATATCTTTGCATGGAAACCTTCTGACATGCCAGGTATACCGAGGGAACTCGCTGAGCACAGTCTTAATATTGATCCGAAGTTTAAACCGGTCAAGCAGTATCTGCGCCGCTTCAACGAAGAGAGGCGCAAGGCTATAGGAGAGGAAGTGGCCAGGCTTTTGGCTGCAGGGTTCATAGTGGAAGTTTTTCACCCAGAATGGTTGGCTAATCCGGTGCTGGTGTTAAAGAAGAATGGAAAGTGGCGAATCTGTGTGGACTACACAGACCTCAACAAAGCTTGTCCAACCGATCCTTTTGCTCTCCCTCGCATTGATCAGATTATCGATGCTACAGCGGGATGTGAGCGGCTAAGTTTTTTGGATGCATACTCAGGATATCACCAGATCAAGATGGCAATTAAAGATCAGGAGAAGACAACTTTCATAACTCCTTTTGGTGCTTTTTGCTATGTATCTATGCCTTTTGGGCTCAAGAGTGCCCAAGCAACTTATCAGCGTTGCGTTCAGAACTGTCTTAAGGGGCAGATAGGGAGAAATGTTCATGCCTATGTGGATGATATCGTGGTGAAGTCAAGGAAGGAAGAGACACTGATAGAAGACCTCAAGGAGACCTTTGACTATCTTCGGACCTATAAAATGATGCTTAATCCGGAGAAGTGTGCTTTTGGTGTTCCGGCAGGCAAGCTCCTTGGGTTTTTGGTGTCAAACAGAGGAATAGAAGCTAATCCGAAGAAGATCGAGGCAATCACATCTTTAACAAAGCCGGTTTGCATTAATGATGTTTAGCGTATTGCTGGCCGGATCACAACATTAAGCCAGTTCATTAGTCGTCTGGGGGAGAAGGCGATTTGGTGCTCTGCAGTAGGCTGCTGAACCGGCTCATCCCTAGCTGGGGGTGCCCTCTGGTTTAAAGCCGGATCATTGCTAGTCCCTGCCCCAGGTGTCCTGAACAAATCTGTCGCTTCGTAAACCGACGGTAGACGAGATTGATATTTCCGACCCCTTACACCCTGTACAGAGGCCTGATCCATCCTTAGATGAAAAGCCTGATCATTCAATTCCGCCTGCCTTATTGCTATCATAGCCTTCTCTGTTTTCAGATCATCCCTTGCCTGATCAATCTGGCCCTTTAACTGAAGGAGCTCTACATCATGTTGCGCCTTGGCTGCTGGAGCTACCTCTGCCATGGCTCGGGCTGTGAACTCCTCGACCAAGGTGGATAGAACGTCAGTAGGTGAGAGGGCCGGGCCGCTCCCCCCTACACCAGCTTCTGCTGTCGCCCCATTCACCGTGGACTGTGGCGTAGATTGTGAACCGGCCATAAAGACAGCCACCCGGTTTGGCGGGTCAAAGGGGCCCGGAATACTGTCTCCGTCGGACTCACCCTCAGACCGGCCGTCCCGCAACTGATACAAGGATTCAGTCTCTTCGGATGAGGATCCGTCGTCAGAGTAGACAACTATTTCACCGCCGGATTTCGATCCGTCCTCGGTTTGGACCCCGTGAACTGCTCCAACGAAAACGTGCTTCATGGCGGGCTGAATCCGGGCCGATCTCGCACGCTGAGCCGGCTCGATGATGTTGGGGAAGATGTCCGGCTCAGGTCCCGGTTCGCCGATCTTGCCGATGAAGACATGGATGCCACCGAAGGGAACCCGGTATCCGTATTCGATTGAATCGGCCTCCGGTCCCCAACCCGCATTGTCGATGTAGATCCGGCCGTGGCAACTCTTGGTCATCCGGCCGACAACGTAGCCCTTGAGCCCTTCAAAGCTGCCCTTCCAGAACTCGAAACCATCGTGCGGAGGCCCCAAGGTGGGCGCCAACTGTCGTGGAATTAGCACGGCAGATGTCCAGTTTAACGGACTTGATGATGGAACCATCGCACGGGTTAGCTTGAAGGGGTTAAAAGCACACAAAGGACACAGAGGGTTTATACTAGTTCGGCCCCTTCGATGAAGGTAAAAGCCTACGTCTAGTTTGGTTTGGTATTGCTTGGGCGTCGATAAACAGGGAGCGGATTGCTTGCCTATGTCTCGACGGGTTGTTTCTTGCTTGTCCCTGAACCGTCGCCGGGTCGTCCCTTTATATAGAGGCGACGCCCGGTCCGGTTTACAGATCCCCGAGGCCGGCTCATACTCATGTCCGCCTCGGTCTCTGCTCTTTCTTCCTTATCTCTCAAGTTACATGATCAGACGGTTTACAAACCGTAACTCTATACATGGGCCCTAAGATCTCATGGGCCGTAGCCTTTACTAAATATTACAATGATAAATATATCCTAGCAATCCGGTTTACACTAGCCGGTTCATACCTGCTAGTAATATCCCTGACACAGGTGAAGATGAAGGAACTAAGAAAACACACTTCTGCTGGGGCCGGGGACGCCGGTGATCACAAAGGCAAGATGTGGCGTTGTTATACCCAGATTTATCTCTGCTTACTGTGTGTCGCCCTAGCTATAGGATTAGTTATTTCTGCTATGTTGATGGGTGTTTCTTTAGCTAGTTTTGCTTTGATAGATGTGATAGTTGCCTGTCAAAGGCATGTAAGAGTGGACTTGGATGTTGCTCCGTTTCTATGAAATGGAACAGGGCAAAAAGCCTTTTAATCTAGAAAATGTGGCGCTGGAGGGATTCCATTCGCACAGTATATTCAAGACCCATAGTTAACAAGTCTACTAGTGAGCATTTGCATAACTTCTAGAAGACAACTAAATTCGGTAAGCAATATCTTGCTAGTTGTCTCTATAGTCTATATAAAAAAAATATGGAGCCACTTGGTGTATATTAATATAAGGCTGGTGGCTACCACCGGAATCGGTTAAATAATATTTGATTCTCAGCATACGACAACTGTCAGAAATAGCATTGACCAATGAGCATTGCAGAGTATTCACCCATGGTGTTGGGAAATCATGGTATGAAGGTTTCTAACTTGACTGGCTCTAGCATAACAAAGTAGTCAATATGTGACAAAATTCCAAGTCTGCAAACTATACTAGCCACACAATCACAAATGTATTTTTCGTGTAACATATATTTCTGTACTCATATCAAGAAGTTCGATAGTTGCAACATGTGTTATATGTTACTTGATAGAAAATATACATCTTGAGATCTCCTTGCAGATTATCAGTCACAGAGTAATTCAAGAGAGTAAATTTCCCGAACCATACCAATTTTATTATTCTAGAGGCATAATACACGAGGTAGCTCAAAACACACATGGTCACACGATATAAAGAGAACTAAGAACAAATAGTATGGATTTTAGGATAGGTACATCGATCCTTCAAACCCACACCTTGATTGAAATGAAAGATGCACATGGTCCACTACATGTGTGCCTTCAAATATAAGTATTGGCTAGTGTTAGTAAATTTCTTTGTATGTGATGCTATAAATAGTAGCTTCAATTTTAAATACACTTTCTTCTATGAAATGTGACTCATGATCCAAGAAAAATATTGATTGATTACACTACATTCTTTAACGACAACATTTTAGCCATATCCATTATCAATATAAATGAAATGCATGAAACTTCATCCTAATAGAGTTTCGGAGCAACCAAATTACGGGTTATGAAACTCCAAATTTTGTTCAAACTTGCATAATACTTGAAAATAAGGGAAATATTAACACATGATGCGGCACTTGTACTTACAGCTTGTGGGTAATTTGGGCTGTATATTAGATGAATATCAAGCTCTCTAATACCGTCCTCGATGTTAGAGGCAGGGTCCATTTTGTACTTTATAGTACCTTGGGCCTTAGTAAATTCTCCAGTCCCTCAAATAACGGACCACTGTCCCTCACTTTGCTCAGTTAAAGTCCCCATCACCTGAAGTGTAGATCCAGCAAACCTTCACATGGAGGGCATATGAAATAGCGTCAGAATTTTAGAGATATATGAAAGATTTGAAAATTGTACCTACTAATGGACATATTAAATTAGGTGATATAGATCTTCAGTTAAGGAGCTTGTTGCCTTGTTGGTCATGTTGAGTGGCTCATTCTATAAGTAACTTGGATCTGTAATTTATGTGACTAATCAAACCACTTTATATTGTCCCTTAAGTTGCTATTTGTTTTTACGATCATACATGTCCAATAAAAATAATACCTAATGCATTGAATGGACAATGGAAAAAGGTTTCCAAATGCAAACAATGATCACTAAAAAGGTACATAAGGGACAAGATGGCGAGCCAACACTCACTTCGCATGTAACAATAAAGTGCTGACCCTCTTGACCTATTTAATGAGCATAAATGTGCACTATATTAGGATCTCGAGTACGCAGTTTGAAACTTGAAGTTGTAGGTGTGAGTTCTTGCGGTCACTCTTTTTTCACTATCTTCCCGGCCGCAAAACCAATTCATAACTATATATGTTGTATTGCCTACATTTCTCCATCTATAAAGTTACATGTGAAGATGACCTAGTGTGTTTCAACTACATGTACATAATAGATCATCTTGTCAGCTTCGAAAGTTCTATTTAAATTATGTTGCCTAGTCTCCCACTTAAAATAGTATATCTACTAATGTCCATGCTAAGTTAGGTGTTGTATATCTCCAATAAGGATCTTCTTGGTCATGCTAAGTAGCTAATGCTACAAGTAACACGCATCTATAATTTGTCTGACTAATCAAAACCATGTAGCACTACCCCTTGAGTTGACTCTCTATCTGTTTTGACCATTATGAATGTACAATAAAGAATAATATAAAATACATTAAATGGAAAAACAAAAATGGTTTCAGAATACCTACAACGCTCATTAAAAATTACATATGTACATCCCAATATTGTAATCAAGTATATTACAGAATATTAATTTTGTACAACACCGAGATTCTAAGTAAAAAAAGAAGACTATTTATTTGATGAGCCTCCTCTTTGTGGTGTAAAATTATTGTGATGCATAACGCTCTTGTTAGAATTCATAGACAATTCAAATATTCATTTGGAGCTTCTACCAATGTTACCAAGTAATTGCATCTTAAGGAGATATTGATATATATTTTGCACCTAAAATGAATACGATGTATCCGCTTATTCATTCCTTCCACTATATCCGGATCTTGAGGAATGAGAAATTTTCAAAAGTGAGAGGCCTCCTTTTGCCTCTTGGCGATCAAATTTGTACATGGTATCTCTTTCTTGCATATAAAGTTAAGGACTCGAAGATACCAAACCTCTTGGTCTGGATTAATAATCTCCTTTACTTGTTAGGTAAGTTGGTAGGCCTTTGTGGCTTTGACTCCGCTACTATGCGATACATATTTTTTGTTTCATCTATACCTACTAAAAAGAAGGTGTGTTTCTATGAATATTTTGTATGTTCACCGTATAGAATTATTTTCTCCCCTGCCTATCTAAGGTGGTACTAAATTTTTTGTCTGTCTACACATAAATAATTTTTTGCTTTGGGACTCCAAGACCGTGCAGTCAAGGGCATGCGCTGCATTTTTTCCTTCGATTGGGGCATAGAGAGTCAATCCCCTACATGGGCCGAGGAGCCTGCTCCTCATCTTTTTTTCTTCGATTGGGCCGAAGGAAAAAATGCACAAAAATAAATTAGTGTTCTCTTTCTAGCCTATGGGCCGAGTAGGCTGACTTATATTACATAACGCATAATGTGTTGGGCCTCTGATGGGCCTGAAAAAAGACCAACAACTCAGTATTTCAGCTCTCCTATTATCATTAAATAGTACCACCTCACCCTTAGAATAAAAACCACAAATTCATATATGTCTTGGAGTTGCCTATTATCGATCAACTCAATAAGTTGGCTTGGGAATAGGTATAGAAGCGGTGGATGAGGATGACGAAGTAGGAAGAATAGAATGAGTCCCGCTAAAGGAAGGAATGAATAAGCTTTCCTATGTGGGGAAATTTAGAAGCTCAATTTCCGAGGTACTAGATGAGCTCTCCAAGGGAGACGAGGCGCATGAGATGTGTAACAATGTCTCCCATTCAAATGCACTAACATTTGTGCTAGTATTGAATAAAGGACCATGGGGTTGTTGCTATGAATAAAGTAAATAAGATTATCTGGTCCTTTTATCTTTTAAACATTTCTAGTGAAAGTCACAACATTTAGGATGCAAGACCCCAGATTTATGCCAAACCTTTAAGCAACCACACCAACTTATTTCTAACAGTCTAAAAATCTCTAAATTTTGGTAGAACCCCATTTCCGTTAAAGGCATAGACAGAAACAAATGAATGAATATAAAATCAAAAGAATCAATAATGTTCACGTAACCAACTGCCCAACTAAAGTCACAATACGCTTCATGATAAACGAGCTAAAGATCTACAAGCTCCTACTACACAAGACAACAATGCTATGTGGCTCGACAATATAATAAAACAATAAAGGATATTTATGAGATATTAAGTTACTAGTGGAAGTGTGAGTGATGTGAGGTGTGCTACTCCAACCCATGTGTGACACCAAGTTAAATGCTTGAAATCCAAATAAAGACAAACAAAGAGAGTACAAAATTACTCAACAACTAAGATAAACATCATTAAGAGAGAAAAATAAATGAATCATGAGGAAATCATTCAAAAACAAAGTCCCTAGAAGGACAACAATTTATAATTCCATACTATCAGAAATAGCATTGACCAATGAGCATTGCAGAGTATTCACCCATGGTGTTGGCAAATCATGGTATGAAGGTTTCTAACTTACCTGGCTCTAGCATAACAAAGTAGTCAATATATGACAAAATTCCAAGTCTGCAAACTATACTAGCCCCACAATCGCAAATGTATTTTTCATGTAACATATATTTATGTACTCATATCAAGAAGTTCGATAGTTGCAACATGTGTTATATGTTACTTGATAGAAAATATAGATCTTGAGTTCTCCTTGTAGATTATCAGTCACACAGTAATTCAAGAGAGTAAATTTCCCGAACCATACCAACTTTATTATTCTAGAGGCATAATACATGAGGTAGCTCCAAACACAGACGGCCACACGATATAAAGAGAACTGGAAACAAATAGTATGGGTTTTAGGATAGGTACACCCATCCATGAAACCCACACCTTGATTGAAATGAAAGATACACAAGGTGCCACTGCACAACCTCTCATTGAGTAAATCATCATTGATCTCATCAGTATTTCTTGCAGCAACAATTGTCGATCGCATGACAGCCACCCAACAATTTTGCAAGAGGTGGTGTACCAGACTGGGTCTGCATAAAGTGAAATGAAATAACATTAATGTCATATACAACTAAAGTTTGTGCCTTCAAATATAAGTATTGGCTAGTGTTAGTAAATTTCTTTGTATGTCATGCTAGAAATGGTAGCTTCAATTTTAAATACACTTTCTTCTATGAAATGTGACTCACGATCCAAGAAAAATCTTGATTGATTACACTACATTCTTTAACGACAACATATTAGCCATATCCATTATCAATATAAATGAAATACATGAAACTTCATCCTAATAGAGTTTGGGAGCAACCCTTAGTTAAATTGCGGGCTATGAAACTCAAGCTTTTGTTCAAACTTGCATAATAGTTGAAAATTAGGGAAATATTAACACATGAATCTTCACTTGTACTTACAGCTTGAGGGTAATTTGGGGTGTATATTAGATGAATATCAAGCTCTCTAATACCGTCCTCGATGTTAGAGGCAGGGTCCATTTTGTACTTTATAGTACCATGCGCCTTAGTAAATTCTCCGGTCCCTCCCATAACGGACCACTGTCCCTCACTTTGCTCAGTTAAAGTCCCCATCACCTGAAGTGTAGATCCAGCAAACCTTCACATGGATGGCATATGAATATCGTCAGAATGTTAGAGATGTATGGAAGATTTAACAATGATCAAACTTACTATGTGCTGAAATATAAAATCTACAATATATTCCCATATTAGTTTCTCTACATACTAACCTCATTGATTTGTTACGAAAATATAGTGCTATTTACATGCATGGATGGGATGCAAGCGCTTAGAATTACGTATCTCGCTTTCTCTATGATGTGTTGTGTTAAGTCACCATAGACAATTTACGTATGCATTCTAGTAAAGTGTGTTCCTACACATTAGTAATCTCATGTGTTCGCAACATCTCTCATGATTTTATTGGATGTGTGCATGTGTGTCTATGTGTCTTAGTAATTAATATGCGTGTATGTGGTACTTGCTTGCTTCGTTGTGTATCATTGTGATCTAAATGTTCAATCACATGTATATGTTTCATTAATACCTATTCATATAGTAGATATTTATTTCTATTTTTTCCAGGAGTTTCGAACATATATGAAATGATAAAAAATAAAACATCGGATAAAAATTACTAAACTAATAAATTATTATATGTACAAATAATGTATTCTAACATAAGGAAAAATTGCAAGTAATGTCTTAATTCGGGAGAGAATATACAAGGAATTACCTTCCACTCTGAAAAACTATGTTTTGAGATATGTACCAACCGTTAGCATTGGTTCTACTCGCCTGTATATGTGTGCCTTGTGCGCGTGCAATAATAGTATCGCTCGGATTCACTGTATTGGTTAGGGTCCAATCATGGATGAGAGTTGTACCAAAACCAAGAGGATAACCTGGGGTTAAGACAAATTCTTCATTGCGGTTTGGGCGGTTTGGACCAGCAACAAATTGGTGCAGGTACAGGTGCAAGCTAAGCTCATTTTGGCATGGACGGTCACAGTATGGGTGAGGGGTGTCGGCGAGGGCTAGAAATGCTGGCATTGCAATGACGAGCAAAAACAAAATTCCTGATGGACCGGCCATGGCTAAGTACTAAGGACAGGGAGAAAAAAGGCAGATGTGCTAATAGAGGGGAAGTGGATGTGTGTGGTAGCATGAAGGGTATAAGGTCTCTATTTATAGAATCATAGGAGTGCCTTCAAGTGGACTTCAATCTATACCTTGGACCTGAGATCTCCTTAGAAAATTTTGGCACACTTTGTTTTCACATGTGAACTTTATGCTCGCACATATTAATTCTCATTTATTTAACCCTTTAATATTAAAAATTAGACAGAAACTAAAAGCTTTAGGAAAGTTAATAAACGGAATAATTTTACTAACTCTCGCAGTGACGGTAGCATTGGACCGTATCAAGTTTTTAGTAGTTGGATTTGCACGTAAATAGAATATTTATTGTGTTTTCTAATTGCATGTTGAATCCACACATTTTGGTTTTGTTTCCTTCAACGGTATCCTTGTGTAGAATGATTTACCCAACCACAAGGCATGTGTTGCGTACACTACTTTGTATTTTATTTTTTGCACTATTTGTAAAATCTTCCAATTCAGCTATTTATCGTCTGATTTATCACTACTTTGGGGATGACCGATAAGATTATGCCTTATCTTCACCGTTTATTGTTTATCAATCTGACAAACAATTTATGTGGGATCTACCAATAAATTGGGCCTATTCCTAGCACTATGTTTGCAAAAAAAACTTTGTGTATTCGTGTTTTGTGGACCTTGTTATGCAATATGTACTATTATCGATTCTCTTTGTCATTATACAAGGATTCAAACGCTTTGAATCAAGGTAACACTTATGTCCAATATTTTTTCGTGTTAAATATAGCATATTTTAGTGTTGAGAACCTGGGATTTGCAAAAAAACTGGTTGATTCATAGTCGGCCGATAAAATCGATTAATCGGACGACGATTTCCGATTAATCTCTAATCCCCAGCTCACTGAGACGCTAACAATACGACATATCCTCAACATTGACTTTTTGGATGTCGCTCACACACCAAAGGCCCATATGTACATATAACATATGAGCTAATTGGTTTGTATACATGACCAGCAACACAACCCATGTAGCACTCCAGGGAAGCCAATATTGGAACGTAATCCAAGGGGAAAAACCAAAGTACAAATATTACGTTTGGAATGGTTAGTGTCCTTAGAGGGATGGAACAATGCATGGTGTTAATATGTCTAAATGTGTACCTTTTACCTTCATGATGGTTTATCTTCAGAATTCCTAAATAGTATTTAAAGGGACTTCGCAAAGTCAAGCACTTAGACAGGTTAAGCATTTAATGGCCATTATGAGGGTCGGTGATCTAGATCTACAAATTAGGAGCCACTTGTTAAAGGTGAGCAACTCATACTGCAATCGAATCCTAGGTGTTCCACTTAACTATACAATATAATGTCTAGATAACTTGTAAAATTCTATTTAAAGTGACTCGCAAGTCAAGCGCTTAAGCAAGTTTTGCATTTAATGTTCATGTTATAAAGTCTACAGATCTGGATCCCCAATTTAGAAGATAATTATTCATGTTACATCTACTCATACTACAACTGACTCTATTTCTCAAGCTAATGTCAACCAAAGAAGCATTATAAAAGATCATTAATTGCTTTCCGAGCCCAAGCTCATACGCCAAAATAACACTAAATTCAAGAAAATTGGTCAAGTGATTGAGGTGTGTGCATAATTCATGCACAATTGACATCCTAACTTCTCTCCAACAAGAAAGCATATTGGAACCTCAATGTTTTTTTATAGCTCCTCGGATGTCATTTCGCCACAATATTTTCCAAACGCCTAGTACACTTTAAAATCTTTGATGCCAAAATATTGTTTTTTCAATTCTTCAAATATATTGTTCATGCGGGAGCATATGTACTCATATTTACAAAATCCAAGCTATATAAGAGATTTCTTATTCATAATTTATTTGACCTTGAGTTACCAACCTAAGCTAGTACCAACTGACCTAGAGTAACTAGCTACGTTGACACTCCTACTAATTGGGAGTTCATGACATACTTGAAGCAACTAATCATACTCCCCTCGACAAATATAACAAAAGGAAAATTCAAGCCATGTGACCTATTTGTTATACAATAACGGTTGGTAAATTCATGTGTGAAGACAAAAAATATTATAATGGAGAATAAGAAGTAAAAAGTGCATGTCAACCATTACTTGCATATTCGATCACTAAGTTTATATTATTGTCTTTGTATTAGGATCCATTATATTGGTAATAGGTTCGAAACAATAATGTAGTAATGTAGTGTCTTTGGTTGTGCTATTAGATTGTTACATGTCCTATTTTCAAGAATTTGAGGCATGTTAAAAACATTTCATATTGTGTTCATAAGCTTCACACAAAAAATTGCATCTTGACTTACTAAAGGAGAGGTACATTGAAAAATTACATCACTAGTATTTCTTACGATAATCCATCATGCTTGACTCGAGAAAAATGTTGCTATTAATGGCCATGTTAAGTTAGGTGATCTAGAGCTTCAATTAAGGAGCTTGTCGCCTTGTCGGTCATGCTGAGTACCTCATTCTATAAGTAACATGGACCTGTAATTACTGTGACTAATCAAAACCACTTTATATTGTCCCTTAAGTTGACTCTCCATTTGTTTTGACCATCATGCATGTCGAATAAAAATAATTCATAACACATTGAATGGACAATCAAAAAGGTTTTCAAATGCAAACAATGATCATTAAAATGGTACACAAGGGACTAGGTGACGAGCAGGCATTCACTTTGCATGTAACAATAAAGTGCTAACCATCTTGACCTATGTAATGAGTGTAATTGTGCATTATATCCAGATCTGAAGTACGTTTGAAACTTGAAGTTGTAGGTGTGTGTTCCCACGACCACTCATTTCTCAAGCTAATGTCAACCAAAGAAGCATTATAAATGATCATTAATTGCTTTCCGAGCCTAAGCTCATACGCCAAAATAACACTAAATTCAAGAAAATGGTCAAGTGATTGAGGTGTGTGCATAATTCATGCATAATTGACATCCTAAATTCTCTCCAACAAGCAAGCATATTGGAACCTCAATGTTTTTTATAGCTCATCGGATGTCATTTCGCCACAATATTTTCCAAACGCCTAGTACACTTTAAAAAAATTTATGCCAATTTTTTTTTCAATTCTTCAAATATATTGTTCATGCGGGAGCATATGTACTCATATTTACAAAATCCAAGCTATATAAGAGATTTCTTTTTCATACTTTATTTGACCTCGAGTTACCAACCTAAGCTAGTACCAACTGACCTAGAGTAACTAGGTACGTTGACACTCCTACTGATTGGGAGTTCATGACATACTTGAAGCAACTAATCATACTCCCCTCGACAAATATAACAAAAGGAAAATTCAAGCCATGTGACCTATTTGTTATACAATAACGGTGGGTAAATTCATGTGTGAAGACAAAAATCTTATAATGGAGAATAAGAAGTAAAAAGTGCATGTCAACCATTACTTGCATATTCGATCACTAAGTTTATATTACTGTCTTAGTATTAGGATCCATTATATTGGTAATAGGTTCGAAACAATAATGTAGTAATGTAGTGTCTTTGTTTGTGCTATTAGATAGTTACATGTCATATTTTCAAGAATTTGAGGCATGTTAAAAACATTTCATATTGTGTTCATAAGCTGCACACAAAAAATTGCATCTTGATTTACTAAAGGAGAGGTACATTGAAAAATTACATCACTAGTATTTCTTACGATAATCCATCATGCTTGACTAGAGAAAAATGTAGCTATTAATGGCCATGTTAAGTTAGGTTATCTAGATCTTCAATTAAGGAGCTTGTCGCCTTGTCGGTCATGCTGAGTACCTCATTCTATAAGTAACATGGACCTGTAATTACTGTGACTAATCAAAACCACTCTATACCGTCCCTTAAGTTGACTCTCCATTTGTTTTGACCATCATGCAGGTCCAATAAAAATAATTCATAACACATTGAATGGACAGTCAAAAAGGTTTTCAAATGCAAACAATGATCATTAAAAAGGTACACAAGGGACTAGGTGACGAGTAGGCATTCACTTTGCATGTAACAATAAAGTGGTAACCATCTTGACCTATTTAATGAGCGTAAATGTGCATTATATCCAGATCTCAAGTATTGAAACTTGAAGTTGTAGGTGTGTGTTCCCACGACCCCTCATTTTTCACAATTTTACAAGACGAAAAAACCAATTCATAACTATATATGTTGCATTGCCTACTGTTCTCCATCTATAAAGTTACATGTCGACACGAACCAATGTGTTTCAGCTACACGTACACAATAGAGCATCTTGGTAGCTTTGAAACTTCTATTTAAATTGACGTTCTATAGTCTCCCACTTAGAATAGTATATCTACTAATGTCCATACTAATTTAGGTGATCTAGATCTCTAATTAAGGATCTTGTTGGTCATACTGAGTAGCTAATGCTACAAGTATAACATGCATCTATAATTTCTGTGACTAATCAAAACCGCGTAGCACTTTCCCTTAAGTTGACTCTCTATCTATTTTGACGATCATTAATTTCCAATAAAAATAGTAGAAAATACATTGAATAGACAAACAAAAAAGGTTTTCAAATACCTACAACACTCATTAAAAATTACATATGTACATCGCAGTATTGTTGTCGGGGAAACTGATCACCCACGAACACCTATGGGACCGGAGCCCCTTTTCGGTACGGCAAGGGGGCGGAGGATGCACAAAGAGCGGATCGAAGCGTGCACGCGAGCAGTTTACCCAGGTTCGGGCCGCACGGATGCGTAAAACCCTACTCCTGCCTTGGTTTGTATTGTGTTCTTGGCTCGGGAGCGAGAGGAGCTATAGTGCTTGTCGCTGGCTACACCGAGCGAGAGAGTGATCGAAGATCGGAACCTTGGAACCTCCTCTACGTTGCGCATGGGCCTCCTTTTATAGGTCGAAAGGGGTCACCGACAGGTGGCAACGCAGATGGGGGTAGAAATGTAAAAATGGTGGTAGTTGGAACAGTGTATGCATAGTGCTTTATACCCAACCCTGACGGCAGGGGACAAGGGCATTAAATGCCCGTCGCCGTCGCCTCAAACAGTGCAAAAAGCGTCCGTCATGGCGTCTTCGTCCGCCACGATGGTGGCCTCATCATCGCAGCTCGCCACCGTGTACCCCAGGCTGCACAGCCTTCCGCCACGTGCACCTGGAAGGGCCCCAGGGCGACGCGTGGCCGGATGAGCTGGAGCGTGGGCACGTAGTGGCAGCTTGCCGCGGCTCGCATCTTGCCGCGGTTGTTAACTTGTCGCGCCCGGGGGCTTGTCGCTCTCCGGGCCTTGCCGGGGCGCGCGATGCGCCACGGCAAGTCTCCTGAAATGCCATACTTTGGCCTTCCTGGCAAGCTCCTCTTGCTAGGGTCTTGTGCCAAAGGGGTGGTTTTGAGCCTGGAGCGGCCTTCCCGGCAAGCTCCTCTTGCCGGGGTCTTATTTCTTTAGCTTGAATACTTTGTTCTTGAACGGCTCCAAAGGAACCATAGTGGGCCTTGGCGGGCGCGTGGCAAGCCCTGCCACGGGACGCTGCTACTGCCCGTGCACAAGTCGGGATACTAAGGTACCCCTACTTTGGTACACCGACAGGAGCCCCCGGGCCTGGGCCACACACGGTGCCGAGCGCTGTTGGGCCAGGCCCAAAACAGTGCACGGGCACGCGCGGCCCACGGCGCGCCGCATCCCACTCCGTATCCGCCGCGCCCCTCCCTACCGGCACGCGTCGATTGCGGCGTCGTGGGAGAGATCGTGGCCTGTTTCTTTAATGGAGAAAATGCGGAACGTCCCCCTCTCCCCCTTAAAAGCAGGGGAAACAGGGGCAGCTCCTTCCATTCGCTCATTTCTTCTTCAACCTCCAGAAACCCCCGCTGCTCCCCTCCTCTCCGAAGGTTGAAAGAGAGCAGCGCTCCACCCTTCCTCCGCCGCCGCCAACCTTCCCAGCGCGGTCGACTTCCCCCGCCGTCCCCGCCATGGCCCCAAAGGGCGACAAGGCAAAAGCCGCGAAGACTGCTAGTGCGCTGAAGCTAGCGGCAATGCGGAAGAAGATGGCGGTCTTCCCGCCGAGGCTCGGCGCGAGGGAGCTGAAGGACTCCTTCTACCTCTTCTGGGCGAGGGAGACAAAAGCGCACCCGCGCACCAAGGTACTCCCCGCCGAGGCGTGCGACATGTTTCCGGGAGGATACGCCTTCTTTGCTCTATTCTTCCATTGCGGACTCTGCCCACCATACTCCGAATTCTTCTGCGATATTATGAATACCTACGGGTTTCATCTCCTTGATTTCACCCCAAACGCGGTCTTGACCATGGCCGTTTTCGCACATCTGTGCGAGAACTTTGTCGGAGTCTACCCCAATGTAGCTCTCTTCCGCCATTATTTTACGCCTCGAGTAGAGTCTGGGTCTCCTCTGTCCGGTGGGATTTCTTGGATCTTTCGGCTTCATAAGAAAGAGGCTTACTTGACTGGGGAACTCCGCGGCAAGTGGGAGGAGTGGAGGGCCAACTGGTGCTGGATCATGGAGGACGAACCCCAGCAGTTCACTTCCCTGCGCCAAGTTGCAATAGTGCACGGCAATGACTGGAGTGACCTGGCCCCTGAGGACGAGAAGCTGAAGATAGCCATCACTAGGATTCTTCGCCTCCGGCAAGCCAGGCTCACTGTAGGGGCTGTCGGAGCAGATTTCCTTCGCCGCCGCATCGCTCCCTTGCAGGAGAGGAAAAGGCCTGCTTGGGAGTTTGGTAACGCGGCAAACTTTATGAGGCTGCGCCCAGGCCTCAACTAAAATTTCACTGTCATGGAGCTCAACGGAATGCTTCACGAGCTATTCAAGCATGACGCCAAACATCCAGAGTGGTTTGCATTGCCGCGGGGCGTAGTTCCACTATGCAACAATTCGTCGCTTAGTGCTATCCGCGCGACGATGCCGTGGTGTGACTCCCATGGGATTGACCCCACTTGGCGGGAGCCTTCTGACGAAGCCGTGCAAACGTTCTTCGACAACTTGGTGGAGCTGACGATCGATCCCGACGAGAAGAGAGGCCTCACCCGCGACACCACCGACCAGGAGATGGCTTATATTGCCACCAGGTTGGAGGAGGCAGCTGCAGCCGCGGCCACGGGCGAATTTGGGTATACTATGGAGGAGGCGGATGCAGCGGAGGCGGTAAGTCTGGCCGAGGAGGAAGAGCTCCTCAAATTGATAAAGCCTGCCGGGCATCCCGCTGAGACAAGCGAGGCCGCCGAGCAAGGCACAGAGTCGAGCGGGCCCACTGATCAGGGCGCCGAATCCAACGACTCTGCCGAAGACTTGGGCGGGTCTCTGAACCTCGACTCTTCTTCTTCATCCTCGGGTAGTTCTCCGCCACCGGCAAGTCCTCCGGCTCCAGCGAGAAGGCGCCTCCGCAAAGCTGCAGATGCGGCGGGGCAACCGGCGGGCCAGCAGCCGCAGCGTCGTCCGACACGTGCCACCGTGGTGGGAAAGGCCGCCAAGGGAATGCCCCGCGCTTCGACGGCAGTCGGAGGAAGATCTTCTCGTGCCGGCTCTACCGCTCCTGCCGCCCCTCGTGCCTCGGCGACAACTGGGGCGGGGTCTTCTCAGACCACCGTCCCTGCTCCCGCCAAGCGGCCGAGGGCGCCTACTCCTCCAGCTCCTCACGCCGGGACGCGCGAGGCGGATTTTGACTTCTCCGTTCTCAGTTCCGACGAGGAGGAGGAAGAGTAAGTACTTGCAACTCTTGTTTCCTTCGTTTTTTGTTGCTCTTGTCTTGAATTTTCTTTGTCTGATTCTGATTTTGTCTGTCTTCCAGGACCCTGGCCCAGAGGGCGATGAAGAGGGCCAAGATCCCAGTGGTCGACCTTGAGGACAAGCCCGTCGCAGCAGCAGGGGATGCGCTTGCGACAGGCTTGCCGGACCAGGCAGCTGCCCCGCAGAGCAGCCCCCAGCGCAGCCCCCAGCGTAAGTCTTTTGACCATTCTCCGTTTGTCGGGCGCGCGTGGGCTTCTTATCCTTGTTAATGTTTTGTTTGTTTATTGCCTTGTGCAGAAGCAGAGCAGCAGCCTCAGGAGCGCCAAGAGGTTGCTCTCGACGAGCCGCGCATCTCGACTTCTCCGCCAAGGAGGAGCTCCCCGGCGAGGGAGGGTACGCCGCCAAGGGCGAGTACTCCGCCAAGGCCGAGTACCCCGCCAAGGGCGAGCACCCCGCCAAGGGAAGGCGCCAGCGGCCCTCCGCCGCCGGGGGCTACTACTACGCCGCCGAGGGAGGACTCCCCAGCAAGGAACCCCGTCGAAGAAGAGGCCCGCGCAGGTAACCCTTGTACTTTCCTTCTCTTGGATTTCTCTTTTTTTTGGATATTTGCTTGACAATTATTTTCTTCTTTCTTCTTCTTTTCTTGTTTTCAGACTCGTCCGCTCCAGAGCCTATGGAGACGGAGGCCGCCACCGAGGAGGCCGCGCACGGCAACGCTGGTGACGCCGCGGCCACCGAAGAGGCGATCGGTACCGACGAGCCTGCCGTCGAAGAGGCAGCCAGGGCCGCCAACGCGGCAGCTGAGGAGGGGACCGGCGGTCGCACTGACGGCCCTGAGGCCGCAGGAGCGTCCGACGCTGTGCCGACCGCCGACCCTGCTGCTGCCGCGGCCGGAACTGGCGCCTACCTGGAGGCTGGAAACGGGGTCTTCATTCAGCTCCCGTGGGCATCTTCGTCAAGGGCGCTCGCGGAGGGAGAGGTCTTTGATGGGGAAGTCCTCGCCTCCGCCGGGCTGAAGTTTGTCGACGCGCCCGGTAGCAGTAGCGAGCCCGAGGAGGAGCAGCTTCTGCGGAGGCTCCTGGCCCTGTACCGCGCCAGGCAGGCCAAGCTGGAGTCCCGAGAGGCTCTGGCCGCCAAGGCGAGCGTCGACTTGGAGAAGCGCGCCGAAGAGCTCCGGGCCGCCAACCAGGCGGCCCTCCGATCCTTGGCGGAGGAGCTCGCCGAGGCGCATCAGGCGTTCTTACTTGAAAAGGCCGAAGTAGAAGAGCAGCAACGGCTCGCCGCCGAAGAGTTGTCTCGGCGAGAAGGTGAGCTAACGCAGCGGAAGGTCGACCTCGATAGCCACGAGGACGACCTTGCCGCGCGCGAACAGTCCCTTGGCGGAGCTCTGCAGGAAGCGAGGGACGCCGCTGCAGCTGCAGAGACCGCCAAGAGAGACTTGGAGGCGAGGGTGGTGCAACTGGAGATCCACTTGAAGAAGAGCGAGGAGAAGGTTGTTGCGCTCACGTTGGAGAGGGAGAAGGACGCCCACAGCCACTCCGAGCTGCAGGTCCGTCTCTCCGACAAGGGCAAGGAGCTCGCCATCGCCAAGGACTCCGCTGCAGACTTGGAGTTGAAGCTGTCCACCCTCACCGCATCACTTGACAGCGCCAGAAATCGGGAGACGAAGCTGAAGGAGGACCTCAGGGCTGAGAGGGCACTGTTGGACAGCGCCGCCCTCTCCCAAAATAACTTCAGGCTGACGGTGGAGCACTGGACCGAGGGGCTTGTCGTCGCCGCCGCTGATATCGACAGGGGGTTAGCGGGGCTGGGGACAGAGCACCTCGGCTACTCCACCGACGAGAACCTCCCTCACAGCGCCAAGCTAAGCTTGTTCTTCATGGGAGTGGTGCCGGCCCTCGAGCAGCTCCGGGAAAGGATCCCCACGCAGCTGGCAAACGAGACGCGCAGGCTTTGCACAGGAGTCATGGACATGGTGCTGATGAAGATAGCCTACCGCAACCCAGGACTCAACCTCGAGAACGTCCTCAGGACCTTGCCGCCCGACGCCGACCAGGAGGCGCTCAGGACCCTTGTCGCACCCATCGTGGCCAAGGTGGGCAAGATCAAGAGAGTCGATGGCGACCGCGCGGACTAGGCTGTTTTCCTTTTGCTCCTTTTGCCGCTGCCAATCACGTTATGGACAATAGTTTGTTAGAACAGCGACAAATCATCTTGTAATATAACTTTGTTTTGGGTAATTGACGCAATGTTATTTCCTTTACTCGACTTATTTACTTTGTATGCTTTTACCCTACGCTTTTAGGGAACTTGCCGGCGAAGGGACCCTTGCCGCGAGCGCTGAGTGCGGAACTTCAGCAGCCTGCTGGCAGTGCCGTCGCCGGCAAGAAGCCTTGTCGCGGCTAGTCGCAGCACACTTAGATTGTTGAGCGAACTCGAAAACGGAGTGAGGGTGCGACACTTGTCGCAGCACGCTCAAGCCGTTGAGCGTGCTCGAAACAAAGCAAGGGCGCGGCTAGCCACGAGTTGGTTCCTCCGCGCACAGGTTTTCCATACAGAGTGCGGTCGTTCAAGGAAGATAACCTTAAAATTTAAAAATTCTAATGCTCAAACTTTGGCGACTTAGCTTTTGTGTTGTTTGCTTCCCGACAAGGCGAGGCTTTCTCAAACGGCACTTGGTCCATACCACTGTCTCCTTGAACGGCACTTGGTCCATACCACTGTCTCCTTCCCCCCGGCAAACTTGTGCGCGAGGAAAACTTCTTCTGTTTGAGAGAAAAAAGGAAAAGGGAGGGAACATAGATATGGAGCCTTGTGGCTCGTTATTGCTTACCGGGGGTACGTGCTGCACAAAGTATCAGATAGTACATGCAAGAAAAACGAATAGGCATGAAACGACAAGTTGTGCGAGGCACAAAAGTTTTACTGATGCACGGGGTCTGCGCCCGGGTTTGTACAAAGGTTTACATGCAACAGCGGCAAGACTTGTACAAAAAGTGGTTGCCGGAGCGGATCACGGCAACCGCGCCTTATGGGTGAAACTTACGAAGGTGCTCAATGTTCCAGGAGTTGCTCACCGGTAAGCCCTCTTCGGTCTCAAGGCGGACAGCGCCGGGCCTCGTGACTTGTCTCACCCGATAAGGGCCTTCCCACTTCGGCGTCAACTTGTTGGAATTCTTGGCGGACTGAACGCGCCGAAGAACAAGGTCTCCTTCCTCAAGACTTCTGGCTCAAACTTTGCGGCTATGGTAGCGGCGCAAAGCTTGCTGGTATCGAGCAGCTCGTACAGCAGCCTGAAGACGGTCCTCCTCAAGGAGCAGTGCGTTGTCTTGCCGCAGCTGCTCTTGCTCGAACTCATCGTTAGCGAGCACTCGAGGCGACCCGTATACGAGTTCCGCGGGGAGAACTGCCTCTACTCCATAGACAAGAGCAAAGGGTGTCTGTCCAGTGGCTCGATTTGGTGTTGTTCTGATTGACCAAAGAGCCGCCGGCAACTCTTCAGTCCAGTTTCTTCCGCATTTGTGTAGCCTGTCGAAAGTTCTTGTCTTGAGCCCGCGCAGCACTTCAGCGTTTGCCCTCTCCGCTTGACCATTGCTCCTCGGGTGAGCAACAGAAGCGAAGCAGACCTTGGCGCCAAGGTCTTGGACGTATTGCATGAAGGTGCGACTTGTGAATTGTGTGCCGTTGTCGGTGATGATCCTGTTAGGGATTCCGAAACGGCAGACAATTGACCTGAAGAACTTGACTGCTGACTGTGCGGTCACCTTCCTCACTGGTTCCACTTCCGGCCACTTTGTGAACTTGTCGATGGCGACGTACAAGTACTCAAAGCCCCCGGCTGCGCGGGGAAAAGGGCCGAGGATGTCGAGCCCCCAGACCGAAAATGGCCAGGACAAAGGGATCGTCTGGAGAGCTTGAGTTGGCTGATGTATTTGCTTGGCATGGAACTGGCACGCTTCACACTTGGTTACTTGTGCAGTTGCATCTTGGAGGGCTTCTGGCCAAAAGAAACCTTGCCGGAATGCTTTGCCGGCAAGTGCTCTTGCGCCAATGTGGTGGCCACATATGCCTCCATGTATCTTTGCCAACAGCTTTTGCCCATCTTCCCGGGGGATACACTTTAGCCTAACACCGTTGAGTCTTCTTCTGTACAGTTCATCGCCGACGAACTGATACATACTTGATTGTCGGGTTATTCTTTCTGCTTCTTCTGGCTCTTCGGGAAGTTCTCCAGTTTGAAGAAAACGGACAATTTGTTGCGCCCATGCTGGAGCCTGAGGCTCAACAACAAGGACTAAAGGCATCAGTGCTGCTGCGGGAATGTCAGCTTCTACGGCAAGCACCTGTGGCTCGGCCGGAGCTGGACGTTCCCCGGCAAGCTTGCCGGGGCAAAACTTGTCGGGAACGCCTGCTTCAACTGTACAAACCCTAGGGTCTGCAGGAGCAGACTGTTCCTCAGCAACTTTGTCGTTGGTCTTGGGGACCTTGGCGGCAGCTTCAGGAAGTTCTGCCAGCAAGTAGTCACCAGAGACCAACTTTCTCTTCTTACTTTGTCCAACTGATGGTGTAACGGATGGTTGAGTTAGCTTAAGCACAAAGATCCCTGGTTCCACAGGTAGCTTCAGTGCAGCACACTTTGATAGGCCATCTGCGATGTCATTTTGAGCTCTTGGAACGTGCTCCATCTGTAGGCCTTCAAAGTGCTCTTCAAGCTTTCTCACTTCATCGACGTAAGCTTCCATCAATGGACTCTGGTAGCTCTTGTTTACTTGGCGGACAACCAACTGCGAATCACCCCATACAATCAGTTTTTTGATCCCAAGCTCTGCTGCGATTCTGAGGCCGGCAAGCAAACCTTCATACTCTGCAGTATTATTCGTTGCTTGCTCCTTGGGAAAGTGCATCTGGACGACGTACTTGAGGTGCTCTCCGGTGGGCGCGACAAGCAGCACGCCAGCGCCGGCGCCTTGCAGCGAGAAGGCACCATCGAAGTACATTATCCATTCTTTGCTCGCTTCTTTGACGGGGATGCTTGTCTCTGGAATTTCTTCATCTGGCGTTGGTGTCCATTCCGCTATGAACTCTGCCAATGCTCTGCTCTGTATAGTAGAAGTACTTTCAAACTTGAGGCCAAAGCTTGACAGCTCCAGTGCCCACTCGACAATCCTGCCTGTTGCTTCTAGATTTTGCAATACTCTTTTCAGCGGAAAGCGAGTGACCACCGTTATCTCATGTGCTTGGAAGTAGTAGCGCAGCTTCTCGAGGCCATGAGGAGGCCGAAAAGCAGCTTCTGCACCCCAGAGTATCTTGACCTAGCCCCCTGCAAGAGGGAACTGACAAAATAAACTGGGCGTTGTACCATCTTCTTCCGCACCTCTTCTTGCATCTGCGCAGACTCATCCTTGTCGGGGCCAGACCTTGTCGGAGTAGCCCCCTGCTTGTCGCTGGATGTGCTCGCCGGGGCTATGGGCTCCTCATCTGCCTCCCTTTCCGCTACCAACGCAGCACTAACCACTTGATTGGTTGCTGCTAAGTACAGCAGCAACTTCTCTTGTGGCCTAGGTGCGACAAGTATTGGAGTGGAAGACGGGTACCTTTTCAAGTCCTGCAGCGCTGCCTCCGCTTCCAGAGTCCATTTCATTGGACCTGCCTTTTTCAAGATTTTGAAAAATGGCAGGGCGCGTTCTACAGACTTAGAAATGAACCTGCCGAGAGCAGCCACACAACCGGCAAGCCTTCGCACATCCTTGACGCGCTTCGGAGCTTCGATCTGCTCAATGGCTTTGATCTTGTCGGGATTGGCTTCAATCCCCCTCTGGGACACAAAGAACCCGAGAAGCTTGCCGGAGGGGACTCCGAACACGCACTTCTCGGGGTTAAGCTTGAGTTGTATCTTGCGCAGATTCGCAAAAGTTTCATCTAGATCTTGAATCAGGGTATCCTTGTCCTTGCTCTTGACCACTATATCATCCATATAAGCTTCTACATTCCTGTGTATCTGTGGCTCAAAAGCGGTGTGGACTACCCTCGCAAACATTGAACCCGCATTCTTCAATCCAAAGGGCATGCGTACGAAGCAGTAAGTGCCACATGGAGTAATGAATGCGGTCTTCTCTTCATCTTCTTCAGCCATAAATATCTGGTGGTATCCGGAGTATGCATCAAGTAATGAAAGCAACTCACATCCAGCCGTGGAGTCAACAATCTGGTCAATGCGCGGCAAGGGAAATGGATCTTTGGGACAAGCTTTATTCACATCAGTGAAGTCTATACAAAGCCTCCACTTCCCATTCGCTTTGCGCACGACAACAGGGTTGGCCAGCCACTTGGGATGAAGTACACCTTTGACAAGGCCTGCCGCTTCCAGCTTCTTGATTTCTTCAGCGATAAACTCTTGGCGCTCCACCGCTTGCTTCCTGACCTTCTGCTTGACGGGCCGCGCGTGAGGACAAACGGCAAGCTTGTGCTCAATCACTTTCCTGGGAACACCGGGGATGTCAGACGGTTGCCATGCAAACACGTCGACATTCGCCCGCAGGAAAGCAACGAGCACGCTTTCCTATTTAGGATCGAGCGTGGCACTGATGGTGAAAGTACCACCAGTGTCGTCCTCCTTGGCGGACACCTTCTTGGTTGCAAGTGGAGCTGCCATTCCCTTCTTGTACTTGCCGGTGGAGCTCGATGGTGCGTCCTCGACGGCAGCGCAGCACTCCGAGGAGGTGCGTTTGCCGGAGTGGGCCCCAGAGCTCTTGCCGGACTTGGTCTTGTTCTTCCCCCCGGGAGCTTCAGCGGCAAGTGTCTTCCTATCCGTTGCGGCTGCTGCGTCCCGGTAAATCTTGTCGGCGCAGATAAGCGCGCCCTTCTTGTCGTCGGGGACAGAGATGACGCTTATCGGGCCTGGCATCTTGAGCATGTTGTAGGCGTAATGAGAGGCTGCCATGAACTTGGCGAGCGCCGGACGGCCAAGTATCCCATTGTATGGCAATGGGATATCGGCAACGTCGAAGGTGATCCTCTCAGTCCTGAAATTCAGCTCTCTGCCAAAGGTTACTGGCAGTGTGATTTTCCCCTTCGGCTTGCTCCTTCCCGGGTTGATCCCTTGGAACGTGCCGGTCTCCTCGAGCTCGTTGTTGGGGATCTGTAGTTTGCGGACCACAGCAGAGGAGATCAGGTTCAGACCGGCCCCGCCGTCAACCAGCATCTTGGTGACCTTGAGGTTGCGGATGGTTGGTGAAACCAACATCGGCAAACACCCGACTGCAGTTGTGCGGTCAGGGTGATCCTCAATGTCGAAGATGATGGGCGTGCTGGACCACTTCAAGAGTTTGCGCGACTCGATGGGTGGCTCTGCTGCATTAACTTCCCGCACCCATTGTTTGAGTTGGCGGTGGGAAGTATGCAGAGAGGCACCTCCATCGACGTACAGAACTTCTGTGGCCTTCTGGAACTCCTGCTCGCTGTTGTCTCCGTCGTCCATGTCCTCGTCGTCGTCTTCGTCTTCGTCCTTGTCGCGGCCGCGGAGAGGTCTATCTCCTTGCCGCTGCTTGGCCTTGCCGCGGCGTCCTCCCCGGCCATTGAATGGCCGCTTCTTGCCGGACTCTCCTCCACCTCCCTGGGCCTTCTCCTTGTCGCGTCGCTCGTACTCAGCCCTCTGCTGTTCGACGAGGTACTCGACCCTTTTGCAGTTCTGGAGATCGTGGCCCTTGGTGTGGTGGATCTTGCAGTACTGCTTGTCGGAGCCGTCCTGCTTGTCGGCGGCCGCTACAGTGGTAGCTTCCTTGCTGGAGCCACCAGCCTGAGCTTTCTTGGCGCCAGCCTCCTTGCCGGACTGCTCCACGACCAGTATTTCCTTGTTCTTCATTGTCTTGTTGTTCCGCCGCCGGTTCTTCCTTGCCGGGGCGGCATCCTCACTATCTGTTCCCCCTGCTCCAGCATCCTCTCCGGGGAGTCTCCTCCCCTCTTCAGCGTGCGCGCACTTGTCGGCCAGGGCATAAAGCTCACTGACGTCTCGAATTTTGCACATCGCCATCTCCTCCCTCATCCTGCGGTTACGCATGTTCTGGTGGAACGCGCTGATAACCGCGGCAGGGTGGACGTCTGGGATGTTGTGCTGGACGCGGCTGGATCTCTGGATGTACTTTCGCAGGGACTCTCCTTCCTTCTGGGCAAGTATATGAAGATCGCTCTCCTGGCCATGGGGCTTGTGGCCACCCATGAAGGCGCCGACAAACTGGTGGCACAGGTCGGCCCAAGAAGAGATAGAGTTCTCCGGCAAGGGCATGAGCCAAGACTTGACGTTTGGCTTGAGCACTAGCAGGAAGTAGTTCGCTAGTATCTTCTCGTCTCGTCCCCCGGCAGCCTGCACCGCGATGGTGTAGATGCTGAGGAATTCTGACGGATGAGTCTTGCCGTCGTACTTCTCGGGCACGTCGGGCTTGAAGTTCTTCATGCTGGGCCACTGGACTTGCCGCAGCTCGCGGGTGAACGCAGGACAACCCGCCGCGTACGGCAAGTCGCCTGGTTCCCCGGGCGCGCGCATGTCGACAGCGGGCCCAGCGCGCTGGTCGGATTGCTGACGCGCTTCTCTTCGACGCTCGATGCAAGTTCGAGCGTCTTCTTGTCGTCTGTCGTCGAGGACTTGGCGTTGATCGCGGCGAGCCCGTGGATCCGACGACGTCGTGGAGTCATCGTCGATGTTGATCCGGCGAGTCGGCGATTTCGGCCTTCGGGGCGGGGAGTGCACGGTAGTTGCACCCCCGGCGGTCTTGTCGCCATCTGCCCGCGCCTGGCTAACTTGCCGCGGCCGCGACGTCGTCGGCTGCTGCGGAGTGTCGTTATTGGCGAAGGCGATGAGGCTTTGTATGGTGGCCCTCCAGTCGTCGGCCTTGTCCGCCGCTGGAGGGAAGTCGAGGAGCAGCTGAGCTCGAGCTAGAGCTTCTGCTGGAGTAGAGGGGAGTGGTGGCGAGCGGTGCGAGGAGCGAGATATGCTCGGACTTCTAACTGCGTTAGAAGGAGCAGGGTCTCGTCCCGGCGACCGCGCCTTGCTCGTGCCAGCACGTTGGCCTTGAGCGTCCCGCGACCCGCCAGCTTGACCTTGTCCCAGCAAGCGTATGGTACCTTGGGTACCACGTCGGTGCCGGTCCGGCACCTCCTGAGAGGGGCGTGGTGCGTGCACGGACGCCGAGGTCTTGGAATGCGCTCGGTCGTCCGTCTTGTCCTTGGACTTGGCGACGTCGTGAGTCTCCTCGCCGGCGTCCGTCCTTCCGCCAGCACCCCACCGACCGTTGGCTCTGGTGGTGGCGGGATCGACGCGGATGGGCCTACTACCTCCGAAGCCTTCTTCTTTGGCGGCATGTCGATGAAGTAGATGAAGTTGATGAAGTTGCTGAAGTTTTCGCTCGCGTGAACACTGGATCAGGTTCACACAACCTCGACGCTCCCCCTACCTGGCGCGCCAAAGATGTCGGGGAAACTGATCGCCCACGAACACCTATGGGACCGGAGCCCCTTTTCGGTACGGCAAGGGGGCGGAGGATGCACAAAGAGCGGATCGAAGCGTGCGCGCGAGCAGTTTACCCAGGTTCGGGCCGCACGGATGCGTTAAACCCTACTCCTGCCTTGGTTTGTATTGTGTTCTTGGCTCGGGAGCGAGAGGAGCTACAGTGCTTGTCGCTGGCTACACCGAGCGCGAGAGTGATCGAAGATCGGAACCTTGGAACCTCCTTTACGTTGCGCATGGGCCTCCTTTTATAGGTCAAAAGGGGTCACCGACAGGTGGCAACGCAGATGGGGGTAGAAATGTAAAAATGGTGGTAGTTGGAACAGCGTATGCATAGTGCTTTATACCCAACCCTGGCGGCAGGGGACAAGGGCATTAATTGCCCGTCGCCGTCGCCTCAAACATTGCAAAAAGCGTCCGTCAGGGCGTCTCCGTCCGCCACGATGGTGGCCTCGTCATCGCAGCTCGCCACCGTGTACCCCAGGCTGCACAGCTTTCCGCCACGTGCACCTGGAAGGGCCCCAGGGCGACGCGTGGCCGGATGAGCTGGAGCGTGGGCACGCAGTGGAAGCTTGCCGCGGCTCGCATCTTGCCGCTGTTGTTAACTTGTCGCGCCCGGGGGCTTGTCGCTCTCCGGGCCTTGCCGGGGCGCGCGATGCGCCACGGCAAGTCTCCTGAAATGCCATGCTTTGGCCTTCCTGGCAAGCTCCTCTTGCCAGGGTCTTGTGCCAAAGGGGTGGTTTTTAGCCTGGAGCGGCCTTCCCGGCAAGCTCCCCTTGCCGGGGTCTTATTTCTTTAGCTTGAATACTTTGTTCTTGAACGGCTCCAAAGGAACCATAGTGGGCCTTGGCGGGCGCGTGGCAAGCCCTGCCACGGGACGCTGCTACTGCCCGTGCACAAGTCGGGATACTAAGGTACCCCTACTTTGGTACACCGACAATTGTAATCATGTATATTGAAAAATAACTATTTTGTACAACACAGAGATACTAAGTAAAAAATGAAGACTATTAATTTGATGAACCACCTCTTTGTCGTGTAAAATTGCTATGATGCATAACGCTCTTGTTAGAATTCATAGATAATTCATCAACTTATTTAAAGCCTCTACCAACTTTACCAAGTGATTACATCCTAAGCAAATATTGGTATATATTTTGCACTGAAAAGGTTTACAGTGTATAATAAGTGACATCATGTAGTTGCATCATGTCACCGACGATCATTTTGGTTTGCTCTCATCAGCACTATGATCATGTATATTCCAATTATGTATTGAGTAAAGCTCACAGATAGTAAATTAAGTGATGGTTGATAAATTTGCAGGGCATCTTCTTTGTCAGGTAGTGGTGTTTTCACCAATGAAGGTCATTTTCTTGTGTAGGATCATATTTATACTCACAGAAACAAGCAAACAAAGAAAAAATGTAGACAAGGGACTAGGTGGCAAGCAGCCATTCACTTTGCCTAACAAGAAAATGTTAACCACCTCGAATTATTTAATGATCATAAATGAACTATACTAGGAACTAGTTTGAAACTCAAAGTTGTAGGTGTGAGGTCCTGCACCTACTCTTTTTAGGATTTTCACTATCGTACAGGTTAGAAAAAACAATTCATAATATGATGTACGATGCATTCCCTACTTCACTCCATTGAAAAATTGCATCACTAGTACTTCTTATGATAATCCATCATGCTTAACAATGAAGCTACTAATGGCCATGTTAAGTTAGGTGATATAGATCTTCAGTTAAGGAGCTTGTCGCCTTGTTGGTCATGTTGAGTGGCTCATTCTATAAGTAACATGGATCTGTAATTTATGTGACTAGTCAAACCACTTTATATTGTCCCTTAAGTTGCTATTTGTTTTTACGATCATACATGTCCAATAAAAATAATACCTAATGCATTGAATGGACAATGGAAAAAGGTTTCTAAATGCAAACAATGATCACTAAAAAGGTACATAAGGGACTAGATGGCGAGCCAACATTCACTTTGCATGTAACAATAAAGTGCTAACCATCTTGACCTATTTAATGAGCATAAATGTGCACTATATTAGGATCTCGTGTACGCAGTTTGAAACTTGAAGTTGTAGGTGTGAGTTCCTGCGGTCACTCTTTTTCACTATCTTTCCGGCCGCAAAACCAATTCATAACTATATATGTTGCATTGCCTACATTTCTCCATCTATAAAGTTACATGTCAACATGAACTAGTGTGTTTCAACTACACGTACATAATAGAGCATCTTGTCAGCTTCGAAAGTTCTATTTAAATTATGTTGCATAGTCTCCCACTTAGAATAGTATATCTACTAATTAATGTCCATGCTAAGTTAGGTGTTGTAGATCTCCAATAAGGATCTTCTTGGTCATGCTGAGTAGCTAATGCTACAAGTAACACGCATCTATAATTTGTCTGACTAATCAAAACCATGTAGCACTACCCCTTGAGTTGACTCTCTGTCTGTTTTGACCATTATGAATGTACAATAAAGAATAATAGAAAATACATTAAATGGAAAAACAAAAATGGTTTCAGAATACCTACGACGCTCGTTAAAAATTACATATGTACATCCCAATATTGTAATCAAGTATATTACTGAATAATTATTTTGTACAACACAGAGATTCTAAGTAAAAAAAGAAGACTATTAATTTGATGAGCCCCCTCTTTGTCGTGTAAAATTATTGTGATGCATAACGCTCTTGTTAGACTTCATAGACAATTCAAATATTCATTTGGAGCTTCTACCAATGTTACCAAGTAATTGCATCCTAAGGTGATATTGATATATATTTTGCACCTAAAATGAATATGATGTATCCTCTTATTCATTCCCTCCACTATATCCGGATCTGGAGGAATGAGAAATTTTCAACAGTGAGAGGCCTCCTTTTGCCTCTTGGCGATCAAATTTGTACATGGTATCTCTTTCTTGCATATAAAGTTAAGGACTCAAAGATACCAAACCTCTTGGTCTGGATTAATAATCTCATTTACTTGTTAGGTAAGTTGGTAGGCCTTTGTGGCTTTGACTCCGCTACCTCCCTCCAACTCCTATTCGATACATATTTTTTGTTTCATCTATACCTACTAAAAAGAAGGTGTGTTTCTATGAATATTTTGTATGTTCGCCGTATAGAATTATTTTCTCCCCTGCCTATCTAAGGTGGTACTAAAAAATTTGTCTGTCTACACATAAATATATTTTTGCTTTGGGACTCCAAGACCGTGCAGTCAAGGGCCTGCGCTGCATTTTTTCCTTCGATTGGGGCATAGAGAGTCAATCCCCTACATGGGCCGAGGAGCCTGCTCCTCATCTTTTTTTCTTCGATTGGGCCGCAGGAAAAAATGCACAAAAATAAATTAGTGTTCTCTTTCTGGCCTATGGGCCGAGTAGGCTGACTTATATTATATAACGCATAATGTGTTGCGCCTCTGATGGGCCTGAAAAAAGACCAACAACTCAGTATTTCAGCTCTCCAATTATTATTAAATAGTACCACCTCACCCTTAGAATAAAAACCACAAATTCATATATGTCTTGGAGTTGCCTATTATCGATCAACTCAATAAGTTGGCTTGGGAATAGGTATAGAAGCGGTGGATGAGGATGACGAAGCAGGAAGAATAGAACGAGTCCCGCTAAAGGAAGGAATGAATAAGCTTTCCTATGTGGGAAAATTTAGAAGCTCAATTTCCGAGGTACTAGATGAGCTCTCCAAGGGAGACGAGGCCCATGAGACGCGTAACAATGTCTCCCATTCAAATGCACTGACATTTGTGCTAGTATTGAATAAAGGACCATGGGGTTGTTGCTATGAATAAAGTAAATAAGATTATCTGGTCCTTTTATCTTTTAAACATTTCTAGTGAAAGTCACAACATTTAGGATGCAAGACCCTAGATTTATGCCAAACCTTTAAGCAACCACACCAACTTATTTCTACAAGCCTAAAAATCTCTAAATTTTGATAGAACCCCATTTCCGTTAAAGGCATAGACAGAAACAAATGAATGAATATAAAATCAAAAGAATCAATAATGTTCACGTAACCAACTGCCCAACTAAAGTCACAATACGCTTCATGATAAACGAGCTAAAGATCTACAAGCTCGTACTACACAAGACAACAATGATATGTGGCTCGACAATGTAATAAAACAATAAAGGATATTTATGAGATATTAAGTTACTAGTGGAAGTGTGAGTGATGTGAGGTGTGCTACTCCAACCCATGTGTGACACTAAGTTAAATGCTCGAAATCCAAATAAAGACAAACAAAGAGAGTACAAAATTACTCAACAACTAAGATAAACATCATTAAGAGAGAAAAATAAACGAATCATGAGGAAATCATTCAAAAACAAAGTCCCTAGAAGGACAACAATTTATAATTCCATACTATCAGAAATAGCATTGACCAATGAGCATTGCAGAGTATTCACCCATGGTGTTGGCAAATCATGGTATGAAGGTTTCTAACTTACCTGGCTCTAGCATAACAAAGTAGTCAATATATGACAAAATTCCAAGTCTGCAAACTATACTATCCCCACAATCGCAAATGTATTTTTCATGTAACATATATTTATGTACTCATATCAAGAAGTTCGATAGTTGCAACATGTGTTATATGTTACTTGATAGAAAATATAGATCTTGAGATCTCCTTGTAGATTATCAGTCACACAGTAATTCAAGAGAGTAAATTTCCCAAACCATACCAATTTTATTATTCTAGAGGCATAATACATGAGGTAGCTCCAAACACACACGGCCACACGATATAAAGAGAACTGGAAACAAATAGTATGGGTTTTAGGATAGGTACACCCATCCATCAAACCAACACCTTGATTGAAATGAAAGATACACATGGTGCCACTGCACAGCCTCTCATTGAGTAAATCATCATTAATCTCATCAGTATTTCTTGCAGCAACAATTGTCGATCGCATGACAGCCACCCAACAATTTTGCAAGAGGTGGTGTACCAGACTGGGTCTGCATAAAGTGAAATGAAATAACATTAATGTCATATACAACTAACGTTTGTGCCTTTAAATATAAGTATTGGCTAGTGTTAGTAAATTTCTTTGTATGTCATGCTAGAAATGGTTGCTTCAGTTTTAAATACACTTTCTTCTATGAAATGTGACTCACGATCCAAGAAAAATCTTGATTGATTACACTACATTCTTTAACGACAACATATTAGCCATATCCATTATCAATATAAATGAAATGCATGAAACTTCATCCTAATAGAGTTTGGGAACAACCCTTAGTTAAATTGCGGGCTATGAAACTCAAGCTTTTGTTCAAACTTGCATAATAGTTGAAAATTAGGGAAATATTAACACATGAATCTTCACTTGTACTTACAGCTTGTGGGTAATTTGGGGTGTATATTAGATGAATATCAAGCTCTCTAATACCGTCCTCGATGTTAGAGGCAGGGTCCATTTTGTACTTTATAGTACCATGCGCCTTAGTAAATTCTCCGGTCCCTCCCATAACGGACCACTGTCCCTCACTTTGCTCAGTTAAAGTCCCCATCACCTGAAGTGTAGATCCAGCAAACCTTCACATGGATGGCATATGAATATCGTCAGAAGTTAGAGATGTATGGAAGATTTAACAATGATCAAACTTACTATGTGCTGAAATATAAAATCTACAATATCTTCCCTTATTAGTTTCTCTACATACTAACCTCATTGATTTGTTACAAAAATATAGTGCTATTTACATGCATGGATGGGATGCAAGCGCTTAGAAATACGTATCTCGCTTTCTCTATGATGTGTTGTGTTAATTCACCATAGACAATTTACGTATGCATTCTAGTAAAGTGTGTTCCTACACATTAGTAATCTCATGTGTTCGCAACATCTCTCATGATTTTAGTGGATGTGTGGATGTGTGTCTATGTGTCTTACTAATTAATATGCGTGTATGTGGTACTTGCTTCCTTCGTTGTGTATCATTGTGATCTAATGTTCAATCACATGTATATGTTTCATTAATACCTATTCATATAGTAGATATTTATTTCTATTTTTTCCAGGAGTTTCGAACATATATGAAATGATAAAAAATAAAACATCGGATAAAAATTACTAAACTAATAAATTATTATATGTACAAATAATGTATTCTAATGTAAGGAAAAATTGCAAGTAATGTATTAATTCGGGAGAGAATATACAAGGAATTACCTTCCACTCTGAAAAACTATGTTTTGAGATATGTACCAACCGTTAGCATTGGTTCTACTCGCCTGTATATGTGTGCCTTGTGCGCGTGCAATAATAGTATCGCTCGGATTCACTGTATTGGTTAGGGTCCAATCATGGATGAGAGTTGTACCAAAACCAAGAGGATAACCTGGGGTTAAGACAAATTCTTCATTGCGGTTTGGGCGGTTTGGACCAGCAACAAATTGGTGCAGGTACAAGTGCAAGCTAAGCTCATTTTGGCATGGACGGTCACAGTATGGGTGAGGGGTGTCGGCGAGGGCTAGAAATGCTGGCATTGCAATGACGAGCAAAAACAAAATTCCTGATGGACCGGCCATGGCAAAGTGCTAAGGACAGGGAGAAAAAAGGCAGATGTGCTAATAGAGGGGAAGTGGATGTGTGTGGTAGCATGAAGGGTATAAGGTCTCTATTTATAGAATCATAGGAGTGCCTTCAAGTGGACTTCAATCTATACCTTGGACCTGAGATCTCCTTAGAAAATTTTGGCACACTTTGTTTTCACGTGTGAACTTTACGCTCGCACATATTAATTCTCATTTTTTTAACCCTTTAATATTAAAAATTAGACAGAAACTAAAAGCTTTAGGAAAGTTAATAAACGGAATAATTATACTAACTCTCGCAGTGACGGTAGCATTGGACCGTATCAAGTTTTTAGTAGTTGGATTTGCACGTAAATAGAATATTTATTGTGTTTTCTAATTGCATGTTGAATCCACACATTTTGGTTTTGTTTCCTTCAACGGTATCCTTGTGTAGAATGATTTACCCAACCACAAGGCATGTGTTGCGTACACTACTTTGTATTTTATTTTTTGCACTATTTGTAAAATCTTCCAATTCAGCTATTTATCGTCTGATTTATCTCTACTTTGGGGGTGACCGATAAGATTATGCCTTATCTTCACCGTTTATCGTTTATCAATCTGACAAACAATTTATGTGGGATCTACCAATAAATCGGGCCTATTCCTAGCACTATGTTCGCAAAAAAAACTTTGTGTATTCGTGTTTTGTGGACCTTGTTATGCAATATGTACTATTATCCGATTCTCTTTGTCATTATACAAGGATTCAAATGCTATGAATCAAGGTAACACTTATGTCCAATATTTTTTGGTGTTAAATATAGCATATTTTAGTTTTGGGAACCTGGGATTTGCAAAAAAACTGGTTGATTCATAGTCGGCCGATAAAATCGATTAATCAGACGACGATTTCCGATTAATCTCTAATCCCCAGCTCACTGAGACACTAACAATACGACATATCCTCAACATTGACTTTTTGGATGTCGCTCACACACCTAACGCCCATATGTACATATAACATATGAGCTAATTGGTTGGTATACATGACCAGCAACACAACCCATGTAGCACTCCAGGGAAGCCAATATTGCAACGTAATCCAAGGGGAAAAACCAAAGTACAAATATTACGTTTGGAATGGTTAGTGTCCTTAGAGGGATGGAACAATGCATGGTGTTAATATGTCTAAATGTGTACCTTTTACCTTCATGATGGTTTATCTTGAGAATTCTTAAATAGTATTAAAAGGGACTTTGCAAAGTCAAGCACTTAGACAGGTTAAGCATTTAATGGCCATTATGAGGGTCCGTGATCTAGATCTACAAATTAGGAGCCACTTGTTAAAGGTGAGCAACTCATACTGCAATCGAATCCTAGGTGTTCCACTTAACTATACAATATAATGTCTAGATAACTTGTAAAATTCTATTTAAAGTGACTCGCAAGTCAAGCGCTTAAGCAAGTTTTGCATTTAATGTCCATGTTATAAAGTCTACGGATCTGGATCCCCAATTTAGAAGATAATTATTCAAGTTACATCTACTCATACTACAACTGACTCTATTTCTCAAGCTAATGTCAACCAAAGAAGCATTATAAAAGATCATTAATTGCTTTCCGAGCCCAAGCTCATACGCCAAAATAACACTAAATTCAAGAAAATGGTCAAGTGATTGAGGTGTGTGCATAATTCATGCACAATTGACATCCTAACTTCTCTCCAATAAGCAGGCATATTGGAACCTCAATGTCTTTTTATAGCTCCTCGGATGTCATTTCGCCACAATATTTTCCAAACGCCTAGTACACTTTAAAATCTTTGATGCCAAAATTTTGTTTTTTCAATTCTTCAAATATATTGTTCATGCGGGAGCATATGTACTCATATTTACAAAATCCAAGCTATATAAGAGATTTCTTATTCATACTTTATTTGACCTCGAGTTACCAACCTAAGCTAGTACCAACTGACCTAGAGTAACTAGCTACGTTGACACTCCTACTGATTGGGAGTTCATGACATACTTGAAGCAACTAATCATACTCCCCTCGACAAATATAACAAAAGGAAAATTCAAGCCATGTGACCTATTTGTTATACAATAACGTTTGGTAAATTCATGTGTGAAGACAAAAAATCTAATAATGGAGAATAAGAAGTAAAAAGTGCATGTCAACCATTACTTGCAGATTCGATCACTAAGTTTATATTATTGTCTTAGTATTAGGATCCATTATATTGGTAATAGGTTCGAAACAATAATGTAGTAATGTAGTGTCTTTGGTTGTGCTATTAGATTGTTACATGTCCTATTTTCAAGAATTTGAGGCATGTTAAAAACATTTCATATTGTGTTCATAAGCTGCACACAAAAAATTGCATCTTGATTTACTAAAGGAGAGGTACATTGAAAAATTACATCACTAGTATTTCTTACGATAATCCATCATGCTTGACTAGAGAAAAATGTAGCTATTAATGGCCATGTTAAGTTAGGTGATCTAGATCTTCAATTAAGGAGCTTGTCGCCTTGTCGGTCATGCTGAGTACCTCATTCTATAAGTAACATGGACCTGTAATTACTGTGACTAATCAAAACCACTTTATACCGTCCCTTAAGTTGACTCTCCATTTGTTTTGACCATCATGCATGTCCAATAAAAATAATTCATAACACATTGAATGGACAATCAAAAAGGTTTTCAAATGCAAACAATGATCATTAAAAAGGTACACAAGGGACTAGGTGACGAGCAGGCATTCACTTTGCATGTAACAATAAAGTGCTAACCATCTTGACCTATTTAATGAGCGTAATTGTGCATTATATCCAGATCTCAAGTACGTTTGAAACTTGAAGTTGTAGGTGTGTGTTCCCACGACCACTCATTTCTCAAGCTAATGTCAACCAAAGAGCATTATAAAAGATCATTAATTGCTTTCCGAGCCCAAGCTCATACGCCAAAATAACACTAAATTCAAGAAAATGGTCAAGTGATTGAGGTGTGTGCATAATTCATGCACAATTGACATCCTAACTTCTCTCCAACAAGCAAGCATATTGGAACCTCATTGTTTTTTTATAGCTCCTCGGATGTCATTTCGCCACAATATTTTCCAAACGCCTAGTACACTTTAAAATATTTGATGCCAAAATTTTGTTTTTCAATTCTTCAAATATATTGTTCATGCGGGAGCATATGTACTCATATTTACAAAATCCAAGCTATATAAGAGATTTCTTATTCATACTTTATTTGACGTCGAGTTACCAACCTAAGCTAGTACCAACTGACCTAGAGTAACTAGCTACGTTGACACTCCTGCTGATTAGGAGTTCATGACATACTTGAAGCAACTAATAATACTCCCCTCGACAAATATAACAAAAGGAAAATTCAAGCCATGTGACCTATTTGTTATACAATAACGGTTGGTAAATTCATGTGTGAAGACAAAAAAACTTATAATGGAGAATAAGAAGTAAAAAGTGCATGTCAACCATTACTTGCATATTCGATCACTAAGTTTATATTACTGCCTTAGTATTAGGATCCATTATAATGGTAATAGGTTCGAAACAATAATGTAGTAATGTAGTGTCTTTGGTTGTGCTATTAGATTGTTACATGTCATATTTTCAAGCATTTGAGGTATGTTAAAAACATTTCATATTGTGTTCATAAGCTGCACACAAAAAATTGCATCTTGATTTACTAAATGAGAGGTACATTGAAAAATTACATCACTAGTATTTCTTACGATAATCCATCATGCTTGACTAGAGAAAAATGTAGCTATTAATGGCCATGTTAAGTTAGGTGATCTAGATCTTCAATTAAGGAGCTTGTCGCCTTGTCGGTCATGCTGAGTACCTCATTCTATAAGTAACATGGACCTGTAATTACTGTGACTAATCAAAACCACTTTATACCGTCCCTTAAGTTGACTCTCCATTTGTTTTGACCATCATGCAGGTCCAATAAAAATAATTCATAACACATTGAATGGACAGTCAAAAAGGTTTTCAAATGCAAACAATGATCATTAAAAAGGTACACAAGGGACTAGGTGACGAGCAGGCATTCACTTTGCATGTAACAATAAAGTGCTAACCATCTTGACCTATTTAATAAGCGTAAATGTGCATTATATCCAGATCTCAAGTATTGAAACTTGAAGTTGTAGGTGTGTGTTCCCACGACCCCTCATTTTTCACAATTTTACAAGACGAAAAAACCAATTCATAACTATATATGTTGCATTGCCTACTGTTCTCCATCTATAAAGTTGCATGTCGACACGAACCAATGTGTTTCAGCTACACGTACACAATAGAGCATCTTGGCAGCTTTGAAAGTTCTATTTAAATTGACGTTCTATAGTCTCCCACTTAGAATAGTATATCTACTAATGTCCATACTAATTTAGGTGATCTAGATCTCCAATTAAGGATCTTGTTGGTCATGCTGAGTAGCTAATGCTACAAGTATAACATGCATCTATAATTTCTGTGACTAATCAAAACCGCGTAGCACTTTCCCTTAAGTTGACTCTCTATCTATTTTGACCATCATTAATTTCCAATAAAAATAGTAGAAAATACATTGAATAGACAAACAAATAAGGTTTTCAAATACCTACAACGCTCATTAAAAATTACATATGTACATCGCAGTATTGTAATCATGTATATTGAAAAATAACTATTTTGTACAACACGGAGATACTAAGTAAAAATGAAGACTATTAATTTGATGAACCACCTCTTTTTCGTGTAAAATTGCTATGATGCATAACGCTCTTGTTAGAATTCATCGATAATTCATCAACTTATTTAAAGCCTCTACCAACTTTACCAAGTGATTACATCCTAAGCAAATATTGATATATATTTTGCACTGAAAAGGTTTACAGTGTATAATAAGTGACATCATGTAGTTGCATCATGTCACCAACGATCATTTTGGTTTGCTCACGTCAGCACTATGATCATGTATATCCCTAATTATGTATTGAGTAAAGCTCACAAATAGTAAATTAAGTGATGGTTGATAAATTTGCAGGGCATCTTCTTTGTCAGGTAGTGGTGTTTTCACCAATGAAGGTCATTTTCTTGTGTAGGATCATATTTATACTCACAGAAACAAGCAAACAAAGAAAAAATGTAGACAAGGGACTAGGTGGCGAGCAGCCATTCACTTTGCCTAACAAGAAAATGTTAACCACCTCGAATTATTTAATGATCATAAATGAACTATATTAGGAACTAGTTTGAAACTCAAAGTTGTAGGTGTGAGGTCCTGCACCTACTCTTTTTAGGATTTTCACTATCGTACAGGTTAGAAAAAACAATTCATAATATGATGTACGATGCATTCCCTACTTCACTCCATTGAAAAATTGCATCACTAGTACTTCTTATGATAATCCATCATGCTTAGCAATGAAGCTACTAATGGCCATGTTAAGTTAGGTGATATAGATCTTCGGTTAAGGAGCTTGTCGCCTTGTTGGTCATGTTGAGTGGCTCATTCTATAAGTAACATGGATCTGTAATTTATGTGACTAGTCAAACCACTTTATATTGTCCCTTAAGTTGCTATTTGTTTTTACGATCATACATGTCCAATAAAAATAATACCTAATGCATTGAATGGACAATGGAAAAAGGTTTCTAAATGCAAACAATGATCACTAAAAAGGTACATAAGGGACTAGATGGCGAGCCAACATTCACTTTGCATGCAACAATAAAGTGCTAACCATCTTGACCTATTTAATGAGCATAAATGTGCACTATATTAGGATCTCGTGTACGTAGTTTGAAACTTGAAGTTGTAGGTGTGAGTTCCTGCGGTCACTCTTTTTCACTATCTTTCCGGCCGCAAAACCAATTCATAACTATATATGTTGCATTGCCTACATTTCTCCATCTATAAAGTTACATGTCAACATGAACTAGTGTGTTTCAACTACACGTACATAATAGAGCATCTTGTCAGCTTCAAAAGTTCTATTTAAATTATGTTGCATAGTCTCCCACTTAGAATAGTATATCTACTAATTAATGTCCATGCTAAGTTAGGTGTTGTAGATCTCCAATAAGGATCTTCTTGGTCATGCTGAGTAGCTAATGCTACAAGTAACACGCATCCATAATTTGTCTGACTAATCAAAACCATGTAGCACTACCCCTTGAGTTGACTCTCTATCTGTTTTGACCATTATGAATGTACAATAAAGAATAATAGAAAATACATTAAATGGAAAAACAAAAATGGTTTCAGAATACCTACGACGCTCGTTAAAAATTACATATGTACATCCCAATATTGTAATCAAGTATATTACTGAATAATTATTTTGTACAACATAGAGATTCTAAGTAAAAAAAGAAGACTATTAATTTGATGAGCCCCCTCTTTGTCGTGTAAAATTATTGTGATGCATAACGCTCTTGTTAGAATTCATAGACAATTCAAATATTCATTTGGAGCTTCTACCAATGTTACCAAGTAATTGCATCCTAAGGAGATATTGATATATATTTTGCACCTAAAATGAATACGATGTATCCGCTTATTCATTTCCTCCACTATATCTGGATCTTGAGGAATGAGAAATTTTCAACAGTGAGAGGCCTTCTTTTGCCTCTTGGCGATCAAATTTTTACATGGTATCTCTCTCTTGCACATAAAGTTAAGGACTCAAAGATACCAAACCTCTTGGTCTGGATTAATAATCTCCTTTATTGTTAGGTAAGTTGGTAGGCCTTTGTGGCTTTGACTCCGCTACCTCCCTCCACCTCCTATTCGATACATATTTTTTGTTTCATCTATACCTACTAAAAAAGAAGGTGTGTTTCTATGAATATTTTGTGTGTTTGCCGTATAGAATTATTTTCTCCCATGCCTATCTATGGTGGTACTAAAACTTTTGTCTGTCTACACATAAATAATTTTTTGCTTTGGGACTCCAAACTGTGCAGTCAAGGGGCATGCGCTGCATTTTTTCCTTCGATTGGGGCATAGAGAGTCAATCCCCTACATGGGCCGAGGAGCCTACTCCTCATCTTTTTTTCTTCGATTGGACCGCAGGAAAATATGCACAAAATAAATTAGTGTTCTCTTTCTAGCCTATGGGCCGAGTAGGCTGACTTATATTACATAACGCATAATGCGTTGGGCCTCTGATGGGCCTGAAAAAAGACCAACAACTCAGTATTTCAGCTCCTCCTATTATCATTAAATTGTACCACCTCACCCTTAGAATAAAAACCACCAATTCATATATATCTTGGAGTTGCCTATTATCGATCAACTCAATAAGTTGGCTTGGGAATCGGTATAGAAGTAGTGGATGAGGATGACGAAGCGAGAAGAATAGAACGAGTCCCGCTAAAGGAAGGAAGGAATGTGTTTCCTACGTGGGAAAATTTAGAAGCTCAATTTCGAGGTACTATAGGAGCTCTCCAAGGGAGACGAGGCGCATGAGACGCGTAACAATGTCTCCCATTGAAATGCACTGACATTTGTAGTAGTATTGAGTAAAGGACAATGGGGTTGTTGCTATGAATAAAGTAAATAAGAGTATCTGGTCCTTTTATCTTTTAAACATTTCTAGTGAAAGTCACAACATTTAGGATGCAAGACCCTAGATTTATGCCAAACCTTTAAGCAGCCACACCAACTTATTTCTACAAGTCTAAAAATCTCTAAATTTTGGTAGAACCCCTTTTCCGTTAAAGTCGTCGACAGAAACAAATGAATGAATATAAAATCAAAAGAATCAATAATGTTCACGTAACCAACTGCCCAACTAAAGTCACAATTTGCTTCATGATAAATGAGCTAAAAATCTACAAGCTCGTACTACACAAGACAACAATGCTACGCGGCTCGACAATATAATAAAACAATAAAGGATATTTATGAGATATTATGTTACTAGTGGAAGTGTGAGTGATGTGAGGTGTGCTACTCCAGCCCATGTGTGACACTAAGTTAAATACTTGAAATCCAAATAAAGGCAAACGAAGAGAGTACAAAATTACTCAACAACTAAGATAAACATCATTAAGATAGAAAAATAAACAAATCATGAGGAAAAATCATTCAAAAACAAAGTCCCTAGAAGGACAACAACTTATAATTCCATACTATTAGAAATAGCTCTGACCAATGACCATTGCAGAGTATCACTCACGGTGTTGGCAAATCATGGTATGAAGGTTTCTAATTTACCTGGCTCTAACATAACAAAGTAGTCAATATGTGACGGAATTCCATAACAAGTCCACAAACTATACTAGCCCCACAATCACAAATGTATTTTTCATGTAACATATATTTATGTACTCATATCAAGAAGTTTGATAGTTGCAACATGTCTTATTTGTTACTTGATAGAAAATATAGATCTTGATATCTCCTTTCAGATTATCAGTCACATAGTAATTCAAGAGAGTAAATTTCTCGAACCATACCAATTTTATTATTCTAGAGGCATAATACACGAGGTAGCTCCAAACATACACGGTCACACGATATAAAGAGAACTGAAAACAAATAGTACGGGTTTTAGGATAGGTACACCCATCCTTCAAACCCACAACTTGATTGAAATGAAAGATATACATGGTGCCACTGCACAGCCTCTCATTGAGTAAATCACCATTGATCTCATCAGTATTTCTTGCAGCAACAATTGTCGAACGCATGACAGCCACCCAACAATTTTGCAAGAGGTGGTGTACCAGACTGGGTCTGCATAAAGTGAAATGAAATAACATTAATGTCATATATAACTAACGTTTGTGCCTTCAAATATAAGTATTGGCTAGTGTTAGTAAATTTCTTTGTATGTGATGCTAGAAATATTAGCTTCAATTTTAAATACACTTTCTTCTATGAAATGTGACTCACGATCCACGAAAAATCTTGATTGATTACACTACATTCTTTAACGATAACATATTAGCCATATCCATTATCAATATAAATGAAATGCATGAAACTTCATCCTAATAGAGTTTGGGAGCAACCCTTAGTTAAACTGCGGGCTATGAAACTCAAATTTTTGTTCAAACTTGCATAATAGTTGAAAATAAGGGAAATATTAACACATGAATCTTCACTTGCACTTACAGCTTGTGGGTAATTTGGGGTGTATATTAGATGAATATCAAGCTCTCTAATACCGTCCTCGATGTTAGAGGCAGGGTCCATTTTGTACTTTATAGTACCATGCGCCTTAGTAAATTCTCCAGTCCCTCCAATAACGGACCACTGACCCTCACTTTGCTCAGTTAAAGTCCCCATCACCTGAAGTGTAGATCCAGCAAACCTTCACATGGAGGGCATATGAAATATCGTCAGAATGTTAGAGATGTATGGAAGATTTAACAATGATCAAACTTACTATGTGCTGAATTATAAAATGTACAATATCTTCACTTATTAGTTTCTCTACATACTAACCTCATTGATTTGTTATGAAAATATAGTGTTATTCAGATGCATGGATGGGATGCTAGCGTTTAGAAATGTGTATCTCGCTTTCTTTATTATGTGTGGTGTTAAATCACCATAAACAATTTGTTTATGCTTCCTATAGTAAAGTGTGCTCCTAGACATTAGTAATCTCCTGTGTTCGCAACATTTCTCATGATTTTAGTGGATGTGCATTATGTGTGTGTGCGCGCGCGCACGCGCGCATTACCAACTAATATGTGTGTATGTTGTAGTTGCTTGCTTCGTTGTGTACCAGTGTGGTCTACAAGTTCAACAACATGTATATGTTTCATTAAGACCTATCATATAGTAGATATTTATTTGTATTTTTTCCAGGAGTTTCTAACATATACGGAATGGTAAAAGAACATCGGAACAAAATTACTAAACCAATTAATTATTATATGTACAAATAATGTATTCCAATGTAAGGAAAATTGCACGTAATTTATTGAGTCGGGAGAGAATATAAAAAGAATTACCTTCCACTCTGAAAAACTATGTTTTTAGAGATGTACCAACCGTTAGCATTGGTTCTACTCGCTTGTATATGTGTGCCTTGAGCGCGTGCAATAATAGTATCGCCGGGATTCACTGTATTGGTTAGGGTCCAATCATGGATGAGGGTTGTGCCAAAACCAAGAGGATAACCTGGGGTTAAGACAAATTCTTCATTGCGGTTTGGGCGGTTTGGACCAGCAACAAATTGGTGCAAATATAGGTGCAAGCTAAGCTCATTTTGGCATGGACGGTCACAATATGGGTGAGGGGTGTCGGCGAGGGCTAGAAATGCTGGCATTGCAATGACGAGCAAAAACAAAATTCCCGACGGACAGGCCATGGCAGGAAGTGCTAAGGACGGGGAGAAAAAGGTAGATGAGCTAGTAGAGGGGAAGTTGATGTGTGTGGATGAATGAAGGGTATAAGGTCTATATTTATAGAATCATAGGAGTGCCTTCAGGTGGACTTCAATCTATACCTTGGACATGAGATCTCCTTAGAAAATTTTGTGACACTTTGATTTGAGATGTGAAGTTTACGCTCGCACAAATTAATTCTTGTTTTTTGGAATCCTTTAATATTATAAATCAGAAAGAAACTAAAGCTTTAGGAAAGTTAAAAGACGGAATAATGGTACTAACGCTCACAGTGATGGTAGCATTGGACCGTATCAAGTTTTTAGTGTTTGGATCCGTATGTAAATGAATTTTTATTGTGATTTCTAATAGGATGTTGAATCCACACATTTTGGTTTTGTTTCCTTCATTGGTTACCTCGGGTGGAATGATTTACCCAACGGCGAGGCATGTGTCGCGTACACTACTTTGTATTTTATTTTTTGGATGTCGCTCACACACCTAAGACCCATATGTCCATATAACATAAGAGCTAATTGGTTTGTATACATAAGTAGCAACCCATGTAGCACTCTCTAGCACTCTAGGGAAGCCAATATTGCAAAGTAATCAAAGGGGAAAACCGAAGTACAAATATGATGTTCGGAATGGTTAGTGTCCTTAGAGGGATGGAACAATGCATGGTGTTAATATGTCTAAAATGTGTACCTTTTACCTTCATGGTGGTTTATCTTGAGAACTTCTTAAATGGTATTTAAAGCGACGCCGCAAAGTCAAGCAGTTAGAAAAGTTAAGCATTTAATGCCCATTATGAGGTTCGGTGATCTAGATCTACAAATTTGGAGCCACTTGTTAAAGGTGAGCAACTCATACTGCAATTGAATCCTAGGTGTTCCACTTAACTATATAATATAACGTCTGGATAACTTGTAAAATTCTATTTAAAGTGACTTGCAAGTCAAGCGCTTAAGCAAGTTTAGCATTTAATGTCCATGTTATGAAGTCTACAGATTTAGATCCCCAATTTAGAAGCCAATCATTCATGTTACAGCTACTCATACTACAACTAACTCTATTTCTCTTGCTAATGTAAACCAAAGAAGCATTATAAAAGATCATTAATTGCTTTCCGAGCCCTAGAACATAAGCGAAATGAACACTAAATTCAAGAAAATGGTCAAGTGATTGAGGTCACTTCATAATTCATGGAGAATTGACATCCTAACTACTCTCCAACAAGCAAGCATATTTGGAGCTTCAATGTTTGTTTATAGCTCCTCGGATGTCATTTTGTCACAATGTTTTCCAAAGGCCTAGTACACTTGAAAATCTTTGAGGCCAAAATTCTGGTTTTTTAATTCCTCAAATATACTGTTCATGCGGGAGCATATGAACTCATATTTACAAAATCCATGCTCTATAAGATATTTCTTATTCGTACTTTATTTGACCTCGAGTTACCAACTTAAGGTCGTACATACCGACCTAGACTCGCTAGCTACCTTGAGACTCCAACTGGTTGGGAGTTCATGGCCTACTTGAACCAACTAATCATACTCTCCTCGATAAATAAAACAAAAGGAAAAATCAAGCCACGTGACTTATTGTTGTACAATAACGGTTGGTAAATTTATATATGAACACAAAAAACCTTATAATGGAGAATAAAAAGTAAAAAGTGCATGTCAAGCATTACTTGCATATTCCATAACTAAGGTTATATTATCGTCTTAGTATTAGGATCCATTGTATTTGCAATAGGTTAGAAATAATAATGTAGTAATGTAATGTCTTTGGTTGTGCTATTAGTCTGTTGCATGTCTTATTTTCAACAATTTGATGCATTCTAAAAACATTTCATTCTAAAAACATTTCATATTGTGTTCATAAGCTGCACACACAAAATTGCATCTTGATTTACTAAAGGAGAGGTACATTGAAAAATTACATCACTATTATTTCTTATGATAATCCATCATGCTCAACGCCCTGAGTAGAGAAAAATGTAGCTATTAATGGCCATGTTAAGTTAGGTGATCTAGATCTTCAACTAAGGAGCTTGTCGCCTTGTTGGTCATGCTGGCTAGCTCATTCTATAAGTAACATGGACCTGTAATTACTATGACTAATCAAAACCACTTTATATTATCCCTTAAGTTGACTCTCTATTTGTTTTGGCCTTCATGCATGTCCAATAAAAATAATTCATAATACATTGAATGGACAATCAAAAAATGTTTTCAAATGCAAACAATGATCATTACAAAGGTACACAAGGAACTAGGTGGCGAGCAGGCATTCACTTTGCATGTAACAATAAAGTGCTAACCATCTTGACCTATTTAATGGGCATAAATGTGCACTATATCCAGATCTCTAGTACGTTCGAAACTTGAAGTTGTAGGTGTGAGTTCATGTGACCACTCGTTTTTCACAATCTTACAGGTTGAAAAAACCAATTCATAACTATATATGTTGCATTGCCTACTATTCTCCATCTAAATAGTTACATGTCGACATGAACCAGTGTGTTTTAGCTACACGTACACAATAGAGCATCTTGACAGCTTCGAAAGTTCTATTTAAATTGATGTTCCATAGTCTCCCAATTAGAATAGTATACCTACTAATGTCCATGCTAATTTAGGTGATCTAGATCTCCAATTAAGGATCTTGTTGGTCATGCTGAGTAGCTAATGCTACAAGTAACATGCATCTATAATTTGTGTGACTAATCAAAACCACGTAGCACTTTCCCTTAAGTTGACTCTCTATCTATTCTGACCATCATGAATGTCCAATAAAAAATAATAGAAAAGACATTGAATAGACAAACAAAAAAAAGGTTTTCAAATACCTACAACACTCCTTAAAAAGTACATATGTACATCTCAGTATTGTAATCAAGTATATTGCAAAATAATTATTTTATAAAAATGAAGACTATTAATTTGATGAACCGTCTCTTTGTCGTGTAAAATTCCTGTGATGCATAACGCTCTTGTTAGAATTCATAGACAAGTCACCGACTTATTTCAAGCTTCTACCAACTTTGCCAAGTGATTGCATCCTAAGCAAATATTGATGTATATTTTGCATCGAAAAGGTTAAAGTGTAAAATAAGTGACATCATGTCACCAACAATCATTCTGGTTTGCTCACGTCAACAATGAAGGTCATTTTCTTGCGTGGGATATTTAAACACACACAAACAAGAAAACAAACAAAAAATGTAGACAAGGGAATAGGTGGCGTACATCCATTCACTTTGCCTGCAACAAGAAAATACTAACCAGCTTGAACTATTTAATGAGCATAAATGTGAACTATATTCGGATCTAGTTTGAAACTCAAAGTTGTAGGTGTGAGGTCCTGCACCAACTCTTTTTAGGATTTTCACTATCTTACAGGTTAGAAACACCAATTCATAATGATATATGTCGCATTCCCTACTTCGCTCCGTGTATAAAGTTACATATCGACATGATCCCATTTGTTTCAATTACGTATACACAATTAATGGAGCATCTTGGGAGCTTCCAAAATCTATATATTTATTGGCGTCGCACAGTCTCCCATTTAGAGTAGTGCTGCTATTAATGGCCATGTTAAAATAAGTTACGTGCTAGATCTTCAATTAAGGAGCTTGTCGGTCATGCTGAGTAGCTCTCGCTACAAGTGACATGGATCTGTAATTTGTGTCACTAATCAAATCATGTAATGTTGACCCTTAAGTTTACTCTCCATTTGTTCTCACTGTCATTCATGTCCAATAAAAAAATACATAATACATTAAATGGATAAGCAAAAAAAGGTTTTCAAATGCTAACGGTGATCATTAAAACAAATATGTTCATCTCAGCATTGTAATCAAGTACATTGCAAAATAAGTATTTGTACAACACAATAATAGCAAGTAAAAAAGAAGACTATTAATTTGACGAACGGCCTCGACTTCGGATAAAATTCTTGTGAGCTATCAAGGCTTCATAGACAATTCATGGATTTATTTCAAGCTTCTACCAACTTTACCGGGCAATTACATCCTATGCAGTCATTCCTATATTATTTGCATCGTAATTTATTCATTCCCTACACTATATCCAGACTATGAGGACTGGGAAATTTTTAGGGGAGAGAAGCCTCCTTTTAACTCTTGGCGATGTAAATTTGTACATGATATCCCTCTTCTCGCACATAAATTTAAAGGATTCTAACAGGTCGAAACTATTGTACTTGATTAATAGTCTCCTTTAATTGTTAGGTATTAGGTAAGTAGGTAGACTTCCCTACCTCCCTCTACCTCCTCTTTTGAATATGTTTTCTGTTTCACATTGAATAAAGGATCATGGGGTTGTTGCTTTGAAGTAAAAAACGTTATTCGTTCCTTTATCTTTTGAACATTTCTAGTGAAAGTCACATGCGACACCCTAGATTGATGCTACAACATTAACTTATTTCTACAAGCCTATAAAAAATCAAAATGTCGGCAGAACCCTCTTTCTTTTAGAGGCATCCACAACAAAACAAATTCATGAATATATAATCAATCACATCAACGAAGTTCAGATAACCAACTGCACAACTAAAGTCACAATACGCTTCATGCTAAACGGGATAAAGATCTACATGCCCGTACTACACAAGACAACTATGCTAGGTGGCTCGACAATCTAATAAATCGCTAAAGGATATTTGTGAGTGATACGAGGTTCTGTATGAAGGTGCGGTACATGCATGGCACTACTCTGAATACCTGGAATCCAAATAAAAGCAAACAAAGAGAAAGCAAGGATGATTACACAATTACTCAACAAGTACAATAAAGAGCATAAGATAAAAAAATCACAAGTCATGAGAATACATCATTCAGATACCAAGTCCCTGGATCGACTACAATTACAATTCCATACTCTCGGAACTAGCACTCATGGTGTGCAGGTTCTCACCGACCTGGCTCTAGAGTAGTCACATGTGGCGGAATTCACCAACCAAAATAAAGTGGTCATGTGGTACGATTCTCAAAGCATTATGCTAAAAACACATTCAAACATGGAACTCCAAGCATGTAGGAACCAAACAACGCCGAGAATCGCAAGCAACAGAAAATAAACCCAACAATTGGCAACCAGAACACAAGGTTTTCAATGCACTTCCCTTAACCTTGACGAAAATCCGGCGTCACGCCCTTGGTACCGGCACTTCCCAACCTTATGAAGCAAAGCTACAATTAGGAAGTATACCACGCTGCTATTCCATTAATAGCTGAATATCTCTTTCTAGAAAAGCCAAAAAAACAAAAAACAATTACTAAGTTGCTTGTTGCACTGTCCAAAGGTTTTAAACCACTCAACACAATGCAGCAACTAATGCATGATGTTTACCAAAAATTTTGTACCACCTTCGTTAAGGTGACCCCGAGCAAAACTGACCCTAAGTTGGTCGAAAGCAGATAATAGATTACTGCGCGGCTTTGCCAGGACATTAAAGCAAATACCAAATACCAAACTTAAGAGGTTATTCTGCTTCTATTTGAGTACCACACTCTAAGCATATACGTATTACCTTTGTCCCAAAATTCTGTTTCTGCTCCCCCTCTGTTTTCTCTCTTTGTTTTCCTGGCTCTCAATAGCTAGGGGTTTGGAAGCGCTTTGTTTCCAGCAAACTCATGTAATTTTGGCCTCTGGTCATCCGGGCTCTGGCCTGTTTTGAATGCATAAGGCAGATATTGGTTTGCCTTTTCCTTCAAAAGAGAAAAGTGACTAGGTACATCCGTATCTAAAGAAATCTACAACAAGAACTTTGGGACCGAGGGAGAGATTAAATTCAGAGCTTAACTTGAACTATTGCAGCTGTAGCTCATCGTGCCAATTAATCAATAATTAATCAATGATAGAGACAGATGGGAATAAAGTGCAAAGGAGGCTACTCCTGGCCCTTCAAGGATAGCCACATGATGCTGATCCAAAATTAATTGAGTGCTGTAGCATCTAAGGAGCAGATCTGCCCCTCCTATCAACCGGAAGTTACTCATGCTGTTTCAGTTGTTCAGAACTACTAAATCCTTGTTCCCTGTTCAGCTACTATAAGAAAAATAAAACTAGCTGTGCAAGCTAAGATCAGATGAACATGCTAGAGGCTCTGGCAATATAAACGTGTGTTAATAGCACATCCAGCCCTGCGCCCCTGCTATTCTCTTTAATTCACAGATCGTGGAAACGATAGGAAACTGAGAGGAGACGAACCACCTGTGAGGAAGTTGCGGAGTAGCAGTGGTGCGGCTCGGCTTTGACTCCGGTGACGGCTTCTTTGGTGGCGGCACCCTCTGCCGAGCGGCAATGACGCCCGGCACGGTGGAGCGGAGGCGGCTCGACAGCAACGACGACGTGGGCGACCACGGCGGCAACAATTAGGGAGCAGACTTCAGATACGGTCGAACATGATTTCTTTTTCTTTTTTTGTGATTTTTTTGAGTAATCATTCTTTTTGTGTGATTGGGGTCGAACAAGGAGGAGGGCTCACCTGCCATGAAGAAGTCCTGACTTGTACGAGCGCGCCGGCCCTCCTATTTGGCGAAATCCTAAAGAGCACTTCCTCGAAAGGTTGTTTCAAATGACGCGATGCATGTGGGCCACTTGTCGTAACTCGTGAGTTTTTTCGTAGTTCCGTTTATTCAAAGTGTTTTATCTTTTAAACCGTGCATCTAAATTTCGAACCGTGCCTCTCGAGGAAGCAAAACTGTGACTCTCGCGAAAGCTTAAAGAAACGCATTTTTCTTCGTTTTCGAGATGCACGGCCATGCCTCTCACGAAAACAAAAGCGTGCCTCTCGCGAAAGAAAAAAAAACTCTTTTTTCGTTTCCGAGAGGCACGGCCGTGCCTCTCGTGTAAGCAAATCATGCCTCTCACAGTAAGAAAAAAAAATATGAAAACACGTATTTTTCGTTTCCAAGAGGCACGGCCGTGCCTCTGGCGGAAGCAAAACCATGCCTCTTAATGAAGCAAAAAAGCACGGTTCTCGCACAATTTTATTATCGAAAAGTTAAGAAAGACCGATGGAAAACCGAAAAGTTAGAAAAAAACCGACAAAAACATCCAAAAGGCAAAAAACGCGTGCGAAAACAAATCCAGAGGGAGCGCCCGGGACGCGACATGTGGCAACGGCTGAGAGCACGCCAAGTGATCGTTACCAGCATCCCGAATGAGCGCTCGTCAACTTGTTTCTCTCCCTATTTGGCGTGTAGATCGCCAAATAGCCACGTGGCGCACACTCAGCTCTTTTTTGAGCCGGCCCATTTCGGGATTCCCTCCCACATCGGGTTTGGAATAGTTCTAGAACCTTCTAAGAACTGCATTTTTCATTTTTCAATATTCTATCCGGTTTTTAATTTTTAATTTTTTTTCATTTATGTTTTTTTATTTTAATTTTTTCTTTACTGTTCTGTTTTCCTTTCTTTTTCTATCTTTCAATATTTTTTCCATTAGTTTTTCCTTTTATTTTCGTTTTTTGTGGCCATCTTTCCGATTTGTGAACATATTTCCTAAAGTGTGGCGAACCTATAACATGATTTCGCATGAAGTTGTTCCCCAAGTTTTTAAAAAAAATTGTGTAATTCATGAACATTTTTACAAATTCAGAAACAAGTTTTGACTTTGCAAACATTTGTTCAATTTCATAACATCATTGAGTACACAAACATTTTTTTTCAAAATCATGAACAACTTTCGATTCCCCGTAATTGATTTTGAATATCGTGAACATTTTTTAATATGCAAGAATTTTTTGTACAATAAGGAACATTTTTTCAACCTGCAAATGTTTTATGATTTCTTGAGCATTTATTTCCAAATGCACATTTTCCTTTTAAAAACTGGACATTTTGCAATCCTAAATTATTTAGACTAGAAAAAATAACTAAAAATAAAAAGGAAATGTAACTAGTCAAAATTCGAAAAATGAGAGGGTCCCGCAAATGGGCCGGCCCAAACGAGCGCGCTGGGGAGCGAGGGGTTTAGGGAATCATCTAGAAGGTTCCCAAAATCGGTTTGCCTGGCAACGCTTTAATTCGCAAAGTTCCCCCCCCCCCCTGCCCTGTCGGGCACAGCTGCTCCCTTCAGTGAAGTCACGTCTCCTGAACGCACGCGGACGGCAAAGAGAGAATTTCTTACTTAACACCGTGCTAAATTTTTTTGCCCTATTTGACATTGAAAAGCAATTTCTTCCCTACGTGACACCGAATCTAAATTTTATGTCTTTTATGACATTTCATCTATTTTAAGCTTTAACGGTATTAAATGACACAAGAAAAGACCATTTTACCTCTCATGTGGCACGTAACCAAAATTTTAATAAATGCTAATGATGAAAGAATACTTGTCCGGCCAGTTTGCTTTGTTGTATGTGGGTACGTAGCTGAGTAGCTGCATGCAGATCTCTGGCTGCATGTGTGTATCTGGCCGGTTGCTAGGTGAGGTGCGTAGCCAAGTTCCAAAAAAATTGACCAAATGCTTATGCTAGCTCTTGTGTACAGGCATGTACAAGCTCTTTGCCCGAGCGAAAATCATAAAGGCCGATCGAACCGCCAACCTCATGTTTGATTCTAGCGAGCATAGCCAGCTGATCTAGGGATCTTGAACAATTTGAACGCAGCGCCAAGCTTAAAGTATGACATAGAGCGGCAATTTTTTTAATCAACATTTTTTATAATATACGTTGAACAAATTTTAAAATACAGTGAACTTCTTTATAAAAAGACACTGAGCATATTTCAAATACACAAATGAAGATTTTGTGGTATACATTGAACACTTCTATTAATATAAATTGAAATTTTTCATAATATATGATAAACTAATTATAAATATGCAATGAATTGTTTTTAATATATGTTAAACAATTTCCTAATATACGAAGAATATGACGAAACTTTTGTAAATACGTGGTTAACTTTTTTTAATCATGAACTTTTTATTCTTGTCAAAATCTGGTTCACGAGGTTCGTATTTTTCGTTTGCTATTTCTAGCGAACATGACGGGCGGTTTTATACGGTTTAAAATAATTCAAGCATTCAATTTTTTAAGAAATTCATAGTAGTTGAAAAAATATGCAAAATAGAATAAATGACCTTAGTGTTTGAGCCACCCCGCGCTTTTTTTTCAAATATGCAACTTCACGAATTCAAGAAAAAAAATGAAAAAGAAAAATAGCAGAACGAACAAAAAGAAGAAAAGGGAAGCAAGTGAACACGGCAGATGTTGTTTCCGTGGTGGTTATTTGCATCTATGGACGACACGAGCTCTCTTTCGACTATTTTACAGTCGAATGTTTTTCAATTCGTTATCATTCAAATCTCTGTCCGTCCGTTCTCGCGCGCAGATTCGCGCTAGGATGTGTGTTTTCGGGTTTGTTTTGTTTCCGGGCACGGTTTTGTTTCTGTCCCAGCCCGTTACCGCCGCCCGGTCCGGCACCGATTGTTTTGTTTTTCTCCTTTTCATTTGGGAGAGAGAGAGAGAGGGGAACAGGCGCTCGTGCAGCGGAGTAGAGGATGTGATTCTGTCTGTTCGTGTCGATTCTGAGTTTCCCCACCGCTCGATCTTGATTTCTCCTCCATTTCTCTTCGATCCATGGCTGCTGTGGTTGGTTGCTCTCGTCTTTCTCCCTCCCCCAATCTGATTTTGGCTTGTTTCTGCCTGTCTAGCTTCCAGATCTAGACGAGTTTTTTGTTAGGATTCATCGTAGGTGTATGTTGCTGCCGTTTTGTTGTATGTTTTGTTGCTCTTTGTAGTTTTAGCTGTTGGTTCTGGTTAGTGGCATGTGTTGCCCGCCATTGCTCCCCCTCTGCTCGTTTGGGATGTATGATTTTTTCTGTTAGTGCAAGGTCATCTGGTGTAGGCACTGGTAGGTGGCTCGATTTTGTAGGTTGGTTTACATCTAGGTCATTAGATGGATGTTTCTGGGGTTAGGGTTGGTGATTTGCGCTGGTAGGTGGTCTCTGTTTCTGGTCTTGTTGCTCTTGTTCTTCCTGAACCCTCATGAATATTTCTTGTATATGTATGCCTTTTGGTAGGTTAGACCGTTAGATGTAGCTGTTAGTTTCCCTGGTTTAGGTGCATCATATTTACCGAGTTAGCTATGCTTTTGCACGATTAGTATGGTTTTATGGTGCATTCCCATGGTTTTATTTCAATGTAATCCCCATGTGTTCTAGCCCTGTAGGTGTTCCTCTGTGTACTAGCACTGTCCCTTATTTTGTCAGTGTTAGATCA
>LR738712.1:705984807-706036015 GCA_902687465.1 Secale cereale
GGGGGGGTGATGGGTAACGAAGCATGAAAATAAAATAAAATACGAAAGACCCAAGATCCAATCTAAGAGATGTATAGATGCAATAGGGAGTGTGTTTACATACCCTTGTAGACCGAAAGCGTTGACGATCAAGAGATCGTGGTTGGCGTAGTTGTACTCGCATCGCGATCCAATCCGATCCAAGTATCACACGTGCGACACCTCCGAGTTTAGCACACGTACGACTCGGCGACGTCCTCTCCTTCTTTATCCAACAAGTGAGGGAGAGGTGGTAGATGAGATCTGAATCAACATGACGATATGGTGGTGGTAGCAGAAGCGGAATTCCGGTAGGGCTTCGCCGAGCGTGTACCGGAGGGACGTGGGAGAAAATTGGGAGCGGGACGGGCCAACAATGCTATGCGGCCTAACAACATAATAAAATGCTAAAGGATATTTAAGCGATATTAAGTTACTAGTGGAAGTGTGAGTGATGTGAGGTGTTTGTATGAAGGTGTGTTACTCCAGCCCCCTAACAACATAATAAAATGCTAAAGGATATTTAAGTGATATTAAGTTACTAGTGGAGGTGTGAGTGATGTGAGGTGTTTGTATGAAGGTGTGCTACTCCAGCCCATGCATGACACTAAGTTAAATACTTGAAATCCAAATAAAGGAAAACAAAGAGAGTACAAAATTACTCAACAACTCAGATAAACAACATTAAGATAGAAAAACATACAAATCATGAAGAAAATCATTCAAGAACAAAGTCCCTGGAAGGACAACAGTTTATAATCCATACTACAGAAATAGCATTAACCAATGAGCATTACAGAGTATTCACCCATGGCGTTGCCTAATCATAGTATGAAGGTTTCTCACTTGCCTGGCTCTAGCATAACAAAGTAGTCCATATGTGACGGAATTCCATCACAAGTTTAAAAACTGTACTAGCCCCACAATCACAAATGTATTTTTCATGTAACATAGATTTATGTACTCATATCAAGAAGTTCGATAGTTGCAACATGTGTTATATGTTACTTGATAGAAAATATAGATCTTCACATCTCCTTGTAGATTATCAGTCACACAGTAATTCAAGAGAGTAATTTTCCCCAACCATACCAATTTTATTATTCTAGAGGCATAATACACGAGGTAGCTTCAAACACACATGATCACACGATATAAAGAGAAATGAAAACAAATAGTACAGGTTTTAGGATAGGTACACCCATCCTTCAAACCCACACCTTGATTGAAATGAAAGATACAAATGGTGCCACTGCACTGCCTCTCATTGACTAAATCATCATTGATCTCATCAGTATTTCTTGCAGCAACAATTATCGACCGCACGACAGCCACCCAACAATTTTGCAAGAGGTGGTGTACCAGACTGAGTCTGCATAAAGTGAAATGAAATAACGTTAATGTCATATACAACTCACATATGTACCTTCAAATATAAGTATTGGCTGGTGTTAGTAAATTAATTTGTATGTGATGCTGGAAATTGCAGCTTCCGTTCTAAATACACTTTCTTTTAAATACACATTCTTTAACGACAACATTTTAGCCATATCCATTGTCAATATAAATGAAATGCATGAAACTTCATCTAATAGAGTACGGGAGCAACCCTTAGTTAAATTACGGGCTATGAAACTCAAAATTTTGTTCAAACTTGCATAATAGTTGAAAATAAGGGAAATATTTACATAAGAAGCTTCACTTGTACTTACAGCTTGTGGGTAATTTGGGGTGTATATTAGATGAATATCAAGCTCTCTAATACCGTCCTCCATGTTAGAGGCAGGGTCCATTTTGTACTTTATAGTACCACTCCAGTCCCTCCAATAACAGACCATTGTCCCTCACTTTGCTCAGTTAAAGTCCCCATCACCTGAAGTGTAGATCCAGCAAACCTTCACATGGAGGGCATATCAAATATCGTCAGAATGTTAGAGATGTATGGAAGATTTAACAATGATCAGACTTATTATGTGTTGAAGTATAAAATCTACAGTATCTTCCCTTATTGGTTTCTCTACATACTAACCTCATTGTTTTTTTTATGAAAATATAGTCTTATTTAGATGCCTGGATGGGATGCTAGCGCTTAGAAATATGTATCTCGTTTTCTATATGATGTGTGGTGTTAAATCACCATGGACAATTTGTGTATGCATTCTATAGTAAAGTGTGTTCCTAGACATTGGTAATCTCATGTGTTCGCAACATTTCTCATGATTTTAGTGGATGTGCATGATGTGTGTGCGTGCGTGCGTGCCGCGTGCGTGCGTGCGTGCGTGCGTGTGTGTGTGTGTGTGTGTTACCAATTAATATGTTCATATGTAGTAGTTGCTTGCCTCTTTGTGTACCATTGTGATCTAGCAATTTAATCACATGTATATGTTTCATTAATACCTATCATATAGTAGATATTTATTTGAATTTTTTTCAGGACTTTCTAACATATCTGAAATGGTAAAAATAATAGAACATCAGATAAAAAATACTAGACCAATAAATTAGTATATGTACAAATAATGTATTCTAATGTAAGGAAAAATTGCACAAAATTTATTGAGTCGGGGGAGAATATAAAATGAATTACCTTCCACTCTGAAAAACTATGTTTTGAGAGATGTACCAACCATTAGCATTGGTTCTACTCGCCTGTATATGTGTGCCTTGTGCGCGTGCAATAATAGTATCGCTGGGATTCACTGTATTGGTTAGGGTCCAATCATGGATGAGGGTTGTGCCAAAACCAAGAGGATAACCTGGGGTTAAGACAAATTCTTCATTGCGGTTTGGGCGGTTTGGACCAGCAACAAATTGGTGCAGGTACAGGTGCAAGCTAAGCTCATTTTGGCATGGACGGTCACAGTATGGGTGAGGGGTGTCGGCGAGGGCTAAAAATGCTGACATTGCAATGACTAGCAAAAACAAAATTCCCGATGGACCAGCCATGGCAGGAAGTGCTAAGGACAGGGACAAAAAGTCAGATGAGCTAGTAGAGGGAAAGTGGATGTGTGTGGACGAATGAAGGGTAGAAGGTCTCTATTTATAGAATCATAGGAGTTCCTTCAAGTGGACTTCAATCTATACATTGGACATGAGATCTCCTTAGAAAATTTTGTGACACTTTGTTTTGACATGTGAACTTTACGCTCACACATATTCGTTCTCATTTTTTGGAACCCTTTAATATTAAAAATTAGACAGAAATTAAAGCTTTAGGAAAGTTAAAAAACGGAATAATGGTACTAACGCTCGAAGTGACAGTGGCATTGGATCGTATAAAGTTTTTAGTATTTGGATTCGTAAGTAAATAGAATTTTTATTGTGTTCTCTAATAGGATGTTGAATCCACACATTTTGGTTTTGTTTCCTTCATCAGTTGCCTCGCGTAGAAAGATTTACCCAACCACGAGGCATGTGTTGCGTACACTACTTTGTATTCTATTTTTTGGATGTCGCTCGCACACCTAACGCCCATATGTCCATATAACATAAGAGCTAATTGGTTTGTATATATGAGCAGCAACACAACCATGTAGCACTCTCTAGCACTCTAGGGAAGCCAATATTGCAACATAATCCAAGGGGAAAAACCGAAGTACAAATATGACGTTTGGAATGGTTAGTGTCCTTAGAGGTATGGAACAATGCATGGTGTTAATATGTCTAAATGTGTACGTTTTACCTTCATGATGGTTTATCTTGAGAACTTCTTAAATAGTATTTAAAGCGACGCCACAAAGTCAAGCACTTAGACAAGTTAAGCATTTAATGGCCATTATGAGGTTCGGTGATCTAGATCTACAAATTAGGATCCACTTGTTAAAGGTGAGCAACTCATACTGCAATCGAATCCTAAGTGTTCCACTTAACTAACGCTAGAGAACTTGTAACTTTCTATTTAAAGTGACTCGCAAGTCAAGCGCTTAAGCAAGTTTTGCATTTAATGTCCATGTTATGAAGTCTACAGATCTAGATCCCTAATTTAGAAGCCAATTATTCATGTTACAGCTACTCATACTATAACTGACTCTATTTCTCTAGCTAATGTTAACCAAATAAGCATTATAAAAGATCATTAATTGCTTTTCGAGCCCTAGCTAATATGCCAAATGAACACTAAATTCAAGAAAATGGTAAGTGATTGAGGTGTCTGCAGAATTCATGGAGAATTGACATCCTAACTGCTCTGCGGCAAGCAAGCATATGGAGCTTCAATGTTTGTTTATAGCTCCTCGGATTTCCTTTCGCCACAATGTTTTCCAAACGCCTAGTACACTTGATAATCTTTGATGCCAAAATTCTGGTTTTTTAATTCTTCAAATATACTGTTCATGCGGGAGCATATGTACTCATATTTGCAAAATCCATGCTCTATAAGATATTTCTTATTCGTACTTTATTTGACTACCAACCTAAGCTAGTACATACTGACCTAGAGTAAATAGCTACGTTGACACTCCTACTGATTGGGAGTTCATGACATACTTGAGGCAACTAATCATACTCCCCTCGACAAATAAAACAAAAGGAAAAATTAAGCCATATGTCCTATTTTTAACAATTTGAGGCATGTTAAAAACATTTCATATTGTGTTCATAAGTTGCACACACAAAATTGCATCTTGCTTTACTAAAGGAGGGGTACTTTGAAAAATTACATCACTAGTAATTCTTATGATAATCCATCATGCTCAACGACCTGACTAGACAAAATGTAGCTATTAATGGCCATGTTAAGTTAGGTGATCTAGATCCTCAATTAAGGAGCTTGTCTTCTTGTTGGTCTGAGTAGCTCATTCTATAAGTAACATGGACCTGTAATTTTTTAGACTAATCAAAAACCACTTTATATTGTCCCTTAAGTTGACTCTCTATTTGCTATGACCATTATGCATGTCGAATAAAAATAATTCATAATACATTGAAATCAAAAAAGGTTTCCAAATGCAAACAATGATCATTAAAAAGATACACAAGGGACTAGGTGGCGAGCAGGCATTCACTTTGCATGTAACAATAAAGTGCTAACCATCTTGACTTATTTAATGAGCATAAATGTGCATTATATCCAGATCTCGAGTATGTAGTTTGAAACTTGAAGTCGTAGGTGTGATTTCCTGCGACCACTCATTTTTTTCACTATCTTACAGGCCGAAACAACCAATTCATAACTATATATGTTGCATTGCCTACTATTCTCCATCTATAAAGTTACATGTCGACAAGAGCCAGTGTGTTTCAGCTACACGTACACAATAGAGCATCTTGGCAGCTTTGAAAGTTCTATTTAAATTGACGTTGCATAGTCTCCCACTTAGAATAGTATATCTACTAATGTCCATGCTAAGTTAGGTGATCTAGATCTCCAATTAAGGATCTTGTTGGTCATGCTGAGTAGGTAATGCCGCAAGTAACATGCATCTATAATTTGTGTGACTAATCAAAACCACGTAGCACTTTCCCTTAAGTTGAATCTCTATCTATTTTGACCATCATGATTGTTCAATAAAAAATAATAGAGAATACATTGAGTAGAGAAACAAAAAAGGTTTTCAAATACCTACAACGCTCATTAAAGAGTACATATGTACATCTCAGTATTGTAATCAAATATATTGCAAAATATTTATTTTGTACAACACATAGATAGTAAGTAAAAATGAAGACTATTAATTTGATGAACCACCTCTTTGTCGTGTAAAATTCATGTGATGCATAACGCTCTTGTTAGAATTCATATAAATTTCACCGACTTATTTCAAGCTTCTACCAACTTTACCAAGTGATTGCATCCTAAGCAGATATTGACATATATTTTGCATCGAAAAGGTTTACAGTGTAAATAAGTGACATTATGTAGTGATATCATGTCACCAACGATCATTCTGGTTTGCTCACGTCAACACTATGATCATGTATATCCCTAATTACATATTGAGTAAAACTCACAACACTACTAGGAAAAGGGCTATAGATGAAATTGATACTAATGGCGCACCATACAGCAAGTGCACCATTAGTATATAGTAATGGCGCACTAGCGACCGATACGCCATTAGAGTTCGAAGTACTAATGGCGCACCTTGCCCGGAGTGCGCCATTAGTATCAAGAAATTTTTTTTTTAACTAGCGCGCCTGTCCAAACATACTAATGGCGCATCTATTAATAGTGCGCCATTACTAGTTGTAAATAGTAATGGCGCACCAGCAGTAAAGTGCGTCATTAATGATCTTTTTTTATGATATTTTTTATTCTGTTTTTTACAAAACTACTAATGGCGCACTTTCACGAAGTGCGCCATTACTAGTTTGAACTAGTAATGGCGCACTGTGCGAAGTGCGCCATTAGTATGTTTTTTTTTCCCGGAATGTTGATTCATTTCTGTTTCGACACCCCCAGCCGGCGCATTTCTGTTGATTCATTTGTACAATTCAGATAACGTAACCACTTTTGGTTGCAAGAATTGGGAATCATTTTGCATGATATATGGTTTTTATGAGGGTATGCTTCTCACCATGGATCTTGGTAATCCGGATTCCATCGCCGAAGATGATTTGGACATTTGGGTACTTGTTGACGATATGATTCCAATTCTACCGAGAAGTGAGTTTATCAAACATAGTTATTTAGTAATTTATATTGTTTATTTCAAAATAGTTGATAACTTATTTCCATTGATAGGTTATTTTGATTATTCAAATAATGTGAGGATGATGCTAGACAGAACCTACTACACCCCTGGCTCAGAATGTACTTATAAGGACAAAGAGCAGATCATCTTCTTTTATTCCTTTCTTCTGGATTACATTCAACATCGCAATATTGATCCACAATATAGTCAATACGTCCCACTAGCGCACGTATTGAACTACGTTAATATCAATGGAGATACCATGGTAAGATTTTTGTACTATTACGACATTCGTGCATGTTTTGCATTAGTTCTTCTCGAACTGAACTACAATGCTAACTACGAAGTCTTACTATATGTTTTGCAACAGATTCTCCCTAGTGACTGTGTGCCTCCTGTCATGTTTCAATCTGGTCAACTACAAGTTTTAAACATTCTGCCAGGTGAACCTACAAATCACATGTGTCCATATTGGATTTCTTCTGAAAATGAAGGAATGAGAATCAAAGAATGACGAAAAATAATGAAAACTCGTAAGGAGGTACTTGGAAGCAATAGAGTGAGAAGGGCAAGAAATGGAGACAAGATAATCTGCGTTCTTCATAATGGCCCTTTAAATCTAATTGATTTAGAGACAAACGCCATCTTGTTGTATGCCATTTTATCTTAGAAAATTGCTACGTAGTAGAAGTTGTATGGTCGATAATGATGTGTAAGACTTATTATTTAATACCTATGTTGAGTTTTTATTATTATTATGATCGATGATGCATGATGCTAAGTTGTTCTATGAGCTATTATATACTCCCTCCGTTCCGATTTACTCGTCGTGGTTTTAGTTCAAGCCAACATATATGGTACGCACATCGAAACTATTAGAATCTACTCCCTCCGTTCCGATTTACTCGTCGTGGTTTTAGTTCACTAAAACCACGACGAGTAAATCGGAACGGAGGGAGTAGATTCTAATAGTTTCGATGTGCGTACCATATATGTTGGCTCCACGAGAAATTATATTTATATATATGCATAACCTGTGCAAAAAACAGAAAAAATATATTCATACTAATGGCGCATCACTGCAGAGTGCGCCATTAGTATGCCAAAGCACCTGGCCCCTGGGAGGCATACTAATGGCGCACCACTGTGCATACTGATGGCGCATCAGTGGTGCGCCATTAGTATACCAGATACTAATGGCGCACCAGAGGTGCGCCATTAGTAAAGTATACTAATGGCGTGCTAGTAATGGCGCACCACCAATGCGCCATTAATGGCCAAACTAGGTGCGCCATTAATAGGCCTTTTCCTAGTAGTGCAAATAGTAAATTAAGTGATGGTTGGTAAATTTGCAGGGCATCTTCTTTGCCGGGTGGTGGTGTTTTCACCAATGAAGGTCAGTTTCTTGCGTAGGAGCATATTTAGACACACACAAACAAGCAAACAAAAAAAATGTATACAAGGGAATAGGTGGCGAGAAGCCATTCACTTTGCCCGTAACAAGAAAATGCTAACCACCTTGAACTATTTAATGAGCATAAATGTGAACTATATTCGGATCTAGTTTGAAACTGAAAGTTGTAGGTGTGAGGTCCTGCACCAACTCTTTTTAGGATTCTCACTATCTTACAGGTTAGAAAAACCAATTCATAATGATATATGATACATTCCCTACTTCGCTACGTGTATAAAGTTACATGTTGACATGAACCCATGTGTTTCAGTTACTGATACACAATTATTGGAGAATCTTGAGTGCTTCCAAAATTCTATATATATTGACGTCGCACAATCTCCCTTTTAGAGTAGTGTTGCTATTAACGGACATGTTAAAAGAAGTTACGTGCTTGATCTTCAATTAAGGAGCTTGTCGGTCATGCTGAGTTGCTCTCGCTACAAGTGACATGGAACTGTAATTTATGCAACTAATCAAATCAAGTAATGTTGACCCTTCAGTTTACTCCCTATTTGTTCTCACTGTCATTCATGTCCAATAAAAAACAATACATAATACATTAAATGGACAAGCAAAAAAGGTTTTCAAATGCCAACAGTGATCATTAAAACAAATACATCTCAGCATTGTAATCAAGTACATTGCAAAATAAGTATTTGTACAACACACAAATAGCAAGTAAAAAAGAAGACTATTAATTTGACGAGCCGCCTCGACTTCGGATAAAATTCTTTTGAGCTATCAAGGCTTCATAGACAATTCAAGAATTTATTTCAAGCTTCTAGCAACTTTACCAAGCAATTACATCCTAAGCAGATCTTTCTATATTATTTGCATCGTAACTTATTCATTCCCTACACTATATCCAAACTATGAGGAGTAGGGAATTTTCAGGGGTACACAATTACTCAACAAGTACAATAAAGATCTATAAGATAAAAAAAACTCACAAGTCATGAGAATACATCATTCAGATACCAAGTCCCTGGATCAACTACAATTACAATTACATAGTCTCGGAACTTGCCCTGACCAATGAGCCTTATGGTGTATTCACCCATGATGTTGACTACTCATGGTGAGCAGGTTCTCACCGACCTGGCTCTAGAGTAGTCACATGTGGCGGAATTCACCGATCAAAAAAAAAGTGGTCATGTGGTACGAGTCTTAAAGCACTATGCTAAAAATACATTCAAACATGGAACTCCAAGCATCTAGGAACCAAACAACACCGAGAATCGCAAGCAACAAAAAACAAACCCAACAAATTGGCAACCAGAACACAAGGTTTTCAATGCACTTCCCTTGACCTTGACGAGAACCCGGCGTCATACCCTTGGTACCGGCACTTCCCAACCTTATGAAGCAAAGCTACACTTAGGTAGTATACCACACTGCTATTCCATTAATAGCTGAATATATCTTTCTAGAAAAGCCAAAAAAACAATTACTAAGTTGCTCGCTGCACTTTCTAAAGGTTTTAAACCGCTCGACACAATGCAACAACTAATGCATCTCAGATGTCTACAAAAAATTATGTACCACCTTTGTTAAGGTGACCTTGAGCAAAATTGGCTCTAAGTTGGTCGAATGCAGATAAGTTTTGCCAGGACATTAAAGCAAATACCAAATATCAAATGTAAGAGGTTATTTTGCTTCTATTTGAGTACCACACGGTAAGCATATATAACCTCTGTCCCAAAATTCTTTTCTTAAATTTATCTAGATACGGATGTATCTAACATTAAAAAAGTGACTAGATACATCTGTTCTAAAGAAATACTCCCTCCGTCCCAAAATAAGTGTCTCAACTTTGTACTAACTCTAGTACAAAGTTGTACTAAGCTTGAGACACTTATTTTGGGACGGAGGGAGTATAACACAAGAACTTTGGGACGGAGGGAGTACTAAAATTCAGAGCTTAACTTCAACATCTATTGCAGCTGTAGCTCATCATGTCAATTAACCAAGGATAGAGACAGATGGGAATAAAGTGGAAAGACTATTCCTACATGTAAGGAGCAGATCTGCCAATTAATCAAGGATAGAGACAGATGGCTCATCGTGCTTCACGGGTCAGCAGGCCAACCGCACTAGCCACATGATGCTGATCCAAAATTAATTGAGTTCTATAGCATGTAAGGAGCAGATCTGCCCCTCCTATCAACCGGAAGTTACTCATGCTATTTTAGTTGTTCAGAACTACTAAATCCCTGTTCAACTGGTAAAAGAAAGAAAACTAGATGTGCAACCTAAGATCAGATGAACATGCTAGAGGCCAGTGGCGAGTCCAGGACGCAAATGGAGGGTGGGCTCAAAGTTAATGGCGGAAAAAAAATGAAAGGTTCCATTGAAAAAAAAAACTTTATCTCGTAATTCTTTTGCCCAAATAAGCTGAAATTTTCCAAGAATCCTACCCGAAACATGTAGTATTTATCGGATTTTTTTTGGAATATTTAAAATATACCAAATTTTGGACTAAAAAATTGGTATTGCTAATTTATATACACAATATCTACCAAACTAGTGCTCAAAATGACATGAAATGTTTCAAGACCAATAGTAGTAACATGTTTGACCATACTAGAAAGGTTCATACAGTTCATAGATCAAGGCATCAAAGTACTAGAGAGGCAATAACAAAAGACAATGAGATGTTGCTTCTTACAAATGGTACTGTAGTTATAGAACACCTCCTCACCAAAATATAGAACAATTCACCACTCACCAGCCACAAGCCATCTGTCCAAATTAGCACACTTGTTAGTGTTAGTGATACAAGAAGAAGCCATGCACAACTAAGTATTAAAACTAGTAAGACTGACATCTATACCTTTAAGGAATCACATTAAACTCATGAGGCAAATGTCCTTTCCGATCCCTCATTTTCTGGAATTGTATCATGATTTGGTCATCATGAATGCCTCTGAATATCTCTTTCTCGCAGTAGCACACCATAAAATCATTTAGCCAATCATCTGATAGTTTGTTGCGCAAATCTGTCTTGATGATCTTCATTGCCGAAAATATTCGCTCAACCGATGAAGTGGCCACAGGAAGAATGAGTGTCAACTCTATGAGGTGATATACCAAATGGAAAGGTGTGTGTTTTGTTGTTTCAACCATCAACCGAGCAAGTGTGGATACATCCCGGCATCCATCAAATTCATCACTTCTCCTAATGTTCATAAGGAATCTTGGCAGGTCTACTCTTAGCAACAACCGGTCAACTTCTGTAAAGTCCTCATCATAATTTTCAGCAAGCCGAATAAGTTTGTCAACATTGAACTTTGAGAAGTTATTTGCCGGATTAAGACAAGACATACAATCCAATAACTCGGTGGAAACTTCATTGAATCGATGATTCATTTCAACGATAGTTGCATCAATGGCAACATTGAATATGCTAACCTTGTAATAGTGAAGTCGAGTCACCTTATTCTTAGTGCCAACAGATTGACCCATAGTTGCAACAAGATCATCCATGTTTGGCACATCAATAGCATGTGTTTCACAAAAGTTCTTGGCTTGGCAGAATAAAGACTCCCACCCATTGTCCCTCATTTCCTACAAGCTTTCTTTCACATCCAAGATCAAACGCATGGCTTCAACAATATTTCGATTTTTTTTCTTTGCAAAGCTTGGGATAGATGATTTGTGTTGCTCAACAAGTTTATTAAAAACAACATGATGAACACAAATTCAAAGCATTCCATGTTTTTAAGCAAACCTCTAGCTCCACCTTGACATGTGTGTTCCCGAGCATCAACCACAACAATTCCTAGCACATCCACCACGGCATTCCACATTGTGAATATACGAAGCAATGTTCTGAGATGTGGGCCCCAATGAGTATCTCCTGGCCTTGTTATGCTATATTCTTGATGCAATCCGGCCCCGGCTGAAATCTTTCCATTCTCCATCAAATCTAACAATTCGTCTTGATGCTTAGCAAGTAATGCATCTTTCCTTTTGCAAGATGAACACACTTGAGTCACATCAATGGAATATAGTTGAAGAAATCAGCAATAGCAGGACTACATTGAGCAACGGTGACAACCACCGACTGTAACTGGTGAGCAAACCAATGGACATAAAATGCATATGGAGCTTCATCTCTAGCCAATTTTTGCAAACCATTGAATTCCCCTCTCATATTTGAAGCCCCATCATAACCCTGGCCACGTAGCCTAGAAATTGACAAACCATGATATTCCAACACATCAACCAAAGCTTCTTTAATTCCAGCAGATGTACAATCTGTGATGTGCTTAATTGCAAGGAATCTCTCTTGGAGCACTCCATGATCATCTAGAAATCTGCATGCATCGAGAAATCAGATTAATAAACATTGGTAGTACAATATGAAAACACTAAAAGTATATAGAAATCTGCATGCATCTAGAAATCACATTAGTAAAAATTAGTATGCGTTACCTCACAATCACTGCCATTTGCTCCTTTATTGAGCAATCTCTAGCCTCATCAATAAGTATTGAGAAATTCTTATCTCCAATTTCATTCTTAATAACTTTGGTTACCTCCATTGCACAAGCTGTAGCAAGGTCCTTTTGGATGTCAGAACAAGTCATTTGTGCATTTCCAGCCCCCTTGTCAAATGCCTTCTTCACATCTTTCTTCTTGTTCTTATACCACTCCAATTACTCTTTGAAATTGCCCTTGTTGATGGAAGTGGATGATTCATCATGCCCACGAAAAAGCTTCACCTTGTGCTATGAGATACCTTACACAATCCAATGATGCGGTTAGACGGATTTTATAAGATAACTCAGCCTCCTTGATGTACACACGGAATTTGGTAGCCACACTTGCCCGTTGATTACTGAAATCATAACAATGTTGTGGTAACTAGATTGACCACCAACATGCTTTTCAAAACTAGCTAGACCTGTTTTCCAACGAGTGTAGCCATCTTTTGTGAAAATATCATTACCAAATCTAATGGTCTGGGATGGTTTCTTGAAAAGAAAGCAATGGAAGCAGAACGCAGCCTCTTTTTCCACACTGTATTCCAACCAATCAAACTTGTCGAACCACGCAGGTTGAAAGGATCTCCAAATTTTACCATCCTTTGTCTTCTTGAATTTATGCCCAGTAGCTTTGTTTCTCTGGTTCAACAAATAAGCTCTTCTCATATCACTTCTAATTTTAGGGGCATAATCTTCTATAGGTATTCTATAAGTCCTGGGTCAGCAATAATTTGACATGGATGAAATTCTAGTATAGGCTTCCTTGGTTGGTTTGTGCTCTCATCAAATGTGGTATCATTTCTCTCATAGGTTGGGGTTGAGGGATCTGTCATGTCATTAGTTGAAGGAGGAATTATGCTCGCTGCAGTCAAGGGAAGGGGATCTGGGTTCGCATTGTTTGGGGTTGGGATGATTGGTTCAGGTTCAACATCGGGAGTTTTTGAAGTACTTGCAAAAAAATTGCTCATGCTCATATTTTTCCTCTTCATTTCTGAAATCTGCAGATAATTTGCATAGGACACTAAATTAATTATGAACTAGCTTACAAACACACTGCGTACAAATGTACAGCTTGCAAAGCAAATAACTAATGTAGACTATATTCTACAAAGCAAAGTTGGTTCAAAATTGTAGGCTGCAGATTTACCCACTGAAATTACCCACTGAAATCAGCAATAGCAGGCTGCAGAGTTGTTCAACTTCTCCTTTCTCCAGACCGGTAATAGCGGCAAGCCAACAGAACTGTAGAAGTGCAGAACGCCAGAACTGGAGCCTGGAAGGCTGTTGGGGGACGTAGTATTTTAAAATTTTCCTACGATCACGCAAGATCTATCTACCAGATGCATAGCAACGAGAGGGAAGAGTGTGTCTACGTACCCTCGTAGACCGGAAGCGGAAGCGTCAAGTGACACGGTTGATGTAGTCGAACTTCTTCGCGATTCAACCGATCAAGCACCGAACGTACGGCACCTCCGCGTTCAGCACACGTTCAGCTTGATGATATCCCACGAGCTCTTGATCCAGTTGAGCTTCACGGGAGAGTTTCGTCAGCACGACGGCGTGGTGACGGATATGATGTATCTACCGGGCAGGGCTTCGCCTAAGCACTGCGATGGTATGACCGAGGTGTGTTTCTGTGGAGGGGGGCACCGTACACGGCTGGAACAATTCAACTTGTGTGTCTTTGGGTGCCCCCCTGTCCCCGTATATAAAGGAGCAAGAGGGGAGGGCCGGCCGGCCTCCTATGGTGCGGCTAGGGCATGTGACGCCTGGGAAATCAAGGTACAGTAACCCTCTGGTAATGATGCCACGTCACCTCAGTTACGGTCAATAAACTCACGTTAGTTTAAAACTGATTCAAATTCAGTTTGAACTAAAGTCAAATGCGGTAAGTTTTCAAATGTTAAAACTAAAACATTTGGGTCATGCCAAATAATGCATAGGCAAACATGCTGGAGAAACCACATTTTTATCAAGTGTTTGAATGTCCAAAAATAGTTAAAACAATAGCCAAACAATTAATTAAGTGCCTTTTTCAATAAACAGATATTAAGCTATTTTATATAGTTGCCCAAACTTATGTGAGAGTAGCATATTTATTAACACATAACTAGGGACTACTTTTTATGATTTTTAAAGCTATAAATGAAAACAGAAAAGAATAAATAAAAAAAAAAGGAAAACAAACAAAGAAGCAAAAGGGAAAAGGCACCTAAACCTACAGCCCACCCCTGGGCCGTGGCCCAACTAGGCCTCAGGCCACCAGCCCAGCCCACCTCCAGCATCCCCTACCTCACGCTACAGGAGGCAAGGGGGAGGGCGTGGCGGCCATCCGCCGGTCGGGCTGTCGCCGTGGCAGCCATCCTCGGCCACCACGCGCGGATAAGAGCCTCCACGAGCCCCCGGGCAACCCTAAATCGAGCGCCCCCCTTGTTCTCCCTCTCCTTCTCTGCTTCCCTTGCCCGTGCGTGCTCGTCAACGCACCCCCGTCGTTGACGCGGCCACCGGCCACCGTTCGCTGCACCGACGAGTCTAGGAGGACCGTCATCTTCGACTTCGTCCATCCCGGGGCTCAAATCAAGCGGGGCCGCCCTGTACGCTTGCCATCGACCTTGTTTCCACGGCGCATACCGTCGTCGTCCGCCGTCGATTGCCACTGCTCCGGTCCGTCCCCAGCCTCCCCGAGCACGCCTACGACTCCGCGGTGAGCTTCTCCACCGGATCCTCCCTTTCCCTGCCTCGATCTGTCGCCGTAGAGGCTGCCCTGCGCTCGGCCGCCATGGACAGGAGCTCGAGCTCTTGTGTGCGCGTGCCGGCGTGCGTGCATTACTCCTTGCTTCTGTTGTTCTGCTGCTACTTGTAACTGCTGCTGGTGCTAGCGTTGCCATCGCTAGCTTCTGCTTGCTGCTTCGGTTGCCGTCGCTCGCCCCGCCTATTGCTGCTACTAACCACCATGGCCGCCGCGCTGCTTTGCTCTGCTGCTGGCCACCGCACTGCTCTGCTTGCTGGTGTTGCCACCGCTCTGCTCCCTAGAGCTGCTGCTGGAGCGCTGCTGGTGCTGGTGGCCAGGGCCGCCGGGGCCTTGTGCCTAGTGCGGTCGTGCGTGCTAGCCATGGCAGGCACAACCGATACATGCATGGTTGTGCCACGGCCAGCTACGGTCCCAGTTAGTAGTTAATTAGTTTAGGCTAAATTGGAGTTAATTAATCCCAAGCCTAGTACATGTGGATGCCCATTTTAATTTGACCCATATTAATCTATGTGCTCCTTTACATGTGGGTCAAAGTTCCTTTTGACCAGTCAATTTGACCAGGTCAACCTAACACCCGCTGGCCCCACTGTCATACATATAGGCTAGGGCAACACTAGGTAACACATCTTTTACTGTTTTTTTCGGATTAAAAGAATTGCATCAAATCCAGAAAATGAATATTACTTTGGAAAATCATATAAAATAATCCGTAATTCGGATGAAAATACTTTATATATGAAAGTTGCTCAGAACGACGAGACGAATCCGAATACGCAGACCGTTCGTCAGTCACACGTTCCTAGCATAGCGAACAAGCAACATTCCCCTTCGTTTCATCTGACCGAAAATGCCTAACACCGGGAATACTTTCCCGGATGTTATTCCTCTTCGCCTGTATCACCGAGCACCGCGTTAGGTCACACGTAGCACCGCGTATTCCCATGTTATGCTTTGTGATGCTATTGTTTGCTCTGTTATTTATTTGTTTCCCCTTCGTTGCTTATTTTCGGTAGACTCCGATACTGTGATAGACCCCGAGACCGTTGATGCTTCGGTGTTCGACTACGGCTACGATTCCGAAGATTCATTTCGTCTGCAGAGCTTCCAGGCAAGCCCCCCCCCCCCTTTTGATCACCAGATATCACCTATTCTTCTCTCTACTGCTTGCATTAGAGTAGTGTAGCATGTTACTGCTTTCGATACTCCTATTCTGCTGCATAGCCTGTCATTGTTGCTACCAGTGTTGATACCTTACCTGCAATCCTAAATGCTTAGTATAGGATGCTAGTATTACATCAGTGGCCCTACACCCTTGTCCGTCTGCCCTGCTATTCTATCGGGCCGTGATCACTTGGGGGTGATCACGGGTATATACTATATACATACACTTTACATGATACATGATGTGACTAAAGTCGGGTCGGCTCATTGAGTACCCGCAAGTGATTCCGATGTGGGGGCTGAAAGGATAGGTGGCTCCATCCAGGTAGTGGTGGGCCTGAGTTCCCGGCGGCCCCCGAGTGGATCTTTGTGGCGGAGCGACAGGGGCAGGTTGAGACACCCAGTCGAGAGGTGGCCTGGCCCTGGTCGTTGTCCGCGGTTATTTCATAATAACACGCTTAACGAGTTTGGATATTTGATCTGAGTCTGGCCATTTGGTCTATATGCACTAACCAGCTACGTGGGAATAGTTATGGGTACTCGACGTCGTGGTATCAGCCGAAGCCTTCTTGACATCAGCGGTTTAGCGGCGCGCGCCGGGTTGGACCGCGTAACGTAACTTCCTTAGTAATGGAGGTTGCTAGGTCTGCTCACCGGCCACCCTCGCAACGTGCAGGTGTGCATTGGGCGATGGGCCCAGACCCCTGTGTGCTTAGGACTTAGACCGACGTGCTGACCTCTCTGCTGTGCTTAGGTAGGGCTGCGACGTGTTGATCTTCCGAGGCCGGGCATGACCCTAAAAAGTGTGTCCGGCCAAATGGGATCGAGCGTGCTGGGATATGTGGTGCACCCCTGCAGGGAAGTTAATCTATTCGAATAGCCGTGTCCCTCGGTAAAAGGACGACCCGGAGTTGTACTCCGACCTCATGATAACTAGAACCGGATACTTAATAAAACACACCCTTACAAGTGCCAGAGATAACTCGGTGGTTGCTCTCTCACAGGGTGATGTGCGGGGGGATCGCCGGGTAGGTTTATGCTATACGATGTTACTTGGTGAACTTACCATCTATTTCCCTTCTACTGCTTCAAGACGAAGGCTGCGAGACACGAGGATACTTGTTACTTCCATATATTCTCTTCTACTGCTGCAAGATGGAGGTGGCCGGAAGCGTAGTCTTCGTTTGGATTAGCTATCCCCCTCTTATTCCCGCTTGCTGCAGTTCAGTCCACCGATATTACCCATATCATTGTTACCGTTGCATATGTAGTATAGATCCTTGCTTGCGAGTACTTTGGATGAGTACTCACGGTTGCTTTGCTCCCCCTTTTCCCCCTTCTTTCTTCTTTCTGGTTGATGCAACCAGATCGGTGGAGTCCAGGAGCCAGAGGATCCCGATGATGTTTCTACGTGGAGTTCGGCTTCGAGGAGTAGTTAGGAGGTCCCAGGCAGGAGGCCTTGCCTTTTCGATCGTTGCTACTTTTGTGCTAGCCTTCTTAAGGCAAACTTGTTTAACTTATGTCTGTACTCAGATATTCTTGCTTCCGCTGACTCTTGTGTTTTCGAGCTTTTGTATTCGAGCCCTCGAGGCCCCTGGCTTGTAATATAAAGCTTGTATTATTTACTTTGTGTCTAGAGTTGTGTTGTGATATCTTCCAGTGAGTCCTTGATCTTGGTCGTACACATTTGCGTGCATGATTAGTGTACGGACAAATCGGGGGCGTCACAAGTTGGTATCAGAGCCGACTGCCTGTAGGAATCCCCCTTTCCAACTCCTTGGCCGAAGTTGAGTCTAGTCTTTGAAAAAAACAAATTTACTAACTTGTTGTGTGGCTTATGGGCCCACAACACCAATGGGTGGTATTAGGATATTTTACTCCTCGTCTATACTCTGGGACTCTGATCTCTCTTCTATTCGGGTAAAAAGATTTTTACTAACTCTGACTCTAGGTTCTCGTAACTATTTTCCCCGGAGAGTCCCCATTCCGGAAGATCACCTGCTTCGTCAGAAGATTCTGAGGATATCCCTCGATATTTTCCCGAGACCCTTGTGCTCATCGCCTTTGCAATTCACTGCCACCGATATATCCCTATGGAAATCTGCATGCACTTGTCATTCTCATGATCATTCCTCGTCGCTCCTGTTGTTACAAGAGGCCTCGAAATATTCTCCGTTGTCTCGAGAATCCTTTGAGTTTATTGTCTTGCAGTTTTGTTTTGCGTGAAAACCCTTACGGTTGTTTCGTCACATTTATCGAGGATCCGTGCTTCATAATTGTTCATGTGTCTCACAAAATTCTTCTGAATACTTTTCGATCTCTCGAAAATCCTCTGCAGCCAGTTACTCTTGAAATTCTTGCTGGCTTGCATCATGGATAATTCCATGTGACTTGTAGTCTTCGTTAGCATCCCTTGTCTTAGCCATTTTGAGCCTATTAATTCAATGTGTGCGTATGCACGCAGTCATCGGGTTATCCTTTTTGAAATTATCTTTTCGACTCAGACGTCACTCCGGACAGGAGTTGGTTCTCGGCAATTCAAACCTTTATTGATTGTCCAACTAAGTGTTTTCAACTTGTCCATCCTGGATCAGAGCGTCTGCTTCTGATCCTTCGTTTTGGAAACCATAATTTCTCTCTATTTAAGCTTCATACTAATCAGGTGATTCTTGAATCTGATGCATCTGCATTCTTCTTCCTCTGAGTGAGTACCGATACTCACATCAGCTCCGTTGTGGATCGCTAGATCCTTTGTTGAAATATTATCCGACAGTGTCCTTCGTATACAAAAAAAACCCTCGAGAAGTTCTGTCCCTGATGCATAATACCTTCGGTAAATGGTATCCTCTTCTTTGACAACCATGCTCTCCCTTGGAGCTGGTGATATTTACTTTTGAAACTTGTGGTATATGTTACTAAGATGCCCGATGGGTGGAACCTATGCCTTCCCTAATCCGTGAAAACCCAAAAGTTTTCACAAGTCATACTCTTCCGGTGTTCCACCAGTTAAAATTCCAACACTATAGTTTTATTAAAGCGAGAGGTGAATGAAATGATATGCATTGAAGAAGTGGGAGTCGACCTTGAACTTGTGTTCATGCCCATGAAAATGATGTAGACCGTCTCGGAAGCTTCTTGCAAAATGATTATCCAGCTATACGACTCTTTCGAAATTCTTGAATTGATTACTTAAAGTTATGGTTCCGACCATGCTGTCTTGATCTGATATATCTGATGGGAATTCTTTCCAGTTCCTCGTCTATTTTGGCTAGGTTGAAGTATCTACTATCATAGGTCAATGACCTAGTTCTACTTCTATCGTGTTCTAACTTCGAGTTTTACCCTCTGATATCTCGAGGATATCATGCCCTTGCACTACACCTTTTGAACTTTTGATGAAGTAATACCTTTACTTGTCGTAATCACTCTATGGGTTCTAGGTTGCCGTCAACCGAGGACACCGTTTAGTAAATCAAATCCCCTCTAAAAATTCAACACCCCTAGTAGATGTTACTGGGAAATTTTTAAACTCAATCTGGTTTATACCTAGACTATCGGGTACATCCCTTGTCTAGCTATCCTTGACTGTGCTACCTCGTCCTTCTTTGGTGCATGAATTCTTCAGAGATTGAGCACAACTCACGTCGAGCTTTCAACATCTGGTTGCTTGTTCAGTAAGGCAACTTTGATTCCGAGCTTGCATCTTTTATATTGATCCAATAACTTGCCACTTCGTCATTCCCTTGCTTGACGCAGCCGATCTTCGATTGCATCCTCTTGAAACCCTCCCGACAAATGTGTCGGATCACCTTCAACACTTTGACTACTTATGAGATGTCAACTGTGTTCGTGATGAGAAATACCCTCCTTGCCCTCGATGATTTTTTTATACCATCGACAACACCCTTGACTTCCTTTCATCGCGAACTTGTCCACATTATAATTGCAACTTGCTCTCCAGGTAGTGTTGTGTTCTGCCTTGAAGTATTAATGTCTTTTATGTCGAGAATGTTGTGGGGATTGCTCCACCTCTTAGAAATTCTCGGTATGATGATACTTCTCACCATCACCATTCTTCCTTGGTCCCCGTGTTGTTTTTAACCGGGATACCAATATGCTAACGATGCTGCTTGAGTTCTATACTTCTAGCAACCCTATTGCTATGAAGTTAATGACCGACAGTTTGTTTTTAGACTGTTGGTTATTGAATCGTCCCTCTAACATTGATCTTGCTGCTTAAGGTCATATTTCGGGCACACCTTCCAACTATTGATTAATGGTGTATGTTTTCCTCGAGCATACAACATTATACCATTTGAATTGACAAGTGTCATCTTCTTGTTCACATTATTGTGGAAATCCATCCGTTTGGAATTCTCGATAAATTGACGCTGAGCCCATCAGCCACCTACTCATCCTCTCCTTGGTTAAATGATGAACTATTGTTTTGGGAAACCGCTCCCATAGTTCATTTCTCGAGAATCTTGCAATTCCATTTCGTCGATTTGTGATGCACCTCTTCTTCTCGAACCTCCCGAGTCTGAGGTAAAACGACACCAATCGGATCTGAATCTCGGTCAGATATGATGGTTGGGACAACTTTCCAGTAGTTATAATATTGGTCCTTTGATGACTCGGTAATATGATGTCATGCCTAGCACCCCTGCTGGAGGACCCATCATTATAATTTCTTTTGCAAGGATAATCATTCTTCCAGGAGGAAATTGTAAGACTTATTATATAAGTTGTTCCTGATGAATCCTTTGTATATCCGAGTCATACCTTTGCTTCAAGACCGTGACAATGCTATCTCGAAGCATGACTGTGGTACTCCGATTTTCAACAAGAGCATTTGAAGCCCAATGCTAAATGTTTCCTGGTCAGTTACCCAAACACCATTGTATGGATAACATCTTGATTAATCCTTGCCCCTTTATTTAAATGGTTGGGTACTTGCCTTCCTACCCTGTATGCCATGTTCTTCTTCTCCATGGGAAGGATATACTCCTAATAATTGTGTGTAATCACAATTTTCCTTTCCATTTGTTTGTTTAACCTTTCTTTGATCTACATATAATCTAAGCAATAATAATTCTCTACTTATGTAAACACCTCGTTGTACAACTCTATCAGTAAGACCTCGTTACTATTGTTGTAACATTCCGGTAACCACCGATGGATGAGAGCTTTGCCTATTTGGTCCGCCTCGTTTCAACGAGCAGGAAAATGGTTCTCTTCGTTCCTCGTCCTTGGTTCCGACATTGTTGCCGACATAGCTGACAAGCTATCCACTCACATGCCTTTCTGTCGCGGCCGTGCAAGATGTCACCACCTTTCCTTTCAACCCACGTGGTGGGCCCATAACCCACAGGTCCACGGGATTGAAACCTGACTCTCTTGTACAACCCTGATTCTAATGTATACTTTGCACTTGGCTTCGTGTGTAATTCACGAGCTAAATTCTACCATGTTTCATCCTAATATCAAACACCATATTATTCTCGTTGTTCAAGCCCCCATTCCAACTTCTGGTTAGGCATCGAATGATTGCCTACCCAATTGAAACTTTGGTACCATCGCTTGTTGTTCTCAATGCATTCACTGAAATACTACTCGCAGAGTACTTCGTATATCACTTTCCGAATTCGCCGTCGTAGGCACAGACTTCGTGGAGATACGTTTCTCCAAAGTTTTTCCCCCTGGTCGCGTTCGTAGGACGATGGAGATCCCGGAGAAAGGATGACGACTTGATCACAATGACTTAAAGCGGAGAAATGAAGACATCAACGAAAGAGATCAACCTCTTCGAAAGGGCAGCCAAGACCGAGAAGACTCGTTAGGTTTTCGCTACCAACATTTTTTCCCCGTGCTCCACCGCTTAAATCTCGGGACGAGATTTCTTGTAGTGGAGGAGAATTGTGACGCCCGGGAAATCAAGGTACAGTAACCCTCTAGTAATGATGCCACGTCACCTCAGTTACGGTCAATAAACTCACGTTAGTTTAAAACTGATTCAAATTCAGTTTGAACTAAAGTCAAATGCGGTAAGTTTTCAAATGTTAAAACTAAAACATTTGGGTCATGCCAAATAATGCATAGGCAAACATGCTGGAGAAACCACATTTTTATCAAGTGTTTGAATGTCCAAAAATAGTTAAAACAATAGCCAAACAATTAATTAAGTGCCTTTTTCAATAAACAGATATTAAGCTATTTTATATAGTTGCCCAAACTTATGTGAGAGTAGCATATTTATTAACACATAACTAGGGACTACTTTTTATGATTTTTAAAGCTATAAATGAAAACAGAAAAGAATAAATAAAAAAAAGGAAAACAAACAAAGAAGCAAAAGGGAAAAGGCACCTAAACCTACAGCCCACCCCTGGGCCGTGGCCCAACTAGGCCTCAGGCCACCAGCCCAGCCCACCTCCAGCATCCCCTACCTCACGCTACAGGAGGCAAGGGGGAGGGCGTGGCGGCCATCCGCCGGTCGGGCTGTCGCCGTGGCAGCCATCCTCGGCCACCACGCGCGGATAAGAGCCTCCACGAGCCCCCGGGCAACCCTAAATCGAGCGCCCCCCTCGTTCTCCCTCTCCTTCTCTGCTTCCCTTGCCCGTGCGTGCTCGTCAACGCACCCCCGTCGTTGACGCGGCCACCGGCCACCGTTCGCTGCACCGACGAGTCTAGGAGGACCGTCATCTTCGACTTCGTCCATCCTGGGGCTCAAATCAAGCGGGGCCGCCCTGTACGCTTGCCATCGACCTTGTTTCCACCGCGCATACCGTCGTCGTCCGCCGTCGATTGCCACTGCTCCGGTCCGTCCCCAGCCTCCCCGAGCACGCCTACGACTCCGCGGTGAGCTTCTCCACCGGATCCTCCCTTTCCCTGCCTCGATCTGTCGCCGTAGAGGCTGCCCTGCGCTCGGCCGCCATGGACAGGAGCTCGAGCTCTTGTGTGCGCGTGCCGGCGTGCGTGCATTACTCCTTGCTTCTGTTATTCTGCTGCTACTTGTAACTGCTGCTGGTGCTAGCGTTGCCATCGCTAGCTTCTGCTTGCTGCTTCGGTTGCCGTCGCTCGCCCCGCCTATTGCTACTACTAACCACCATGGCCGCCGCGCTGCTTTGCTCTGTTGCTGGCCACCGCACTGCTCTGCTTGCTGGTGTTGCCACCGCTCTGCTCCCTAGAGCTGCTGCTGGAGCGCTGCTGGTGCTGGTGGCCATGGCCGCCGGGGCCTTGTGCCTAGTGCGGTCGTGCGTGCTAGCCATGGCAGGCACAACCGATACATGCATGGTTGTGCCACGGCCAGCTACGGTCCCAGTTAGTAGTTAATTAGTTTAGGCTAAATTGGGGTTAATTAATCCCAAGCCTAGTACATGTGGATGCCCATATTAATTTGACCCATATTAATCTATGTGCTCCTTTACATGTGGGTCAAAGTTCCTTTTGACCAGTCAATTTGACCAGGTCAACCTAACACCCGCTGGCCCCACTGTCATACATATAGGCTAGGGCAACACTAGGTAACACATCTTTTACTGTTTTTTTTCGGATTAAAAGAATTGCATCAAATCCAGAAAATGAATATTACTTTGGAAAATCATATAAAATAATCCGTAATTCGGATGAAAATACTTTATATATGAAAGTTGCTCAGAACGACGAGACGAATCCAAATACGCAGACCGTTCGTCAGTCACACGTTCCTAGCATAGCGAACAAGCAACATTCCCCTTCGTTTCATCTGACCGAAAATGCCTAACACCGGGAATACTTTCCCGGATGTTATTCCTCTTCGCCTGTATCACCGAGCACCGCGTTAAGTCACACGTAGCACCGCGTATTCCCATGTTATGCTTTGTGATGCTATTGTTTGCTCTGTTATTTATTTGTTTCCCCTTCGTTGCTTATTTTCGGTAGACTCCGATACTGTGATAGACCCCGAGACCGTTGATGCTTCGGTGTTCGACTACGGCTACGATTCCGAAGATTCCTTTCGTCTGCAGAGCTTCCAGGCAAGCCCCCCCCCCTTTTGATCACCAGATATCACCTATTCTTCTCTCTACTGCTTGCATTAGAGTAGTGTAGCATGTTACTGCTTTCGATACTCCTATTCTGCTGCATAGCCTGTCATTGTTGCTACCACTGTTGATACCTTACCTGCAATCCTAAATGCTTAGTATAGGATGCTAGTATTACATCAGTGGCCCTACACCCTTGTCCGTCTGCCCTGCTATTCTATCGGGCCGTGATCACTTGGGGGGTGATCACGGGTATATACTATGTACATACACTTTACATGATACATGATGTGACTAAAGTCGGGTCGGCTCATTGAGTACCCGCAAGTGATTCCGATGTGGGGGCTGAAAGGACAGGTGGCTCCATCCAGGTAGTGGTGGGCCTGAGTTCCCGACGGCCCCCGAGTGGATCTTTGTGGCGGAGCGACAGGGGCAGGTTGAGACACCCAGTCGAGAGGTGGCCTGGCCCTGGTCGTTGTCCGCGGTTATTTCATAATAACACGCTTAACGAGTTTGGATATTTGATCTGAGTCTGGCCATTTGGTCTATACGCACTAACCAGCTACGTGGGAATAGTTATGGGTACTCGACATCGTGGTATCAGCCGAAGCCTTCTTGACGTCAGCGGTTTAGCGACGCGCGCCGGGTTGGACCGCGTAACGTAACTTCCTTAGTAATGGAGGTTGCTAGGTCTGCTCACCGGCCGCCCTCGCAACGTGCAGGTGTGCATTGGGCGATGGGCCCAGACCCCTGTGTGCTTAGGACTTAGACCGACGTGCTGACCTCTCTGCTGTGCTTAGGTAGGGCTGCGACGTGTTGATCTTCCGAGGCCGGGCATGACCCTAAAAAGTGTGTCCGGCCAAATGGGATCGAGCGTGCTGGGATATGTGGTGCACCCCTGCAGGGAAGTTAATCTATTCGAATAGCCGTGTCCCTCGGTAAAAGGACGACCCAGAGTTGTACTCTGACCTCATGATAACTAGAACCGGATACTTAATAAAACACACCCTTACAAGTGCCAGAGAGAACTCGGTGGTTGCTCTCTCACAGGGTGATGTGCGGGGGGATCGCCGGGTAGGTTTATGCTATACGATGTTACTTGGTGAACTTACCATCTATTTCCCTTCTACTGCTTCAAGACGAAGGCTGCGAGACACGAGGATACTTGTTACTTCCATATATTCTCTTCTACTGCTGCAAGATGGAGGTGGCCGGAAGCGTAGTCTTCGTTTGGATTAGCTATCCCCCTCTTATTCCCGCTTGCTGCAGTTCAGTCCACCGATATTACCCATATCATTGTTACCGTTGCATATGTAGTATAGATCCTTGCTTGCGAGTACTTTGGATGAGTACTCACGGTTGCTTTGCTCCCCCTTTTCCCCCTTCTTTCTTCTTTCTGGTTGATGCAACCAGATCGGTGGAGTCCAGGAGCCAGAGGATCCCGATGATGTTTCTACGTGGAGTTCGGCTTCGAGGAGTAGTTAGGAGGTCCCAGGCAGGAGGCCTTGCCTTTTCGATCGTTGCTACTTTTGTGCTAGCCTTCTTAAGGCAAACTTGTTTAACTTATGTCTGTACTCAGATATTCTTGCTTCCGCTGACTCTTGTGTTTTCGAGCTTTTGTATTCGAGCCCTTGAGGCCCCTGGCTTGTAATATAAAGCTTGTATTATTTACTTTGTGTCTAGAGTTGTGTTGTGATATCTTCCAGTGAGTCCCTGATCTTGGTCGTACACATTTGCGTGCATGATTAGTGTACGGACAAATCGGGGGCATCACAGGGCAATCCCACTAGGAATAGGATTGCAATCCTATTCCTACTAGGAGTCCATCAAGAAGGAAGAGAGGGAAAGGAAAAGAGGGAGAGGTGGCGCCACCCCAATCCTAGTCCAACTAGGATCCCTAGGTGGGGCGCCGGCCAGCCTACTATGGGCTGCCTCTCTCTTTTCCGTAAGGCCCACTATAGACCATCCCCCCTCGTAGGGGGTTCCTGTAACCCCCTCCGGCAATCCAGTTAAATCCGAAACTTTTCCGGAACACTTCCGGTGTCCGAATATAGTCGTCCAATATATCAATCTTTATGTCTCGGACATTCCGAGACTCCTCGTCATGTCCGTGATCTCATCCGGGACTTCGAACTACCTTCGGTACATCAAAACTCATAAACTCATAATACCGATCGTCATCAAACGTTAAGCGTGCGGACCCTATGGGTTCGAGAACTATGTAGACATGACCGAGACTCATCTCCGGTCAATAACCAATAGCGGAACCTGGATGCTCATATTGGCTCCTACATATTCTACGAAGATCTTTATCGGTCAAACCGCATAACAACATACGTTGTTCCTTTTGTCATCGGTATGTTACTTGCCCGAGATTCGATCGTCGGTATCTCTATACCTAGTTCAATCTCGTTACCGGCAAGTCTCTTTACTCGTTCCGTAACACATCATCTCGTGACTAACTCATTAGTCTTTTGCTTGCAAGGCTTATTATGATGTGTGTTACCGAGAGGGCCCAGAGATACCTCTCCGACACTCGGAGTGACAAATCCTAATCTTGATCTATGCCAACACCACGAATACTTTCGGAGACACCTGTAGAGCATCTTTATGATCACCCAGTTACGTTGTGACGTTTGATAGCACACAAGGTGTTCCTACGGTATTCGGGAGTTGCATAATCTCATAGTCATAGGAACATGTATAAGTCATGAAGAAAGCAATAGCAGTAAAACTAGACGATCATAGTGCTATGCTAACGGATGGGTCTAGTCCATCACATCATTCTCCTAATGATGTGATCCCGTTGATCAAATGACAACTCATGTCTATGGTTAGGAAACATAACCATCTTTGATCAATGGGCTAGTCCAGTAGAGGCATACTAGGGACACTCTGTTTTTGTCTATGTATTCACACATGTACTAAGTTTCCGGTTAATACAATTCTAGCATGAATAATAAACATTTATCATGATATAAGGAAATATAAATAACAACTTTATTATTGCCTCTAGGGCATATTTCCTTCAAAGGCGGCCGTCGGCCGGTGAATACCGTCAGAGAGCAGGGCGCGGCCGCAATGGGTGCGTGACTCGCTGCTGGCGGCCTAGCGCGGAGCTCCGGCGGACCGCCTGACTCGCTGGCTCACTGGTTCGGCGTTCCGATAGGCTCCCTTCTCGGCTGGTCCGCCGCCGACCACCGCTAGGCCTGGTCGTGGGGACGGGAGCGTGTGGAGTCTCGATTTGGTGCGGTCTTGCCCTGGAATGGAGTCTGGAGATGCTGCTGCTCGCTACATGGGCTGGGGCGCGGCTTGCTTGTGCAGTTCGGGCTGTTGGGTTGTTGCCTGTTGGGCTGAGATGAAGCGTAGTAGTAAAAAAAATTCCTTTTTTTCGAGGGTAGGCTAGAGCCTGTTTAAGCCTAGCTACTGGACTCGCCTTTGCTAGAGGCTCCGGCAATCAAAATGTGTGTTAAAACTTAAAACCACATCCAGCCCTGCGCCCCTGCTATTCTCTTTAATTCACAGATCGTGGAAACGATGGTAAACTGAGAGGAGACGAACCATCTGTGAGGAGTTGCGGAGTAGCAGTGGTGCGGCTAGGCTTTGCCTCCGGTGGGGCACCGGTGGCCGAGCGGCAAGGACGCCCGGCACGGTGGCGCGGAGGCGGCTCGACAACAACGACGACCTGGGCGACCACGGCGGCAACAATTAGGGGGCAGGCTTCAGATACGGTCGAACATGATTTCTTTTTTTGTTTTTTTTTGAGAAATTCTTTTTCTGTTTTTGTGATTGGGGTCGAACAAGGAGGAGGCTAGCTCACCTGCCGAGTTCCACAGGGCTTTGAGCCCAACAGGACGTTTCTTTCCATTGGATTTTCTTTTTCCATTTCTTTCCATTGGAAACCCTAAAAAAAATCTTTTCGTTGGTTAGTACGAAGAAGAAATCCTGACTTGTACTAGCGTGCCGGCCCCTCCTATTTGACGAAATCACTAATTAAGGAGTACTTTTTCAAAAGGTTGTAACTTGTGAGTTTTCTCTTTTTTCGTAGTTTCGTGTATTCAAAATGTTTTATCTCTTAAATCATGCATCCAAATCTCGAACCGTTTCATAGATGGATTCCTCGCGTCGAGATCTTCAAAACTAGATCTCATATTAATTTGGTTTTAACAAAATTTTATTTTCATGAAAAAATCAAATCGCGGGAGCATGTTCTTTTTCTTTCTGGAAGTCGTTTCCGAGAGGCACGGTCGTGCCTCTCGGAGAAGCAAATTCAAGCCTCTCGTGGAAGCAAAACCGTGCCTCTCGCAAAAAAAACACACATTTTTTTTTGTAATAGGCGCAGCCGTGCCTCTCGGGGAAGCAAATACATGCCTCTCGTGAAAGCAAAACCGTGTCTCTCACAAAAAAACACGTTTTTTCGTTTCTGAGAGGCACGGTCGTGCCTCTCACAGAAGCAAAACCGTGCCTTTTGCGAAAGAAAAACGTGCCTCTTGCGAAAAAAAATACTCTTTTTTCGTTTCCGAGAGGCACGGTCGTGCCTCTTGCGGAAGCAAAACCATGCCTCTCACAGAAAGAAAAAATGTGAAAACATGGGTTTTTTCGTTTCCAAGAAACATAGACGTGCCTCTGGCGGAAGCAAAATCATGCTTCTCGTGGTATCAAAAACGTGCCTCTGAAAAAGAAAAAAAAAGAACGCATTTCTCACACAATTTTTTTTGTCGAAAAGCTAAGAAAGACCGGTGGAAAACCGGGAATTAGAAAAAAAAAACAGAAAAAACATCCAAAAGGCCGAAAAATGTGTGGAAACAAATTCGGTGGGAGCACCTGGGACGCGACACGTCGCAGTGGCTGAGAGCGCGTGAAGTGCAGCAAACCAAATACATGATTTTTTATAAAGTTGTTCCTGCAGTTTTTTTTTTGGTAATTCATGAACATTTTGACAATTTCAGGAACAAGTTATGAATTACCAAACATTCGTTCAATTTCAAAACATCATGAATACACAAACATCTTTTTCTCAAAATCATGAACAGCTTTCGATTCCAAGCAATTGATTTTGAATATCATGAACATTTTTTATTATCTAAGCATTTTATTAAAATAATGAACATTTTTTTAACCCGTGAACATTTTATGATTTTTTGAACATTTGTTTCCAAATGCACATTTTTTTAAAAAATGGACATTTTGCCATTCCACATTATTTGTAATAGAAAAAACACTAAAAAGAAAAAGAAAGTGAAACAACTAAAAACCCCAAAAATGAGAGGGTCCCGCAAATGCGCTGGCGCAAACGAGCGCGCTGGGGAACGAGGGGTGTGCATGCAGCGGCTATACCTGGCCCAAATCCTATTTGGCGCCCTCAACGCCGAATACACTATTAATGGTACAGGACGCATACCCCCTGCTCGACGTGGACATTTTGCCATCCCTAATTATTTAGAATAGAAAAAACACTAAAAAGAAAAATAAAGTGAAACAACTCAAAATTCCAAAAATGAGAGGGTCCCCCAAATGCGCCGGCCGAAACGAGCGCGCTGGGAACGAGGGGTGTGCATGCAGCGGCTATACCTGGCTCGAATCCTATTTGGCACCCTCGGCGCCGAATACAGTATTAATGGTACAGGGCGCATACCCCCCTGCTCGACGTGGGCCGGCCCACATTCCTTTTTTATCTTTTCTTTTCTAAAAAGATGCAGAAAAAAGACGAACCTGGGTGGATTCGAACAAACGCCATAGGAGTTCAGCGCGTAACGTGATAAACACTCCGCCAGCCAACATTTTGTGATCAAGTGAATTTTCTTACATCATTTTTCTTTCTTTTCTTTTTCTTTCTTTCTTTACTTTTTCTTTCTTTCTTTCTTTTTATTTTATTCCTTTTTCTAATTCGTAAAGCTAAGTGGATTTCATGAACTTTTTTTCAGCTTCGATGAACTTTTTCCAAAAATTGATGAACTATTTTTCAATTTCGATGAACTTTTGTCCAAATTCGATGAACTTTTTTTCAAATGCAGTGAACTTTTCTTCAAATTCGGTGAACGCTTTTTTCAAATTTGATGAACTTTTTTCAAATTTGATGAACGCTTTCAGATTCAATTAACTTATTTCAAATTCAATGTACTTATTTTCAAATTCGATGAACTCATTTTCAAAGTCAATGAACTTATTTCAAATTAATTGAACTTTTTTCAAATTCATGAACCTTTTGTCTCAACAGATGAACATTTTTTCCAATTTTGATGAACTTTTTTCAAATTCGATGAACCTTTTTCAGATTTGATGAACTTTTTTAAAATCGATTAACTTTTTTCCAAAACTTTTCCCCAAACCCTATGTACTTCTTTCCGAAACAATGACTATTTTAAAATTTTGATGAACTTTATTTAAAATCGATGAACTTTTTTCAAAATCGAAGAACTTTTTCCAAAACGATGAACTTTTTAAAACTCGATGAACTATTTCCATTTTTTATTTTGTTATTTCTTTTGAAATCGTCAACCTTTTTGTAACTCATGAACTTTTTGCTGTGAATGATATTTTTTATTCCTGATTTTTCAGCAAAACATACACATATTTTTTGAACAGCCTACGGTCAACTAGTCACACCGTTCAATTGGTGAACATTCTTTCTCAAATTAGTGAACTTGTGCGCAATAGTTTTTAAAGTTGCGCACTGCTTTCAATCAGTAGCACGCGAGTGATACAGTGGTAGCCAATCTCTTGCAGTACTGTCGCGGCGACGTGAAACAAACGAGAACGACAAGGTTCGATACCCCGACCCTTGCACACACCACAGTCATAACTGCGCCCATTAGCCACTACACCAGAGAATGGCAGCTATACATAAAGGGGCAACACGCTATAAGAATACACAGGAAGGCTGACATTTGAAAAACATTCCTTCAAAGTTGCAAACAGCTTTGAAATGCCGCAAATTACTATTGTTATATTACAAAGCGTTTTCGAATAAGTGATTTTTTATTTCCTTTTTTTGGAAATTCCTAAATATCACAATATTTAGATGTTCCAACATTTTTTTCATGCAGTACAGATTTTTTATAATTTCAATTAAAAAAATATGAACAAATTTTGATTCTAAAATTACGAACAAATTATGAAAAACACCTTTTTTATATTCGGAATATTTTCAAAGAACACGAACAGTTTTAAATTTTTGAACAAAAATGAAAAAAAGGAAAAAAATCAGTTCAGAACAAAAATGTTTAAACAGGATTTTTTTTTAAATGCGAAGAATTTGAAACATGACCTTTGTTGAATTGCAAAATAAAATGTTGAAATTGCGAATATTTTTGAAAACATGAACAAATTTTGAATTCGCCGAACATTTTCTGGAATTTGTGTACAAATTTTTAAAGCAAGAACATTTTCTGAATCTTGAGAACAAATTTGGAAGCACGGACAATTTTTGAATCTTGAGAACAAATTTTGAAACAGAGGACAAATTTGGAAGCGCGAACAATTTTGTAAAACACAGACATTTTAAAATCTTGAGAACTAATTTTGAAACGGAGAACAATTTAGAAAAATCCCGAACAAATTTGTAAGCGCGAACAATTTTTTAAAGCACAAACATTTTTTGAATCTTGAGAACAAATTTAGAAATGAAGAATTTTTTTGAAAAATCCCTAACAAATTTGGATGCGCGAACATTTTATTAAAACATGAAAAAAAATATGAAATCCGGTACATTTTCTGCATTTCAAAAATTTTCCACTTTTTGTGTACCGAGAACATTTTATGGAAAGACGAACAAATTTTGAATATTTTGAGACTCTTTTGATAAAAAGAGAAAAAAAGGACAAAGAAATAAAAAACCAGAGAAAGAAAACAGAAATAACTAAATACAAAAAGAAGAAGAAAAGAAATAAAAATAAAACTAGAAAAGAAATGGAAAAGGAGAAACAGAAAAAGATGAAGAAAAAAGGAAAAAAGAAACGGAAAAAAACAGAATACACAGCAAAAAACTAAGTTCAGAGTTGGGCGCACTGTGTAAAGCTGGAACTGGGCCGGCCCATCTCCTGTCCCTAGCATGCTTACCCTGTGCGAATCGCTGACAATTCGCCGCAGCGAGCGGCGAATAGGGTTTTCCGAAGGCGCCGACTAGGACCTCCATCGAAATCACTAGTTGAGGAGTACTCGTTGCAAAGATCATCCCCAACCCCCCATGTTGCGACAAGTGGCGCGCTGCATGTGCGTCACTTGTCGCAACCTGAGCGTTTTCTCTTTTTCGTAGATTCGTTTATTCAAAATGTTTTATCTCTTAAACCGTGCGTCCAAATATCGAACCGTTTTCACCGTTGAATTCCTCGCGTCGAGATCTTCAAAACTAGATCCTATGTTGATAGGTTTTGACGAACTTTTTTTTACAAAAAAAACGGACGAAAAAACCGAACCAGGCGCACTGGTTTTTCCCTTTCCGAAAGAGGCAAGGCCGTGACTCTCGCGAAAGCAGAACCATGCCTCTCGCTGAAGCAAACCGTGACTCTCGCGAAAGAAAAAAAAACAGAAAACGCGTTTTTTTCCTTTCCGAAAGAGGCACGGCCGTGACTCTCGCGAAAGCACAACCGTGCCTCTTGCGGAAGCAAAATCGTGACTCTCGGGAAAGAAAAAAAAACAGAAAACTCGTTTTTTTCCTTTCCGAGAGGCACGGCCGTGCCTCTCGCGAAAGCAAAACCGTGACTCTCGCGAAAGAAAAAAAAACAAAAAACGCGTTTTTCCTTTCCGAAGGAGGCACGGCTGTGACTCTCGCGAAACACAACCGTGCCTCTCGCGGAAGCAAAACCGTGACTCTCGTGAAAAAGAAAAAAAAACACGTTTTTTTCCTTTCCGAGAGGCAGGGCCGTGACTCTCGCGAAAGCACAACCGTGCCTCTCGCGGAAGCAAAACCGTGACTTTCACGAAAAAAACGTGTTTTTTCGCACAATTTTTTTCCTGAAAATTCTTTTTTCGTCGAAAAGCTAAGGAAAATCGGTGGAAAACCAAAACGTCGAAAAAACCCGGAAAAAACCGCTCAACAAGCTAAAAACGCGTGCGGAAAAAGAAAATAAAATAAAATGCGAAGGGAGCGTCCTGAGCGTGACACATGGCGAATCGCTAAGAGCGCGCCAAGTGACGCTGATCGCTGCGAGGCTCCCGAAGGAGCGCTCGTTGACTAGTTGGACCTCCCTATACCTGGCTCAGAGCTCCTGTCGGACACTCGTTAGCATCAAGCAGAGGAGCTTTCGACGAAGGTAGACGCTAATGGGCCGGCCCATTTGAAGGTTTGGAGCTCGAGTGCGTGAAAAAATAGCCGAAAAGATTAAACCCATGACGTCCCACTTGGGAAGTCTAGAACCTAACCAGTTGAGCTGATAACTTCTACTGGTTCGGAAAGAGTGCGAGGTTTTAGATTAACAAATAACTTTTGAAAAAAAATCAAACAATTCAAGAAAAACAAGAACAAAAAGAGAAAATTCTGATCAAAATTTGACAAATGTGAAACCCTTTTCAAAACCATGGAAAAAAATGAAAAATGTAGTCATCAAACACAAATATAAAAAAAATGAAAAACCATGTTCTTGATGTATATAAAAAATGTACTATATGTGTGAAAAATGTAGTCATCAAACACAAATATATGTAAAAAATCATCTATTTAAAAAATGTTAAACATGTACAAAAACTATTCTTGATATATACAAAATATTTAGACTGTGTATTTAAAAATTTGAAAATAAAAACAAAAAGTTTCCAAAATGATGATTCTGTATAATAATATATTAATTGTATATATTTGAAATGTTAAAAAATTATTAGAAAATTTCCTAACATATACCAAAAATAACAAATGTTTATGAACAAGTAATCATCAAACATTTTGTTTTCAAAATTTCAATCATTGATTTAAACAATATTTAAGCATGTTCAAAAAAGATTCCTGTTGTATACGTAAAATGCAGAAATCTGTATGAATATTGTGGACATGTGTTGAAGAAAAATAGTGAAACCCAAATAAATGGAAGAAAGAAACAAAACAACACCTCATAAACAAAGAAACCCGTGAAAACCCATGAGAAAATGAAGAAAAATAAAGAAAATATAATAAAACCAAAGATAAAAGACAAAAAATGGTGAAAACTAAGATAGAAATAAAAATAAAAATAAACAAAATAGAAAAGAAAAGACACAAAGAAACAAACAAAGAAAATCAAAGAGAATAGAAACAAAAAAGGAAAGTAGTGCAAAAAAGGAAAAAAACAATAAAAGAAAAAAACAATAAAACCAGTGAAGAAATAAAAAATGAAGAAAATAAAAAAACACATAAAATACAAATAGAAGAAAACAACGAACTAAACCCAGTGAATGAAACTTACCGAACCAGAATGAAACACAACGAATGCAGAAAAGAACAATCAAAATTGACCGGTCAAGAAGCAACAGTGCATGAGCAAAGCTACAAACGAGACTGAAGGAGCACTAGCATTAAGGGCTCATTTGGTCGATGAAGAGGGACAACCAGGGCAGCAACCGCCTAGGAGAGATTTTCCCTGTGCTCATGGCATCCCCTCTCGTAATAGGAAAATATCCCTGGTAACATTTGGTCGACATGAGGAAGGGAGCAAACGAGTGCATGTGCTCACAGGAGGAAGACGAAGGAGGCGAGGAGGCTCTTGAGGCGAAGGAAGTTGTGTTCGCATGAGAGATGGGGTTTCCTCCCCGATGTCTGGAGTCGTGGATTCTTCCCCCATAGAGACATCGTGGATTGGGCCAGGATATCCCCATCTGGTGGATGTCCAAACTGATGACCCGACAATTCGAGGTCCGATTGACCCGCGGTTTCTCCCCCTAGGGATAGGGCCGGGATAACCAGGGGGGGGGCATGGGAACCAAACGAGCCCTAAGCGGGATATATCTCCCATGTACTTGTACTGAACCATGGGGAGACCTCCTATTCAGCTCTTCAAGCACCAGCCTTCCAAATCAGCGCTCACCGCATACCTCCATCTTGGGCTAGCCCAACTACTCGAGTAGTTCGCTTGCTAGATCGCTCCCGCAATTGCACTTCGTTCGCTCGCTTGATTGATGCCGCCCTTGGCTCGCTCGGCTGACCGTTGACTTTTTAAAAGGAAAACTCTTTTTTGAACACAATCAAAATTTGGGAAGAATTTTGAAAAAAAAAATCAAAAAATTTGGAAAAGGCTTTTGCATTTGAAAAGGGTTTGTAAATTTCAAACTAATCATTAATTTGTAAAAAGTATAGAAAAATTGGAAAACTTCACACTTTGAAAAAGATTCACACATAACAAAAGTTCACGAATTTGCATAAGTTCACGCATTGGGAAAAAAATCAGGCAGTTGGCAAAAGTTCATGAATTTCAAAAAGTTTGTGAATCTGAAAATAACTTCTTGAATAAAATTTCATGCATTTGAAGAAAGTTCGCATATTTGAAAAAGCAATCATGAATTTGAAAAACTATTTGTAGTTAAAAAAAGTTCATGAAATTAAAAAAAGTTCATGGATTGGAGAAGTTTGTGAATTTGAAAAAAAACTCATAGAATCTGAGAACAAAGTTTCAAATTTGAAAGAAAGTTCACACTTTTGAAGGGTACAAGTAAAGAAAAAGAAAAAAAGGATAAAGAAATAATGAATACATGATAATTAAAGAATGAAAGAAATAGAAGAAAAAGAAAAAAGGACAAACAATTAACAAAAATGTAAAACAAAATATTGGTCTGGGAAGAAGCTTCTTAAAACTGGATTGCATCAGTAGCTCCCAAACCGGCATGCAAACTGCGAGCATAGTGCGAACGAGAAAGAAAACTAAATGGGCTGAGCCCATTATGAAGAGGGATGTGTGTCGTGGTGCGGAATGATTAGGAAACATCGTTGTCAGCGCTAAATAGGGTTTTGTTGTCTTTTTTAGAGTACGTCAATGGCATACCTTAGTTTCATAGAAGCGAGAAAATACATGTACAAGAGTTTAGTGCGTCGTAGAGGGTTTGTCATCGGTTCACAAGTTCCGGGAGGGTTACCTAAGCTCATAGAAGGGTTGGTCATTGGTTCAACAAGTTCGAGGAGGGTTGGTCCTCGGTTCAACATCTTTCAGAAGAATGCATTATAGATAGGCAAATGTTTGTTCTCGGGCAGCCTACTAGGAACTCGACCGGTCTCTTCCGACACGTGCCCACTGGCCTATGGCCCATGCGATCTGATCCCCCTTTAGCTTCATCTTTCCTGATGCGACCTCCTTCACTCGTTTTCTATACCGCAACAACGGCCGCATTAGGTTCTCATCTCCCCGTCTCCAGCCCCGTTGAACCATCATTGTGCCCTTGATGCTGCCAATGCCCTCCTTGAATACTTCCTCCTCCTCCTCCTCCTGTTTGTGTAGGGTGCATCTACAGAGCTACGGCCAAAGCGAGCACCAATGGTACTGACCATGACCACTGTACTTCTGGGAGGGAATCGAATGCAGTGAGGTCGCCATGCTGTAACGACGGGTGAGCATTATGGCGGGGGGTCACATACTGGAATTGGTTAACAGTACCGCACGATGGAACCGGCCGATGGTGTTGTTGTTATTGTTAACCCACAAGTATATGGGCCAGTCATAGTCCTTTCGATAAGTAAGAGTGTTGAACCCAATGAGAGGAGCAGAAGGAAACGATAAGCGGTTTTCAGCAAGGTATTCTCTGCAAGTACTGAAAGTACCAGTGATAGATAGTTTTGTAGCAAGATAATTTGTAACAGGAAACAAGTAGCAACAGTAACAAAGGTGCAACAAGGTGGCCCAATCCTTTTTATAGCAAAGGATGAGCCGGGAAGTTCTCTTATATAGTAAAGTGCTCTAGAGGACACATTGGAATTCTCGTCAAGTTATGTTCATCATGTTTAGTTGATTTGGGTTTGCTACTTTGATAATCTGATATGTGGGTGGACCGACGCTTGGGTGATGTTCTTACTTGAACAAGTAACCCACTTATGATTACCCCCTCTCACAAGTATCCGCAACTACGAAAAAAGAATTAAGATAAATCTAACCATGGCATGAAACATATGGATCCAAATCAGCTCCTTACGGAATAACGCATAAACTAGGGTTTAAGCTGATGTCACTCTAGCAACCCATCATCTACTAATTACTCCACAATGCCTTCCCTTAGGCCCAAATATAATGAAGTGTCATGTAGTCTACGTTCACATGACACCACTAAAGGAAGCAACAACATACATATCATCAGAATATCGAACGAATACCAACAACACATGATTACTTAAAATGAGACTTCTCCCATGTCCTCAAGAACAAAGGTAACTACTCACAAATCATATTCATGTTCAAGATCAGAGGTGTATTGAATATGCTTGAGGATCTGAACATATAATCTTCCACCAACTAAACCAACCAGCATCAACTACAAGGTGTGATCAACACTACTAGCAACCCACAGGTATTAATTTGAGGTTTTGGGACAAAGATTGAATACAAGATATGAACAAGGGTTTGAGATGAGATGGTGCTGGTGAAGATGTTGATGAAGATTGGTCCTCCCATGATGAAAGGATCATTGATGATGTCGTTGGCTTCAATTTCTCCCTCCTAGAGGGAAGTATCCCTGACGGAATCGCTCCACCGGAGAGCAAAAGTGCTCCTACCCAGGTTCCACCTCGAGATGGCGGCGCTTCGTCCCAACAGTCCGCCTCTTATTTTGTAGGTCAAAACCATTCATATAGCAGAAGATGGGCATCGGAAGCCAGTTGTGGGCCCCATAAGGCATCAGGGCGCGACCAGGGGGTGGCCGTGCCCTGTTTCCTTGTGGGTAAATGGTGGGTCCCCTCTGGTATTTCTTTGCTCCAGTATTTTTTGTGTATTGAATAAAAATATACGTTAAGGTTTAGGTCATTCGGAGCTCTATGGAATAGGTATCTGTGTTGTAGCTCTTCTAGGTCCAGAATTCCAGCACCTGACAATCTCCCTCTCCATATAAATCTTTCATATTAATAGCGAAAGGGTATTAGAATTGCATTATAAAGTGAAAGAATGGCCAAAACCAATATAAACAGTAGTAGGAAAACATGATGCAAAATGGATGTATCAACTCCCCCAAGCTTAGACCTCGCTTCTCCTCAAGCGAAAGCCGAAATCGATAATCATGACCACATGTTTAGAGAGAGAGGTGTCGATAAAAATAAAATACGAACATGATAGCATCATGATCAATAACATAGCAACAAACATTTATCATAGAGCTTCTCATAAACAAGTGACATTTCATTCACAATCTTGAAGTATGAAGTATAAACTTTCTTGAAACAAACAAAATATGTTCTTAGTCATCAGAACAATCACAATTCATCATACTTCCAGTAAGAGTCTATGTAAGAGCTTTTGTTTTAGCAAGTCCACATAATTAACCATCAGTTAGTCTTCCATGATTGCTAACACTCAATGCATATTTTTAGGAACAAACTTTCCATCAGACACATAGGAAGATAGGGGCTTATTCTTTTCGCCTCCCAACTTGTTTACCTCAAGGATAATGTCAACAATAATAATTCATGATCACCTACATCCAACTAGATATATGTGCCTAGATCTTTCCCCACCACATGATGCTTGCCACTTAAAGGAATAATAAGAAATGAATAGGGATACTCACTACTGACTCTTGCATAAAAGTAAATACAAAAAATTAAAAGATAGGCCATTAGCAGAGAGAAGCATGGGTTGGCATGCACTTTTTTATTTTTGGATGTGCAAGCTCTTAATGTAAAGGAACGTCACTTTATATTGCCCCTTATGATAGCAACCTTTATTATGCAGTCCATCACTTTTTTCTTTGCTATCATAAAATAATACAAAGATTATTTTTTTCCTTACAATAAAAGATCATACATATGTAGGAGAAATTTTTATTGCTTTATGCACCGATGACAACTTACTTGAAGGATCTCATTCAATCGATGGGTACATATGGTGGACTCTTATGGAAAGAAATTGGGTTTAGGGATTTTGGATGCACAAGTAGTATCTCTACTTAGTGCGAATTTTGGCTAGCAAAAGGTTCTAAAACAAGCACCACATGATATAGGATCCATGACAATATAACTTCTATGTGAATGCAGGCAAACATAGCTTATTACATTGTCTTCCTCGTCCAACATCAACTATTTGACCGTGCAGAAAATATTTGATGGGGGCTCACAATCATAAAGGATGTCCAAGATAGTATATATTTATATGTGAATCTCATCTCCCCTTAATAATTTTGCATGAATCGAATCCATGGCCAATGCTATGTTTGTTAATCTCCAATCAATTTCATCAATCGTACTTTTTCTATGTAAAGTCATTACTCCCCATGGGAGTAGCATATACATTTTTATTATTGAGATTGAAACAAGGAAGTAAAGAAGCAAAACTAAACTATTCTTTATTATAAACTCTCACACTCGATTACATAGATAGATAGATGATACGTCTCCAACGTATCTATAATTTTTTATTGTTCCATGCTATTATATTATTAATCTTGGATGTTTTATATTATATGCTATTTTATATCATTTTTTGGACTAACATATTAACCTAGTGCCCATTGCCAGTTGCTATTTTTTGCATGTTCTTGCTCTCGAGGACACGTGGGAATTTTCGTCAAGTTACATTCATCATGTTTAGTTGATTCACGTTCGCTACTTTGATAGTTTGATATGTGGGTGGACCGGTGTTTGGGTGTTGTTCTTACATGAACAAGCAACCCACTTATGATTACCCCCTCTCGCAAGCATCCGCAACTACGAAAGAAGAATTAAGATAAATCTAACCATAACATAAAACATATGGATCCAAATCAGTCCCTTGCGAAATAACGCATAAACTAGAGTTTAAAGTTCTGTCACTCTAGCAACCCATCATCTACTAATTACTCCACATGCCTTCCCTTAGGCTCAAATATGGTGAAGTATCATGTAGTCAATGTCCACATGACACTACTAAAGGAAGCAACAACATACATATCATCAGAATATCGAACGAATACCAACATCACATGAATACTTATAACGAGACTTTTCTCATGTCCTCAAGAACAAAGGTAACTACTCACAAATTATATTCGAGGTGTATTGAATATGGTTGAGGATCTGAACATATAATATTCCACCAAATAAACCAACCAACACCAACTACAAGATGTGACCAACACTACTAGCAACCCACATGCACCAATCTAAAGTTTTCGAACAAAGACTGAATACAGGAAATGAAGTAGGGTTTGAGATGAGATGGTGCTGGTGAAGATGTTGATTGGTCCTCCCATGATGAGAGGAACGTTGGTGATGTCGATGGCTTCGATTTCCCTCTCCTAGAGGGAAGTATCCCCGGCGGAATCGCTCCACCGGAGAACAAGACTGCTCCTGCCCAGGTTTCGCCTCGAGATGGTGGCGCTTCATCCTGAAAGTCATCCTCTTATTTTTTTTCTAGGTAAAAAAATCTTCATATAGCAGAAGATGAGCACCGGAAGCCATTTGTGGGCCCCACAAGGCATCAGGATGCCCAGGGGGTGGCCACGTCCTATTGACTTGTGGGCAACTAGTGGGTCCCCTCTGGTATTTCTTTGCTCATGTATTTTTTTAATATTCAATAAGAAATCTCCGTGAAGTTTCAGGTCATTTGGAGCTGTGTAGAATAGGCATCTTTGTTGTAGCTCTTTTAGGTCCAAATTCCAGTTGCCGCTAATCTCCCTCTCCATATAAATCTTGCAAATTAAAAGGGAAAAGGCTCTAATTGCATTATAAAGTGAAATAATGACCAAAAATATTATAAATAATACTAGGAAAACATGATGCAAAATGGACGTATCAGTGACCCCGGAGATGTGGCTGAAACCGTGTTTTGTTGGCGGTGCTACACCCGTGTACATCGGGAGCTGGAACCGTGTACGTTGGAAGTTGGAACCTGTGACACACGGAGCTGCATCCATGCCTAGTAGATGTTGCGACCTGTCGATAGTCGGTGTCAAAACCGACAGATCTCGGATAGGGGGTCCTGAACTGTGCGTCTAAGGATCGAAGGTAACAGGAGGCAGGGGACACTTTATTTACCCAGGTTCGGGCCCTCTTGATGAAGGTAATACCCTACTTCCTGCTTGATTGACTTTGATGAGTATAGGGGTTACAAGAGTTGATCTACCTCGAGATCGTAATGACTAAGCCCTAGATGTCTAGCATGTATGATTATGAATGCCTCTTCGGACTAAACCCTCCGGTTTATATAGACACTGGAGGGGGCTAGGGTTATACAGAGTCGGTTTACAGAGGAAGGAATCTTCATATCCGCATGCCAAGCTTGCCTTCCACGCTAAGGAGAGTCCCATACGGACACGGGGGGAAGTCTTCCATCTTGTATCTTCATGTCCCATTAGTCTGTCCCACGTTACGTAGCCCGGACGCCCGAGGACCCCGTAATCCAGGACTCCTTCAGTAGCCCCTGAACCAGGCTTCAATGACGATGTATCCGGCGCGCAGATTGTCTTCGGCATTGCAAGGCGGGTTCCTCCTCCGAATTCTCCAAAGTAGTCCTCCGGACAAGAGATCTATATTCGGCTCTGTATATAATAGGTTAACCTCCTGACCATAAAAGCACAACAAATATATCCAGCGACAGCTTTATTCGACGAAACATCACATTTTGGCTCCGTCATCATTTCGAACCATTTTTTGGGCCTCTCGCCTTGCGTTTTAGTACACAACTCCCATTGACACGTCTTCTCGAAGCAGAGATCTTGTCCCCTTATTGCGGGATTCTCATCAATACGAGCTTTGGTAAATTAACCGTGCTGCCCGCACAACCCCTTGGGAACAGGCGAGTTTTAAGGCTTGAGGGAGGGGGCGCTTGATATTTGTAGTCCATATAAGCGGATGTAATCTAACTCCTCCGCCCCACGCCTCATTCTCTCTGCCACTCCATCCTCGAGCTCCAGCGCCCAAGTTCCAAGCTCTTCTTCCATTTGCAACTCCCCCGACCATGGCCGGCTCTCAAGGCAAATGAATGGCCTCCTCCATTACAGAGGAGAACATCAAGGAGCCGCGGGAAGTGCGGTATCTAACAGCGGAGATCAAACACAGGCTTCCCAATCCGGGCAGGTCATCCCTATCCAGGAGCCCGGCGAGAGGGTGGTGTTCATCCCCCACTTCCTCCGCGGACTCGGATTCGCCCTTCACCCCTTTATAAGGGGTCTCATGTTCTACTATGGGCTGGATTTTCATGATCTAGCCCCAAATTCGTTCCTTCACATCTCGGCGTTCATCGTCGTGTGTGAGGCCTTTCTCCGCGTCCCTCCACACTTCGGCTTATGGCTCAAGATTTTCAATGTGAAGCTGAAGGTGGTTGACAAGCAACACGCGGAATGTGTGGTGCCATGGTGAGCAAGATCCCCAAAGTTAATTGGCCAAAGGGGTTTTTTGTGGATACCGTCAAGATATGGCAACAGGAATGGTTCTATATCACAGAACCTCGCGGCTCCAAATGGGTAGCCTCTCCAGCCTTTAGATCCGGACCCCCCGCTGAGGCTCACATCCTGGACTGACAAGGGTCTGGACTGGGGGTCGGTCCCTGAGGTGCTGTTGTTGCAAAAACGCATCAGGAGTATGATAGCAAAGGACATTACCCTTGCTGATGTAATCCAAGTGATGCTGATCCGCCGCGCACTTCCCTGCCAACGGCGATCCCTCAAGATGTGGGAGTTCAATTCGGAAGGACCGCGTATCCTACAACGGTTCTACGACACGACGCATAAGGGGATTTGGAAGCTACTTTTCAAGAAGCAGAAAAAGTGGCCGAAGTCATCAGACAACACCGGCCTTGATTGCAAACATCCGGCCACCGAGGTAAATTATTAAAACTCCGAACATCAATAGGTTCGTCACTCCAAAGGAGAAATATTGAGTAGTCCATCCCCAAAACAGGTTTGCATCAAGAAGGCGGAGCGTATGCGGTGTCGGACTCCGCTCCCCAAAGACCCAGCCAATCCTCAATTAATGAGGATGTTGGTCCCGGTGCCATAGGAGGTGCCGGTTAAGAAGGACAAGCAAAAGAAGAAAGAGGAGGGTACTTTGGACACAGTGTCCGGAGAGGCTGATGCCCCGTCCTCCCACAAGGGCAACGATGACGAGGAGGAGAGGAAGAAGAATATGCTCCCCGCAAAGCTAAGAAGAGGGCGGTCTCCGAAGACCTGGAAGCCGAGGCCTCCAAGAGGGACAAAATCATCATCCCTGATGACTCGTAGTCAAATGCCGAGGCCATCCCGAAGCATCGTCGCTGGACCAAGCCCCAAGCCGACTCGTAAGTAGCCCGGGATCCTTCACTTTATCTGATCTCTATGACCCGTGATGACAACTCTAAGTTCTGTCTTTTAGTCCGGGCCGTGATCTTCCCCAGCTATCGTCATCCTCAGGAGATCTGGCGCCGGAGATGATGGAGAGTGAGTCGCCTCCATTAGCTTCCCCGCCACCTAGGGCGGATGATGCTGAGGTAGTATCTCACAGGCCCTCCCCAAACCTTGAAGAGGCGCGGGGGGGCGTTTTAACAGTGCTAGAGGGTAATGCCTCGGCTGCCAGGGGACTACGGGGTGTGGCCCCCATGGAGACCAGCAACGGGAGCATCGATCAATCCGGCCCCCAGCCGCATACTACCCTGGAGGTCCGTAAGGCTCCGGAGTCTAATGAGAGACCTCGTGCAGGAGAAGAGGGAGCGGCGACCTCTGCCAATCCGGAGGCGTGACATACCACGACGGACGCACTACAAAGTGCATCCGTCCTAGACGAGCACCGCATCCTGGGTACGGTGTTTGAGAAGATCCGGTCTGCCAAGAGTGGACTGAACAAAGCCTTCTCCAGCCTGCTGGCGGGCTTCGAGGTACGCAATGTAATGTTTTTGGTCATTTTTACGAGAAACATGCCTATATATAGATAGTAGCCCCTAAGACTCTGTTCGGTTTTTGAAAGAAAAGCAAGTAGAGGATCGATAATCAGTTGTCAGGTGGTAACATACTTTCTGTTTGCATTAAAATAGGCTTCGCTGTTAGCGGCGACTGCTCAATCGGTGGAAGTTTCCAAACTCAAACGGAAACTGGAGTGAGCCGATGAGGACCTAGTCCTTGTTAACATGCGGCTCGGTCAGGCGCAAGGTATAAGATACATCTTGCTGTGTGCCTATTTTATGTCTGTGCCTTGTGGAGTTTCAAGAGCTGCAATGTGCGTGTATGTACATATGGTGCCACCGCGGTGGAGACCCTCAGGGGTGAGCTTGCCCGAGCCAAGGAGCAGGCAAGGGTAAGCTAGGCGGCTGCTGATAAAGCGGCTGCGGATTTGACGGTCGAACAGGCCGCTCGGCACCGTTTTGAGGAATGGGTGACCGAGATGGAGCAACAACTCAAGGACATCACGCCAAGTGTGAGTCCTTGGAAAAATAAAATAAGGAGAAGGGGACCGAACTCGCCAAGGCCCTTCAAGACACTTCGGAGGCGCGGTTTGAATCCTGTGCAGCACGCGAAGAAATCCGTCAAGCCAGATAGATAGTGGCTTGTAAGCCCTTTCTTTTACAGGCTATATTTGGGGACCTGAAGTATGCCTTATTTAATCGACTGTGGAGTTCTGCAGACGCATATGCGGATCTGCCGAAGAGTGCTGCGGACGCTGCTCAATTCTTCCAGGCCCAAGAGGGGTACGTGATAGAGAAGCTCGTCTAGTCGCAGTTTGCAGGGCCGAAGCATCCCAGACTGCTAAATGACCAGATGGTACAATGGACGGAGCTGCATAAGATGTCCAGCGCGGCCATGAAGGATGTTATAGTCCGGTTGTGGCCGGCCGAAGATATTCCGAACAGCTACTTTGGCCTCGTGTAGTGTCTCGTCGATGCACTACCCCGAATCGACAATATCAAGAGGTGATTTTGCATAGAAGGGGCGCGAATGGCCTTTGCTTGTGCCAAGATGCACTGGGCGAAGATGAAGGCCAAAAAGGTGGCAATTGAGGGTCCGCCTGAAAGCAAGGACCACCGCACACCAGAGCGCTATTTTGAGGACGTACTAGCGGGTGCGCGCCTTATAGAAGGCCAATGCTCCAAGGATGTAGTGTTCGAATGAACGAGTCCGAACTGTTCCGGGAGTCTGTATCATGAACTAAGTCTTTTGTAATATATCTTTTTACTTATGAAGAGTTTTATCCTCCTGTGCGGCCGGCTTTATACCTGAGAGTTCCCAGTCGTCGACTTCAACCCCCATGTAGACACTACCGGGGTGTTCGGAGTTGCACATGAATACACTTAACCCAATGTCTTGGTCCATGAAGGAGGTATCAGTGCGGCGAACCAGGCAATCAGACTATTCGGTTTTATTGCTCTCACTTATCCATAGGAGTTTTAACAATGGGTATACGAAGTATCCCCTAGTATGTACGCGGCTCCCAATGTGGGTGCATTACATATGTGACCGGGAAACAGTCCTTCGTGTAACACGAGAAAAATCGCTAAAGATTGTAATAAGTCGCCGAGCGGCCGACCAGCCCTCGCCTCATCATGACAGTCAGTTTTTGGCTTTCTCTACTGAGGTGCTTGACCGGGCGAACCAGAAACACAATTGCAGTAGTTCTCCCTTTACTACCCTAGCTGATCAGATGGAACGTAAGGTAGCAAACACACGAGCCGGGCAACCCAGCTATTGACCAAAGACATGATTCAGAGCTGATGCATATACTGGCGAGCTCGGAACGCCAAATTGTGTTGTTAAGCTGTTCGGACTTTTTATTTGGCAACACATATGTTACCTTATACAGCCCCTGGCAATTTGTATCGAGGTGTGTTCGGGAGACAACTAAAGTGACGACATTTGAGTAAAGACGATGTCGAATAAAATTTTTGCTCACTGTAATCTGATTGACACGTCAAAGCGTAGTCTTACAGAGGGTACCACAATCACCAAGGTCATTTTACATGCCGGGGGTCTAGGGCTGGGGGGAAAAGCTCTATACAGGTTCCTTGAGGGGAGTTTACGGTCTATGAAATCCCTTGCACCGCCGCACGTCTGTGCCGCTTTTGCCTCAGTAAGAAAGATTCCTTGAGGGGAATGGTCTTCGGCTATCTATACGGAACCAGGCTCAGAGAGAGTCCTTTGTGAGTCCGTAAGATGAGTAGGTTTTGATTGTACCTGTGATAAAAAAGCAAAAAAATGATTAGATAAAGCGGAGGGCCATATAAGGTCCAACCGTTCTATAGGCATGTCCTGTGTATTGCCTCCGCTGATGCCCATGGTATTTTGAGTGCATGGTTATGTGTGCACGGTGCGAATTTCGCTGTTGTACATGGCGATCGACGGACGCCAAACTGCTAATCCAGCCCTGGGTTTGTCGAGCTGTTAGTGTGCGGAACTGTCCGGACTTGCGCGCTAAAGCCCGGCGGTTTAGTAGCCGATAAGGTGTGCGGCTTGATAGGGCCACTTTGTACGTCGGTCGTGATGACCGCGGTATTCTCCTCAGTATGGAGGGTGCGCTCTACGCTTCCATTGATTGTAATGATGCCACGTGGACTGAGCATCCCGAGCTTTAGGTAGGCGTAGTGTGGAACCGCATTGAAGCGGGCGAAAGCGGCGCGTCCGAGCAGTGCGTTGATGTCTACTACGCAACCTTCTCCTTGTAGACGTTGTTGGGCCTCCAAGTGCAGAGGTTTGTAGGGCAGTAGCAAATTTCCCTCAAGTGGATGACCTAATGTTTATCAATACGTGGGAGGCGTAGGATGAAAATGGTCTCTCTCAAACAACCCTGCAACCAAATAACAAAGAGTCTCTTGTGTCCCCAACACACCCAATACAAAGGCAAATTGTATAGGTGCACTAGTTCGGCGAAGAGATGGTGATACAAGTGCAATATGGATGGTAGATATAGGTTTTTGTAATCTGAAAATATAAAAACAGCAAGGTGACATGTGGTAAAAGTGAGCATAAACGGTGTTGCAATGATAGGAAACAAGGCCTAGGGTTCATACTTTCACTAGTGCAAGTTCTCTCAACAATAATAACATAACTGGATCATATAACTATCCCTCAACATGCAACAAAGAGTCACTCCAAAGTCACTAATAGCGGAGAACATACGAAGAGATTATGGTAGGGTACAAAACCACCTCAAAGTTATTCTTTCTGGTCGATCTATTCAAGAGTCCGTATAACACGAAGCTATTCTTTCCGTTCGATCTATCATAGAGTTCATACTAGAATAACACCTTAAGATACAAATCAACCAAAACCCTAATGTCACCTAGATACTCCATTGTCACCTCAAGTATCCGTGGGTATGGTTATACGATATGCATCACACAATCTCAGATTCATCTATTCAACCAACACAAAGTACTTCAAAGAGTGCCCCAAAGTTTCTACTGGAGAGTCAAGACAAAAACATGAGCCAACCCCTATGCATAGATTCCCAAGGTCACAGAACCCGCAAGTTGATCACCAAAACATACATCAAGTGAATCAATAGTACCTCCTTGTCACCACCGGTATCCCACGCAAGACATACATCGAGTGTTCTCAAATCCTTAAAGACTCAATCCGATAAGATAACTTCAAAGGGAAAACTCAATCCATTACAAGAGAGTAGAGGGGGAGAAACATCATAAGATCCAACTGTAGTAGCAAAGCTCGCGATACATCAAGATCGTGCCATATCAAGAACACGAGAGAGAGAGAGAGAGAGATCAAACACATAACTACTGATACATACCCTTAGCCCCGAGGGTGGACTACTCCCTCCTCGTCATGGAGAGCGTCGGGATGATGAAGATGGCCACCGGTGAGGGTTCCCCCCTCCGACAGGGTGCCAGAACGGGGTCAAGATTGGTTTTCGGTGGCAATAGAGGCTTTCGGCGGCGGAACTCTCGATCTAGGTTATTTTCCGGAGGTTTCAGTATATATAGGAGGTGTTGGAGTCGGGGTCAAGCAAAGGGGGTCTATGGGCTGTCCACGAGGCAGGGGGCGCGCCCAGCAAGGGGGCGCCCCCCACCCTCATGGGCAGCCCGTGCATCTCCTGGTCCTCCTCCGGTACTCCGTGGGCTTCTTCTGGTCCAAAAATCACCTCCGTTGAATTTCAGGTCAATTGGGCTTCGTTTGATATTCCTTTTTTGCAAAACCCTAAAACAGGAGAAAAACAGAAACTGGCACTGGGCTCTGGGTTAATAGGTTAGTCCCAAAAATCATATAAAAGTGTATAATAAAGCTCATAAAACATCCTAGAAGGATAATATAATAGCATGGAACAATAAAAAATTGTAGATACGTTGGAGACGTATCAGCATCCCCAAGCTTAATTCCTGCTCGTCCTCGAGTAGGTAAATGATAAAACAGAATTTTTGATGTGGAATGCTAACCAACATAATTTTCAATGTAGTTCTCTTAATTGTGGCATGAATGTTCAGATCTGAAAGATTCAAGACAAAAGTCTATATTGACATAAGAATAATAATACTTCAAGGATACTAACAAAGCAATCAAGTCTTCTCAAAATACTATGGCTAAAGAAAGTTATCCCTACAAAATCATATAGTCTGGCTATGCTCCCTCTTCATCACACAAAATATTCTTATCATGCACAACCCCAGTTTCAGCCAATCACTTGTTTTCATACTCTATTCTTTCAAACCTTTCAACTTTCACGCAATACATGAGCGTGAGCCATGGACATAGCACTATGGGTGGAATAGAGTGGTGGTTGTGGAGAAGACAAAAAGGAGGGAGAAAGTCTCACATCGACCAGGTGTATTAACGGGCTATGGAGATGCCCATCAATAGATATCAATGCGAGTGAGTAGGGATTGCCATGCAACGGATGCACTAGAGCTAAAAATATATGAAAGCTCAACAAAGGAAACTAAGTGGGTGTGCATCCAACTTGCTTGCTCACGAAGACCTAGGGCATTTGAGGAAGCCCATTGTTGGAATATACAAGCCAAGTTCTATTATGAAAATTCCCACTAGTATATGAAAGTGACTAAACACGAGACTCTCTATCATGAAGAACATGGTGCTACTTTGAAGCACAAGTGTGGAAAAATATAGTAGCAATTGTCCCTTTTTTTCTTTTTTTCTTTTTTTTTGGGCCTTTCTTTTTTTCTTTGGCCTTTCCTTCTTTTTTTGGAGGGCCTTTCTTTATTTAGCCTTTCCTCACATGGGACAACGTTCTAATAATGATGATCATCACACTTATATTGATTTACAACTCGATACTAGAACAAAGTATGACTCTATATGAATGCCTCTGGCGGTGTACCGGGTTATGCGATGAATCAAGAGTGACATGTATGAAAAATTATGCATGGTGGCTTTTCCACAAATACGATGTCAACTACATGATCATGCATGGCAATATGACAATATGAAGCGTGTCATATGAACGGAATGGTGGAAAGTTGCATGGCAATATATCTCGGAATGGCTATGGAAATGCCATGATAGGTAGGTATGGTGGCTGTTTTGAGGAAGATATATGGTGGCTGTTTTGAGGAAGGTATATAGTGGGTGTATGGTACCGGCGAAAGTTGCGCGGTACAAGAGAGGCTAGCAATGGTGGAAGGGTGAGAGTGCGTAATATCCATGGACTCAACATTAGTCATAAGAACTCATATACTTATTGCAAAAATTTACGAGTCATCAAAACAAAGCAATCATTGTATGCTCCTAGGGGGGAGGTTGGTAGGAGTTAACCATCACGCGCCCCCGACCTCCACACAAAGGATGACACTCTACAAATACCTCATGCTCTAACTTTGTCACATATCGGTTCACCATACGTGCATGCTATGGGAATCACTAGCCTTAACACAAGTATTTCTCAATTTCATAATAACTCTACTAGCATGACTCTAATATCACTATCATCATATCTCAAAAACAATTATCAAGCATCCAACTTCTCATCATATTCAATGCACTTTGTATGAAAGTTTTTTGCTACATTCATCTTGGATGCCTATCATGTTCAGGCTAGTTTTATAGCCAAAGCACATTACCATGTTGTTCTAATAGACTCTCAAAAGGATACAAGTGAAGCATGAGAGTTCATCTATTTCTTCAAAATAAAACCACCGACGTGCTCTAAAATATATAAGTGAAGCACTAGAGCAAATGACAAACTACTCCAAAAGATATGAGTGAAGATCAATGAGTAGTTGAATAATTATGTAACTATGTGAAGACTTTCTAACATTTAAGAACTTCAGATCTTGGGATATTATTCAAACAGCAAGCAAAACAAAATAAACTAAATTGACGCTCCAAGCAAAACACATATCTTGGGATACTGGATGCTGATATATTTTTCGCTTGGAGCAGCAGAGAATGGCGTTCCTTACCTCCCTACCCTCACCCTCCCCTCACGTCGGTCATGGCCGCCGACTCTCGATGCCGGCAACGCGAGTTGACGCCGACGTGCCAGAGACGGTGGTCGTGGGACACGTTCGTGTACCGCTACGTCCTGTGTACCGCAGCGGACCACAGACCCTAGGGTACTCGGGCCTGCGCCTGACACGCGTGCCATGGCGGGACCAGGAGATGCGTCGAGCCCCGACCAGGTGGGGCCGTCGGCTACAGGACACGCGACTAGGGTTACGGAGGGGATAAATCCCTCCCCC
>LR738712.1:706044710-706140121 GCA_902687465.1 Secale cereale
GTGCCCCCGACGTCGCCGCCCCCCGCGCCCCAGCCCGAGCCCTAGCGCTCGCCGACGCCCGCGCCGACGCCGACCCACGCGCCCCCGAGCCCTAGCCCTGGCGCTCGACGACGCCGCTGCCCCCCGCGCCCCCGAGCCCTAGCCCTAGCGCTCGACGCCGCCCCACGCGCCCCCGCCGCCGGAGACTTGGAGCCTCGGAGCCTCGGAGCCGCCCCACGTCCTCGGAGCCGCCGCCGGAGACTTGGAGCCGCCGTCTATCCATACCTCCCCAAGCTCGCCATCTCCCTCTGCCTCTTCTCGGTTAGTTCATCCCCTCCCAATTTGATTTGCATCACTAGGGTTTTTGTTTGGCAAAATTAGGAGGATGAATAGATGAATGACTCTTCTGGCCTCGGTTGTTCTACCACAAAGCACAACCAAGATGCTAGTAGTAATCTTTAAAATGTTTTGATATTTAGCTGAGAAATTTCATCGGTATGCTGCTACTTTAGTAAATAAACCTGTCATGGAAATGTTTAATTGCAGCCAATGAACTGAAAAACATGAAAGTTTTTATAGCCATTACAGTCCAAATAGCAGTAATTACTAAAGTAAATAGTTCTCTGGTGATCTTTCAAGCTTCAGCACGGTCAGTGTATGGATGGAATTACCTGCTGATGCATGTTAGCATTCTGACAAAGCAAACTAACAGCACATGTGCTATCGTAGCTACAATCACAGGTGTGCCCATAATCGGGTTACAGCCACCATAACTTCGAGCTTGGCTCTGAAATGATCCAATTGTTGATCCATGTCAGATACGCAGTAGCATATGATCAGGAACGTTGTATGGGTGTCACCAGTGGCGAATCTAATGTTTGTGATTGTTGCATGTAAAACACCTAAATATAATTTATAAGTACTATAGTTAGCTGAAATATGATTTGTGTAGGGTAGGCTTAAGCCTGATGAAGCCCACCTAGTAGACTTGCCACTGGGTGTCACGCTCAGACCTGCATCTACACTCTGAAGTCCTTCAGTTAGGTGTTCACTCTGATCTTGATCCAGCGACTCCAAATCATTTTAGCAAACCGGTATGTAGATAGTCGAGAAGATGACCTGAGGGACGTGAGATCTTCATCCAACGGCTGGAGTTCAATTACCTTTTAGGCGCCTTTTATTGTTTCTGTCCAGTTACTTCACTTTAGCTCTTTTATTACTGCTATTTGGACTGTAATGGCTATAAAAGCCATTGATCCCAGCTGCCCTATGTATCAAGTTGTAATCGGGCTACGAAAGTTCACCGCTAAATTTACTAAAGTTGAAACCTGTCATGGAAATGTTCTGGTTACTCGACGCATGTTTCTTTAGTTTACTTATCTTTTCGGTCAACGGTTATCCTACGTGACTTCATGACAAAAGTTTAATAATCGTGTTCTAGCTACTGTAGTAGTATCGTTGTAAGTTTTTTTTGTTTTCCTTTGATGTTAGAAGTAGAGTCATGAAAACTAATGACCTAAATTAGTCACTTACGAAGTAGCGCATAAACATGCAAGTTTCCAGGTTCCTAATATTCTGCATTAGGTGCAGAGCTCAGTGTTGTCAAATCGCTTTTGCTATATTGCCTTGCTATAAACAAGATGGTGTTTACTGTACTGCCTTTTATGCACATTTGGTGTAGTATTATCTTATGATCTGCTCTTGTCATGTACACATAGAAGGTGAACTATCTTCACTGAAATTTACGGTTGGATTTGTGATAGTTGCGGCAACCTGAATCTGCGTAATAGCGCGGAAACAATAATTGTAATATGCCAGTGGTATTTTGGCTGCGTTTTATCTTCGGCCATCGTGTCGTGATAGTTTTGCAGGTACCCCGAGAGGCCCTTGAGTTTGCTGGAATGTCGATTAACTTCCGTTCCGGCAAATTCGGGTACTCCATATGTCCTATTTTCAGCAAAGGTCATGCTGAAATTTTCCGTGAATTTTAGCATGACTTTGCTAAAAAATAGGACATATGGGGTACTTGTGACTAATCCATGGGCCGGGGTATCTTAGTAGTTAATTAAGTAGGATCAAGTGCCCCTTTGTTCTAGCTGCATTAAACCATAGGCGGCAATAGAGCCAAGTGATTAGGCCCAGCTTAGCTTTTAGGATGCCTCGGTGTCAACAAACCATTAATTATAAAACCTTGGCTTTTAGGGTGCCTCGGTGTCGATGAAAACCGAAATGATGAAAGCTTAGGCTTTTAGGGTGCCTCGGCGTCGAAAAACCCTCAATTATAAAAGCTTAGCTTTTAGGATGCCCCGGTGTCGACAAACCCTAAATGATGAGACCATGATCTTGTTCCTTGACAATAACCAACTTTTTGACCAAACTTTGTTCCTATTTAGAGAGAAACATGGCCAACAACGATGAGGCCGGCGGTTCGGGTGGGAAGGCATTCTGGGAGCTTTCCCAGGAGATGGAGGAACAACCTCACTTGTATGAGGACGCCGCCTTCCACACCGATCCTGAGACCACTGATGGTACCACGGAGGATGAACCCACTGATGCCACCACTGATGGTGCCGCCGAGAATGCCACCACTGATGATGGCGGCGCACGCACAGATGGCAGCCAACCGAAGAGGCAACGGAAGGACCGGCGCCCGACCGTGCTCCGCACCCTCAAGGAGGAAGTTACTGAAGTGGACCCCGACGGGAATCCAACGGCGCCCGAACGAATAGTCAAGGGGTACTCGCTTCAGCTCGGGTGCATTCTCCGGAGCACCGTCTCGATCAACAGCGAGAACCTGAGGCATCCTGACAACGCGAATTACCGCAACCTCCTCTTCACGAAGCTGCACGAACGATACAAGTTCCCCGCTCAATTTGATAACACAAGCCTCAAAGGGAATAAAGTGAACAATGCTGCCCTCACGAAGATGAGCAAGGCCCTGTCTACTTGGAAAACCAATGTGAAGATAATGATCAAGAAAGGTGAGAGTTATGAGACGATCAAGCAGAAACATCCTTCGATCACCGAAGATGACTACAACGAATTCAAGATCACTTGCTCGAGCGACTCACACTCCGTATCAAGTCAGTGGGGGAAAGAAATGCGGGAGCTCAACTTAGGGGAACACAGACTCGGTCCCGGCGGTTACAGAGTGGCGGAGCCTATATGGGACAAGGAGGAGGCGGACCGTGCCGAGCAAGGCCTACCGCCCCTCTTCGATAAATACGATGACAAGCAGACCAGGAACTTTATCAGGGCCCGGTACAAGAAGGACCCGAAAACAAAGGAGCTAACCACGGATCCGAAGACCAGGGCGCTTGAGCTTGTTCTGGTAAGGAATACACCCCCGCATAATTAGCTCCATATGGTTGCATTCTAATTAATGAAGCCAAATTTCTAAATGATTCACATTCCTTCCGCAGGCGACTGAAAGCAGTAGCGCGGGGTCGACTAAGAGCGGCCCGTGGGACATGACTCTAAATAGGGCGTTGAATGTAATGAAGAACAAGGATAAGCTCGAGAAGCCGACGTCAGCTGGTCGTGTGGCCGGCAAAGGCTTGTCGACAAAATGGTCGTCATACTATAACGCTGGTGGGCGAAAGGAGAAAAAGACCAGCTCGGAAAGCCAGGCGCGCGAGGTTCAAGAACTCAAGGCACAGGTGGCGCGGATTCCGGAGATTGTCCAAGAGCAAGTGCAACAACAGCTCGGAGCGACGATCACCGCCATTGTGCCTAGCTTGATCGAGGGGTTGAGTGTGTGGATTGCTGGCGGCCAACAGGGGCCGCCCCCGATTCCCAGCTTCACGGCCAGCAACTCGCAGAACGAGATGGCGGGGCCATTGGTGTCTTCGGCGGAGGCGGCATTGGTGTCTCCGACGCCGGCACGGGAGCTTAATGCACCCGTGTGTACGCCGGCCGGCACCTCTGCAGCAAGCGGCCCCTCCATCAACTGCACGCCCGCCGTTGGCGGTGCCTCGACATTAGCTGAGCTCGACGCCATCATCACGGTAACTAATTAAGCCTCTCTCGGCCGAGGACTTCATCTCCTTGCCTTTGACTGGGCATCCCTGACGCCCTACATATTTTCGCAGGGCGCCGCCGACGTTCCGTGCACTCTACTGCACTTCGTGAACAACGAGTTGGTCGATGTCGCCAAGGGCAAAATCGTTCAACCGGGCCAGCCCTTGTTCCACGGTACCCAGATGCCACCCAACTTGTTTAGGGTTCAACTGGTTCGGGTGCTGCCAGGCTGCGACGACGTGTTACCTCCGATTCGACCCGTCGGGGCCGACGATGATGACGTCATGACCCTCAGCGCCTGCCTGAGCTGGCCCCTGCTTTGGCCGAAGAGCCAGATTCGTTTGGGGGCGGGGGAAACCACACCAAAGACAATACCGCCAGTCGTGCCGGCGCCAAGTCGTCCCCATGGCAAGTCCGCCGCAACGGTGCCGGACATCCCTATGCCACTGGATCCAAACATGCATATGGCACAGGATCAGGACGACGACGACGATACATTTGCCAACGTCGATCATTACTTTGCCGATCATGGGTACGGTGACGACTTCATGGGGGCTCCTTCTCAAGAACCCAACCCAACAAAAGACGTGCGCGATCAAGCCGGTACCGCGGAGAAGCCAAGTTGCAACAGGCGTCGTCTGCCGTTCAGCTCTCAGGAGACGCCTCCAGCTGCCGATTTCACCGAGCCTCAGATAGGCGAGGTGCGAAATATGATCAGCCCCAACACACTAAAGAAGGCGGTCTCTGAGCAGAACTCGGTCCCAATTATGGAGATCAAGAAGAAGGCACGCAAAAGAAAAACTAACAAGGGTGCGAGCCAGCCGGCACCGAGTACGATCCGTGCTCAGGACGGGCCACCTTCACCTGAGGATGTAATGAGGAGGGTGCATGTGGCGGGTAGGCCGATGCTACCGACAAATATGTTCGATGCTGCAACCGGTGCCATGCGGAGTCTGCATGACAGTGTTCTTTCTTTGGAGAAGCGGCGTCTCACACAGAAGGATGTGGCGTACCCGGTTTTCGCGGCCAAGGTGCCGGAGGGCAAGGGCTTTGTGGATAACTCCATCGGGGGTACGATCGTGCTGCGGTTTGATGACATCCACGCTATGTTGAACCTTCATCCGCTGCACTACACCTTCGTTCGGCTATTTTCGCTGAGTATGGAGATGCGGATCATTTGCGACAAGACCCCGGACATCGTGATAGTCGACCCCTTCTACATGCGTGCCAAGATCTTGGGCAGCGCTGGGGACCGGCAAGTCGCGAGTTCTTACCTCGGAGGCGTCATTCTGGCAAACCGAGATAAGGATAACTTCCTCGTGCCTTACTTTCCCGAGTAAGTCCTCCGCCTCAACCGCCCCGTAACATATGAATTCTTAGATTTTGATCGTTCTTCTTTTAACATTCCGTGTTTTCTGCAGTGACACACAGTGCACGCTCATCCTACTAAGCCCCAAATATTCCATGGCCACGTATTTCGACCCGGACCGTAAGTCGGCTGTAGACTACACAAATGTCAAGAAGGTTCTTGATGATGTTCTCGCCGGCTACGCCAAATCTGGAGGCACCTTCACCAGGACAACTCGTAAGTACGGCAAGCACGTGTTCTCCCACAACACGACGTTCTGCTGCGTCAAGTAGCCGCCTGGCGGTCAGAAGGGTGCCTACTACGCCATCCATCACAGGCGGGCGATCGTACGGGACCATCATCAACTTCTGCTACCGAGTAAGCTCAAAGATTGGGCCGCGCGCGTGTCGGCAATCCAGGACGCGGACATCAGACAAGATTTCTTTCGCATCCAGTCGGAGTTTGCGGAAATCATCCATCAAGATGTCCTTCGTACCTCAGGGCTGTTCTACCTCAGGAATCAACCGTCGAACAGTGACATCGACACAATGCTACAAATGCAGGCTGACAACGCCCGTGATTTCATGACTCCCACGATAGACGGCGGCTTCATCCACGCTCCGGTGCATTGAGTCGAGTCGAAAGCAGTGATGCTGTGTCTAGTTCTGAAACATCGATTGGCTCTTGTTGTAATTAAACTTTAATGAACTTGTAGTATGTCTCTTTGGTTTCGAGAGTCGTTCAACTTAGATGTAATCGATGCTATTAATGTCTTGCTTTTCTCTTTCGATCGTTCTGTTGCATACTTATATATTGCTTATGAATTGTCTGTGAATTGATACTAACGTTTCGTTTGGCTAGTGCATATATATAGCGATGCCGTCGTATGTCATGTACAAGGGTAAGGTTCCCGGAGTCTACGACGACTGGGAGGAGTGTCGGAGACAGGTTCACCGATTCAGCGGTAACAGTTACAAAGGGTACACCACTAGGGCCGAGGCCGAATCTAGATACGCCCGCTATCTAGCGGGAGAGGGGAGGGAGCGTTGGAGGAACCGGATGAAAACGAGTTTCATCATGATGATGCTCATCGTGACGACCGCAGCTCTCTTCTATGTGATGGTAGTTTAGATGATCGATATCGACTTGTAATGCGAAGACAAACTCGCTACTCGCGATCTCGAGACTTGTAATATATTGTTCTATCTTTGTTCGGTCTTTTCAATTCGGAGACTAATATGATCGATGAATTGTATTCAGAGACTAATATGATGAATTGTATTCAGAGATTAATCTTCTATTTTATTCGATGAATGTGTTGTTGATGTGTGCTGTCTATATTCTGTGCAATTATACATTTTGTAATCGGTGCAAAAAAAAACAGAAAAATAATATTAAAAAAAACCTAATATTCATACTAATGGCGCATCAGAGAAAAGTGCGCCATTAGTATGCCAAAGCATAGTAATGGCGCATTAACTGGCAGTGCGCCATTAGTATGCCAAAGCATAGTAATGGCGCATTGACACGCAGTGCGCCATTACTATGCGGATAATACTAATGGCGCATCATACTTAGTGCGCCATTAGTATGCCATAGCACCTGGCCCCTGGGAGGCATACTAATGGCGCACTAAGGTGCACACTAATGGCGCATCCAAGGTGCGCCATTAGTATACCAGATACTAATGGCGCACCAGAGGTGCGCCATTAGTATCAAATACTAATGGCGTGCTAGTAATGACGTACCACTAATGCGCCATTAATGGCCAAATTAGGTGCGCCATTAATAGGCCTTTTCCTAGTAGTGTGGGAAGGGAATGAATATGCTTATAGTGACAGAAACAGTGGAAGTGGAAGATGGGGCTGATAAAAAACAAGGGGGCAATGAGGAAAGCCTCTCTGAAGAGGAAAGTGAGGAGATTGATAATGAATTACTTATCGATACCATAGCTACTGAAAACAGGAAAGAGCAGTTGGAGGGTGTGGAGTCCCTTGAATCTCAGTCATATGAGAAATTGTGGTCAACTCTATGCAGATTGTACCCAGTTTTCCATTGGTGAGAAAATCCATATCCTATCTAGATGCTGTGCTAGGACAACCTCTGGTTACTGAAATATCTCCTGATGATACCACATGTTCTCAAATTCCTTTACTGTACTCTATGCAACTCCCTGACAATTCTGGGGAGGAGAATGTGGAGGTTATCCCTACTCCACCTATGGTGGAGGAAATACAGAGCAGGCTAAGTCAAAGGGCAGCTGGTGGCAATTTGGAGCATGTGGGAGTTCGGGCTGAAAAAATGACCAAGAAGAGAAACCTCCAAGGTAATGAAAAAAACCCATTTCCAACTCTTTTGAGATTCTTTCAAACTTAGAGATTGTTGATACTGCTGCGATGATGGGAGTTGATATTCCTGACAACAGTTTTACTGTTGTTGATGTGATTAGGGAATTAGAAAAATCCAGGGCTAACATAGCTGAGAAAACTGAAAAGTAGAAAAGCAACAAGATAAGATGTTGTTTATTACCAGTGCTGTTGGGGATAAATCCCCCTTAAATACAAATTGGATGAGGGAGGGAGAGATTGATGAAGGAAAATTTACTACTGTTAGATCTAGAAGGAAAGAAAAAAGAAGGTAAATGTAGTTATTTCCAAACCTGTTACTGGAAGTCAAAAATACAAGATGGGTTCTGATGCTGGTTCGACCATGCCTCCTAGTAAACCTAGCAACAGAAACCACTCTCCAAAAAAACAGAAAAAATGATTAGTCTTTTCTGGAATTGTAGGGGTGTGGGGGAGAGAGGTATGGCAACTTGCTTATCTGACTTGATTAGGGGTTACTACTTAGACTTTGTTGGTATTCAGGAAACAATGAAAAAGGATTTTTCCTCTAAATTCTTGAGGAAAATTGATCCAGGAGAATGTTTTGAGTGGAATTGGATCCCCTCAATAGGCAAATCTGGGGGGATTTTGTGTGGTGCTAAGAAAGATGCGCTTGATATCATAACCTGTGTGGCTGGGAAATATATCATGAATCTGGAGATGTGGGATAAAAGTAAAAAGATGAAATACTGTGTTCTAGTGGTTTATGGTTCTGCTCATGAGGAGCATAAAGTGGAATTTTTGACCGAACTTTCTAACATGTGTAACAATATTAGCTGCCCTTATATAGTAGGGGGTGATTTTAATATCCTGAGATATGCTAGTGAGAAAAAAAGAAAACTAGAACAAATCATACCTCTGATCTTTTCAACTCCATCATTAATACTCTCCGCCTTAGAGAGGTTGACATGAATGGGGTTTTTTATACACGGTCTAATAATCAGTAGAAACCTACCCTTGAAAAATTGGACCGAATACTTATGTCCAGTTCTTGGGAGAGACAATTTCCTCTGACTTTTGTCAGAAAGCTGGTCAAAGAAATCTCAGATCACAGCCCCCTGATCTTGAACACGGAAGACCTCATTACTAACTCAACTCGAACGAGAGAGTTTAAATTTGATCTTAATTGGCTTAAGAAACCTGATTTTATTCACTTAGTTGCTAAGGTGTGGATGAAACCCGTTAAGTCAAAGGACCCTATTGACATTTTGAACATTAAGTTGAAGAGATTTAAGAAAATTTTCGAAGGATGGGGGGCGAACCTTTTTGGTAAATCTGGAAAGAGAAGGACAGAACTTAGAGAAGAGTTAGAACATTTAGAGAGATTGGAAGAGATGGATGTACTATCACCTGAGTTCTATGATAAAAAGAAGTTGACGTACTGGTGGAGCTATATAACCTCCTGGTGGAGGAGGAAATTGCTTGGATGCAAAAATCTCATGAAAACTGGTTGCTGAAAGGGGACAGAAACACTGACTGTTTCCATAGGATTGTGAACGGGAGGAGACGGAGGAATACTATCTATTCTCTTAATTACGGGGATGAGGTAATTGAGGGGACCAAGAATCTTTTGAAACATGCCACAGAATTTTATAAGGACCTTTTTGGGCCCGCGACGGGGAATTTATGCAAAATGAGCGAAAATATGTGGGAACCAAATGAGAAATTGACGGACATTGACAAATTCATCCTTACTAGACCCTTTTATGAAACAGAGATAAAAAACACCCTCTTCTCCATGAAACCCAATAAGGCGCCAGGTCCTGATAATATTCCCGTTTGGTTTTTCCAACACTGTTGGGAGATAGTTAAGGGCGAAGTGATAATGTTGTTTGATTGGTTTCAGGATAATAAGCTCGATGTCCAGCGATTGAACTATGGGATTATAACTCTGCTCCCTAAGATCGTTGGGGAAAATAAGATTCAACAGTTTCGCCCCATATGTTTGCTTAGGTGCATTTATAAACTGATAACCAATGTGCTCACTATTAGATAGGAACCTTTTGTTGACACTCTGTTTAGTAGACACCAGAATGCTTTTATCAAAAAGTGAGACATCATGGATGGGGTCATGTCTTTACATGAAATCCTCCATCGTACATACAGTAGAAAAAATCTGGGATAGTCCTGAACTAGATGTTGAAAAGGCATACGACAAAGTAAATTGGGACTTCCTGCTAGATTGCCACAAAACGAGAAATTTCCATCCGCTTTGGATGGAATGGGTCAGAAAAATCCTAGTGGGAGGTACGGTTAGTGTGAAGCTGAATGATGAGGTGGGCCCCTACTTCCAAAGCTCGAAAGGGGTGCGCCAGGGGGACCCATTCTCACCTTTTCTCTTTAACTTGGATGTTGATTGCTTAACTAAGATGGTGCTGAAAGCTCAACAAAATGGCCTTTTCAAAGGTCTGGCTTCTGACCTGATTACAAATGGGGTAGCTATTTTACAATATGCGGATGATACAATTATGTGCTTTGAGGATAACCTTAGAAATGCACTTAATATTAAGCTGCTCTTGTACCTTTTTGAAATCATGTCTGGGCTGAAAATCAACTTCCTGAAAAGTGAGATCTTTTAGGTCCGTGCGGATGATGAGACTATGCAAAAATATGCTGATATGTTTAATTGCCAAATAGGTAATTTCCCTATAAAATACCTAGGCATGCCTGTTAGCTATGCTAGATTGAAGTGCAGTGATTGGATCTTTGTAGATGATAAATTCACTGATCATTGTGAAAACTGGGTTAGTGAAATGCTGTCTATGGGGGAGACTTATTAAAGTTAACTCTGTGTTGTCACATATACCAACTTTCTACATGTCCATGTTTTTACTGAAAAAAACTACTTTGGAAAAGTGGGACAAACCTAGAAGAAAGTTTTTCTGGCATAGTAAAGGGAAGAAAAAAGGATACCATATGGTTAAATGGAGTTGTATTTGTCGATCCAAAAAGAAAGGCGGCCTGGGAGTTAAAGACTTGAGAAAACAGAATATCATTTTACTGGTGAAGTGGTGGTGGAAACTTGATAAAAACAAAGGGCTTTGGCAAGATATTGTTAAAGCAAAATATTTGAAAAAAAGTTCGATGGCCATGGTGAAAGCAAAGGCTAATGATTCACCATGCTGGAAATCTCTCTTGAAAGTGAAAAACTTGTATATGATGGGTAGGGGTATCAAATTAAATACGGGAGATGTGGCTAGACTCTGGTTTGATGAATGGGAGGGCAGGACCCCGTTTAAAGAAAAATACCCATTGCTCTTTGAAATATGTGTTGAACAAAACTGTATTGTAGATAAAATAGAGTCGTTGAACCAAATCTCCTCCTTCTGGAGAAGGATGTCTCCTGAGATGATGAAACAATGGGATGAAATGAGGAAAGAGGTATTGACTTTAAAACAAAATGACTTGCCTGATGAGGTGTATTGGAAATTTGATAGTTCCAATAAGTTCACTACAAAATCAATGTATAGATGGCTGCAAAATGATATTGCTGGCTCTAGTTTCAAATGGGTTTGCGATGCCAGAATCCCTCTAAAAATCCAAATCTTCATGTGGCAGGTGGGGCAAAATGCCATCCTGACTAGAGACAACATGAAAAAAAGATTCTGGCCGGGGAATGCCTGTTGTTCTTTTTGTGATCAGTTGGAAACAACCCAACACTTGCTATTTCTATGTCATGTAGCTAGAGTGGTATGGAGAACTGTGGGATCCCTACTAGGGACTGATTGTTGTCCTAATTCTGTGTGGCAGTATTATACTTGGGTCTATTGTTTCTTGCCTGGCCTTGAACAAATTTACACAGTTGGCTTGGCAGCTGTATGCTGGGCCATCTGGTTGGCTCGGAACAGGGCCACCTTCGACTACAAATGGATTAACTCCCCATTTGAGATTGTGTTCACAGCTTGTGCTTTTCTGATGTACTGGGCAGGTCTCCAGAAACCTGAGATGGAAGAGATGGTGAAGAAGGGCGCGGAGATGCTGAAAGAGAACTCAACCCAGATGATGCTGCTATATGGCCCTCCGGCTCCAACCATGGACGGGCACGAAGGGAATTGAGCCGCATCTGACTTGTCGCTATTCCTGATGCTGCCAAGGGAGTTGCGCTGAGAGTTTCTGCTAGATGTCGAGTAATACTAAAGTTCTGGCTTGTCATCCTATGCTAGGAAGTATGCTGGGAGTCTGCGATGGGTTTCCTTTTGTCTGTTGCTAGTTGCTGGTACTTTGACCCAAGCCTGATGATGTCATTTGTAATATGTGCGATACTTGTGTAGTTTCTTAGGGCGGATTTGGGTGACACCAGGTTTTCGCCCCATAATCTGTCGTTCCTGATGACATGCGTAGATGGTGGGTTTCCTGGTGTTGCTCCGAACTCGCTTTTTCTTCTTTCCCTTTCCCTTTCCTTAGCCCTGTTAACTTCAGTCCGTGAAAACCGTTGTATTTCCATTATGAAAGTAATGGAAAGGGGGGAAAAGCCCGGTTCAAAAAAAAATTTGATGAATAAAAATATAGCTCTGAGTATACTTACCGATAGATGAAGACGAAAGAGGGGATGCCTTCCCGGGGCATCCCCAAGCTTAGGCTTTTAGTTGTCCTTGAATTTTACCTTGGGGTGCCTTGGGCATCCCCAAGCTTAGGCTCTTGCCAATCTTTGTTCCATAGTCCATCAAAGCAATACTCAAAACTTCAAAACTTCACAACACAAAACTTAGACAGAAATCTCGTGAGCTCCGTTACTATAAGAAAACAAACCACCACTCAAAGGTACTTGTTGTGAACTCATTCTAAATTCATATTGGTGTAATATCTACTGTATTCCAACTTCTCTGTGGTTCATACCCTCCGATACTACTCATAGATTCATCAAAATAAGCAGACAACTCTCAGAAAACAGAATCTGTCAAAAAACAGAACAGTGTGTACTAATCTATAACTTTCGAATACTTCTGTAACTCTAAATTTTTTGAAATAAATTGGTAAACGTGAGGAATTTGTCTAATAATCATCTGCAAAAATAATCAACTAAATAGCACTCTCCAGTAAAATCTGGTGACTATTCTCGTGAGCGCTAAAGTTTATGTTTTTTACAGCATGATCATATAAACTTCACACAAGTCTTCCCAAAGGTTCTACTTGGCACAAACACTAATTAAAACACAAAACCACATCTAAACAGAAGCTAGATGCAATATTTATTCCTAAACAGAAGCAAAAAGCAAAGAACAAAAATAAAGTTGGGTTGTCTCCCAACAAGCGCTATCGTTTAACGCCCCTAGCTAGGCATGATGATTTCAATGATGCTCGCATAAAAGATAAGAATGAAAACATAAAGAGAGCATCATGAAGCATATGACTAGCACATTTAAGTCTAAACCACTTCCTATGCATAGGGATTTTGTGAGCAAACAACTTATGGGAACAATAATCAACTAGCATAGGAAGGGAAAACGAGCATAACTTCAAGATTTTAAGCACAAAGAGAGGAAACTTGATATTATTGCAATTCCTACAAGCATATGATCGTCTCTCATAATAATTTTCAGTAGCATCATGAATGAATTCAACAATATAACTATCACATAAAGCATTATTTTCATGATCTACTTGCATATAAATTTTACTACTCTCCACATAAGCAAAAATTTCTCATTCATAGTAGTGGGAGAAAACTCAACAAAATAACTATCATGTGAAGCATAATCCAATTGAAAACTAAAATCATGATGACAAGTTTCATGGTTATCATTATTCTTAATAGCATACAAGTCATCACAATAATCATCATAGATAGCAACTTTGTTCTCATAATCAATTGTAACCTCTTCCGAAATAGTGGATACATCACTAAATAAAGTCATGACCTCTCCAAATCCACTTTCACCAATATAATCATCATAAATAGGAGGCATGCTTTCATCATAATAAATTTGCTCATTTAAACTTGGGGGGACTAAACATATCTTCATCAAACAGAGCATCACCAAGCTTGTGGCTTTGCATATCATTAGCATCATGGGTATTCAAAGAATCCATACTAACAACATTGCAATCATGCTCATCATGCAAATATTTTATGCCAAGAATTCTATGTAATTCTTCTTCTAGTACTTGAGCACAATAATCCTTCCCATCATTTTCACGAAAGATATTAATAATATGAAGCATATGAGGTAACCTTAATATCATTTTTTTTGTAATTTTCTATTATAAACTAAACTAGTGATAAAACAAGAAACTTAAAGATTCGATTGCAAGATCTAAAGATATACCTTCAAGCACTCACCTCCCCGGCAACAGCGCCAGAAAAGAGCTTGATGTCTACTACGCAACCTTCTTCTTGTAGATGTTGTTGGGCCTCCAAGTGCAGAGGTTTGTAGGGCAGTAGCAAATTTCCCTCAAGTGGATGACCTAAGGTTTATCAATTTGTGGGAGGCGTAGGATGACGATGGTCTCTCTCAAACAACCCTGCAACAAAATAACAAAGAGTCTCTTGTGTCCCCAACACACCCAATACAATGGCAAATTGTATAGGTGCACTAGTTCGGCGAAGAGATGGTGATACAAGTGCAATATGGATGGTAGATATAGGTTTTGTAATATGAAAATATAAAAACAACAAGGTAACAAGTGGTAAGAGTGAACATAAACGGTGTTGTAATGATAGGAAACAAGTCCTAGGGTTCAATCTTTCACTAGTGCAAGTTCTCTCAACAATAATAACATAACTGGATCATATAAATATCCCTCAACATGCAACATAGAGTCACTCCAAAGTCACTAATAGCGGAGAACAAACGAAGAGATTATGGTAGGGTACGAAACCACCTCAAAGTTATTCTTTCTGATCGATCTATTCAAGAGTCCGTAGTAAAATAACACGAAGCTATTCTTTTCGTTCGATCTATCATAGAGTTCGTACTAGAATAACACCTTAAGATACAAATCAACCAAAACCCTAATGTCACCTAGATACTCCATTGTCACCTCAAGTATCCGTGTGTATGGTTATACGATATGCATCACACAATCTCAGATTCATCTATTCAACCAACACAAAGTACTTCAAAGAGTGCCCCAAAGTTTCTACCGGAGAGTCAAGACGAAAACATGAGCCAACCCCTATGCATAGATTCCCAAGGTCACGGAACCCGCAAGTTGATCACCAAAACATACATCAAGTGAATCAATAGAATACCCCATTGTCACCACGGGTATCCCACGCAAGACATACATCAAGTGTTCTCAAATCCTTAAAGACTCAATCTGATAAGACAACTTCAAAGGGAAAACTCAATCCATTACAAGAGAGTAGAGGGGGAGAAACATCATAAGATCCAACTATAGTAGCAAAGCTCGTGATACATCAAGATCGTGCCATCTCAAGAACACGAGAGAGAGAGAGAGATCAAACACATAGCTACTGATACATACCCTCAGCCCTGAGGGTGGACTACTCCCTCCTCGTCATGGAGAGCGCCGGGATGATGAAGATGGCCACCGATGAGGGTTCCCCCCTCCGGCAGGGTGCCAGAACGGGGTCTAGATTGGTTTTCAGTGGCAACAGAGGCTTTCGGCGGCGGAATTCTCGATCTAGGTCATTTTCCAGAGGTTTCAGTATATATAGGAGGTGTTGGAGTCGGGGCCAAGCAAAGGGGGTCTACGGGCTGCCCACGAGGCAGGTGGGCGCGCCCCCCACCCTCGTGGGCAGCCCGTGCATCTCCTGGTCCTCCTCCGATACTCCATGGGCTTCTTCTGGTCCAAAAAACACCTCTGTTGAATTTCAGGTCAATTGGGCTCCGTTTGAAATTCCTTTTCTGCGAAACCCTAAAATAGGAGAAAAACAAAAACTTGCACTGGGCTCTGGGTTAATAGGTTAGTCCCAAAAATCATATAAAAGTGTATAATAAAGTTCATAAAACATCCAACGTGCGGATGCGTGCACAATGCTGCAATGAAGGACTTGGGGTGGTGTGGCGAGTCATGGTGATTGATAGATCTCCAACTTATCTACAATTTTTTATTTTTCCATGCTGTTATATTATCATTCTTGGATGTTTTACAATCATTTTCTGGCAACTTTATATCATTTTTGGGGACTAACCTATTGACATAGTGCCCAATGCCGGTTGCTTATTTTTTACTTCGCAGAAAATCAATATCAAACGGAGTCCAAATGCCACAAAACGTTTTTGGAGATTTTTTTGGACCACAAGACATCCAGAGAGTCAAGGAAGCGCACGAGCGGAGGCCCGTGGGGCCCACTAGACACCAGGGCATGCCCTGGTCGGTAGTGGAGCCCACGGGACTCTTTTCCACCAACCTCCAACTTTATAATGCCCAAATATTCCAGAAACCCTAGAGGAGTCGACGAAAAATTGTTTCAGCCGTGGCAAGTTCCAGAACCACGAGATCCAATCTAGATCCCTTTTCCGGCACTCCGCCAGAGGGGAACACGATCATGGAGGGGTTCATCATCCTCATTGGTGCTCCTCCGATGATGCGTGAGTAGTTTACGACAGACCTACGGGTCCGTAGGCAGTAACTAGATGGCTTCTTCTCTCTTTTTGATCTTCAATACAATGTTCTCTTCGGATATCTATTCGATGTAATTCTTTTGCGGCGTGTTTGTTGGGATCTGATGAATTGTGAGTTTATGATCAGATCTACTTATATCCATACATGATTATTGTAGCCTCGTATTTCTTCTTCGATATTTTTATTTTGTTTGGCCAACTTGATTGATTTACCTTGCAATGGGAAGATGTGCTTTGTCATGGGTTTGATCTTGCGGTGCTCAATCTCAGTGACAGAAGGAGATATGACATGCATGTATCGTTTCTATTAAGGATAAAACGACGGGGTCTATTCCTACATGAATAGATCTTATCTACATCATCTCATCATTCTTAAGGCATTACTCCGTTTCTCCATGAACTTAATACACTAGATGCATGAAGGATAGCGGTCGATGTGTGGAGTCGGTCTACTAATCTTGGACGTGATGCCTATATACATGATCACTGTCTTGGATATCATCATAATTATTTGCTCTTCTATAAATTGCCCAACAGTAATTTGTTTACCCACCGTATGTTATTTTCTCGAGAGAAGCCACTAGTGAAACCTACGGCTCCGGGTCTATTTCTCATCATATACTTTCATATCTATATTGCTATTTGCGTTTCCAATTTATTTGCCTCTTTTGTTTCAGATCTATATTATCCAAAACCCAAAAATATCTTGCCATGTTTTATTTGCTTTTATTTTATTTACATCTATCAATCTATCTATTTATCATTTTACCTTACCCAAGAGGGAGTGACAACCCCTCTACGCGTCGGGTTGCGAGGATTTGTTGTTTGTGTGCATGTGTTGTTTACATCGCTTGCTTGGTTCTCCTACTAGATTGATAACCTTGGTTTCATAACTGAGGGAAATACTTACCGCCGTTGTGCTACATCATCCCCTCCTCTTCAAGGAATTTATCGATGCAGCTCACAAGTACCAGGAAGAATTTTTGGTGTCGTTGTGGGGGAGAATCAAGACAATATAGTCTCTCGTTAACCTCTAGTGTGGTTGTCGGGGAGGCATCACCAACATCTTTCAGGTTCCTACGCATAAACTCTCATCTCCTTGCAATTTATATTATTTTCTATTTGTCTCTCGTTTTCATATCCCCCACTTCTAAAATATTTTTACAAAAACACAAAAATATTTGCCTTCTTCCCGTTTGCCTTTTTCGTTTACCCTTATGTCTTACTTGGTCGCTTTGCTTGTTTGTTTGGTATAATTGTCTATTTATTGGAAATCAGAAGGAATTTTTTTATGGATCCTCATCCACTTGCTAATCTTTTTCAAAGATCTAATTATGATGAACCAATTGCTAGTGAGTTGATTGCACTAGATTATCTTTATGAAGTTTTTCTTGAGATTCATGAATCTGAAAACTGTGATGAGGTACTAAAAGAAGAAATTTATGAAGTGATTTAAGATAGCTCCTTGAATGAAAAGCATGATTTCAATGGTGTTATAATAAATTATATTAATGTCAATTGTGCTAATAATATGCAAAACCGCAAGCTTGGGGATGCAAATTTTGATATGTCCTCTACTTATTGCAATGATCGTGATTGGGGTGATTCTTTTTATAATCTTCAAAAAATTATTTAAGCCTCGTGATGAATATGTTTGCGATGATACTGAAAGTGGGTTTGGAAGGGTTCCAGCTTTAGGTAATAATGATCCCACAACTTTGGAGAATGATCAATCTTATATTATTTTTTTGATAAAAGTGGGCTTGTAGAGGTACTTTATTCGATGATAGTCCCACTATTTTGGAAGACTGTCAACTTTGCATGCATATGATTCATGTACAAAATATGTTATCTGATAGCTATTTTGTTGAATTTGATTATGATCCTACATGCAATTATTATGAGGGAAGAAAATATAGTTGTAGAAATCTTCATGTTACTAAATTACCTCTCTTGATGCTTAAATTGTCAAAGTTTTATTACTCTTCCTTTCATATGCTAGTTTTTGCTTGCCTTGATAATTTGCCCGCTATCAAATGCTTATGCATAGGAAGTATGTTAGACTTAGATGCGTTTTTCACCTTTTTTTTATGATGATCTCTTTGTTCTTCAGTTCTTGTCTTTCATGTGAGCATCATTAAAATTAGCAGTGCCTAGCTAAAAGGCTTTAAAGCAAAGCGCTTGTTGGGAGACAACCCAATATTTTTCTTTCCTATTTTAAATAAAAAATACAAATTATTACTTCTGTGGTGATGGTGTTTTTGGTGTTTTAATTAGTGTTTGTGCCAAGCAAAGCATTTGGGATTGATTTGGGTGAGAGTTGATTTGATTCTGTGCATGAACATAAATTTTTGTGTCCAGTAGCAGAATCGATTTCAATTGCTGGAGCGTGAACAATTGCTGAAATTTTTGCACAGAATTTATATACAAATTTCCCACGTTTTCCTAGTATTTTAGAATTTTTAGAGTTACAGAAGTATGACTAAAAAATATGTCTTTACATACTGTTCAGTTTTTGACAAATTCTGTCTTTTTTCCATTATGTGCTTATTTTGATGAATATATGGTTTGTATCGGGGGGTATATGTTGGGGAACGTAGCATGCAATTTCAAAAAAAAAAATCCTATGCTCACGCAAGATCTATCTTGGAGATGCATAGCAATGAGAGGGGGAGAGTGTGTCTACGTACCCTCATAGACTGACCGCGGAAGCGTTTGACAACGCGGTTGATGTAGTCAAACTTCTTCTTGTTCCGACCGATCAAGCACCGAACGTACGACACCTCCAAGTTCTGCACACGTTCAGCTCGATGAAGTCCCTTGAACTCTTGATCTAGCAAAGTGTTGAGGAAGTAGATGAGTTTCGTCAGCACGACGGCATGGTGATGGTGATGGTGAAGTGACCCGCGTTGGGCTTCGCCTAAGCACTACAAGAATATGACTAGAGGTGTAAACTGTGGAGGGGGGGGCACACAGGGCTAACAATTGTTGGTGTGTGTTCTAGGTGCCCCCTCTCCATGTATATATAGGTGGGAGGGGAGGAGAGGCAGCCAAGGGGGTGCCCCAAGTAGGAGGAATCCTACTTGGGGTCCTCTCCAATTCGGCCAACCCCCCTTTCCTATTCCGAGGGGGAAGGGGAATCCTATTCCCTTTTCCTCTTCCCCTTACTAATACGTCCAAAACGTATCGATAATTTCTGCTTGCTCCATGACTCTTTTGGGTGATATTACTACGATATTTATACACTTCCATACACTTTTGATCATATTTGGACTAACCAATTAACTCAGTGCACCCCAGTGCCAGTTTCTGTTTTCGGCTGTTTTTGTATTTCAGGTTTTCACATTACGAGAACTGCCAGGAAAAATCCAAAAAAATTATATAAAAAATCAGCGTTCCAGAACCTACCGTGCGCCCGAAGGACAGTCGGGGGGGGGGGGAGGGCACCAGGGCTCTAGGCGCCCTGGCGGCGCGCCCCCCCTGGGCCGCGCCGGGGGGGCGCCTGGGCCCCCCGAGGCTCCTCCGATGCCCCCCTTTGGCATATATTTAAAGCGTCTCCCGAAACCCTCGAAACAGGAACTCTTTTTCGCGATCTCATCTCTGTTCCGCCGCCGTCGCCGCTTCCAAGATCGGGAGCACCAGGAGAACCCTTCCCGGCACCCTGCCGGAGGGGAGGATCACCACCGGGAGCTTCTCCACCAACATGGACGCCTCCCGGATGAGTTGTGAGTAGTCTCCCTTGGACCATGAGTCCATGACCAGTAGCTATGTGATGTTCTCCTCCCGTTCTTGTGCTTCACTAATTAGTCCTCGTGAGCTGCCCTACATGATCGAGGCACATATGTAATCCTTATGCTGTTGCTATGATGAGTTTGCTGGGATCCGATGGATTATGAGATTATGTTCAGATTGTGTTTGAGTAATATATTTGATTCACCTCTTTTATGTTTATGTTCGTAAGTAATTCTTGCATGTTCTCCGTTGTTATTTATTGCTTTGGCCAAGTAGTAGGTAGTGACTCCAAGAGGGAACGTTATGCTCGATTGTGGGTTCATGCCCCTCAATGACTAGTTTGAGTGACAGAAACATGAGTCTAGGGGATGTGCTGTTGCCACAAGGGGGAAAACAACGGTGCTTGTGCCCGCGGGTGCAAGGATTGTTTACTTTACGCAAAGTTCTTTTAATGCAGTTGTCTGTTGCTTTGAGTTTACACTATGGGTGGGGCTCGCAACTTAATACCAGCGAGATGTTCTGGATAGATATCTCAAGGTGGATGATTAGTAGTAGATATTGATGGATTTCGGTCTACTTACTTTGGCGTACCGCCCATGCTTTGAACCTCAACCTTTCTTGCAATGTAGTCAGCATTGGTTTGCGTTCGTGGTCCTGTCAATTGCCCAGCTGTAATTCGTTTACCTCACATAGCTGTTTTATCGTCTTTTGGGAGAGAGACATCACTAGTGAACATCATGAGACTTCGGTCCATATTACCATCATTGATCACATCCACTATTTACTTTTCGCTTTTATTTACTATTGCAAACATTATCTATCACTACTATCATCTGCTTTTAATCCTTTGTAAACTTCAAGGCCGGAGGGATTGACAACCTCTCTGTACTCGTTGGGAGCAAAGTTATTTGTATCTGTGTGCAGGTCCACGTTAATTGCTAATATCTGGCGTCGTTAGCAGTTGACACCTACTTGTTGAACCTAGGAGTCTCTGGGGATTCGATCCTTGGCATCTTTGCTAAGGGAAAAACTTCCACAACACTGCATCTCACACCTTCCACTTGGGGTAACCAACGAGGGGTTAGAGGCCCATCAAGGAGTTTTTCTGGCGCCGTTGCCGGGGACTCCACTCTTCAGGATAGGGGAGTTGCACGCTATCTTTTACCTTTGCTTTTTAGTCTTGTTAGTTTACCTTTCAGTTTTTGCTTTAGTACCTTTTTATCAAAAATCACAAAAATAGTTATCTTGCTTGCTTGCTGATACGTCCAAAACGTATCTATAATTTCTGCTTGCTCCATGCCACTTTTGGGTGATATTGCTATGATATTCATACACTTCCATACACTTTTGATCATATTTGGACTAACTTACTAATCCAGTGCACCCCAGTGCCAGTTTCTGTTTTCGGCTGTTTTTGTATTTCAGGTTTTCACGTTTCGAGAACTGCCCAGAAAAATCCAGAAAAATTATATAAAAAATCAGCGTTCCGGAAACAACACTGCGTCCGAAGGGCAGCCTGGGGGGGCCACCAGGGCTCCAGGCTCCCTGGCGGCGCCCCCCCCCCCCCTGGGCCGCGCCGGGGGGGGCGCCTGGGCCCCCCGAAGCTCCCCCGATGCCCTACTTTGGCATATATTTAAAGGGTCCTCCGAAACCCTCAGAACAGGAACTCTTTTCGCGATCCCATCTCTATTCCGCCGCCGCCGCCGCTTCCAAGATCGGGAGCACCAGGAGAACTCTTCCCGGCACCCTGCCGGAGGGGAGGATCACCACCGGGAGCTTCTCCACCACCATGGACGCCTCCCGGATGACTCGTGAGTAGTCTCCCTTGGACCATGAGTCCATGACCAGTAGCTATGTGATGTTCTCCTCCCGTTCTTGTGCTTCACTAATTAGTCCTCGTGAGCTGCCCTACATGATCGAGGCACCTATGTAATCCTTATGTTGTTGCTATGTTGAGTTTGCTGGGATCCGATGGATTATGAGATTATGTTCCGATTGATCTTGAGTAATATATTTGATTCACCTCTTTTATATTTTAGTTCATAAGTAATTCTTGCATGTTCTCCGTTGTTATTTATTGCTTTGGCCGAGTAATAGGTAGTGACTCCAAGAGGGAACGTTATGCTCGATTGTGGGTTCATGCCCCTCGATGACTAGCTTGAGTGACAGAAACATGAGTCTAGGGGATGTGCTGTTGCCACAAGGGGGAAAACAACGGTGCTTGTTCCCGCGGGTGCAAGGATTGTTTACTTTACGCAAAGTTCTTTTAATGCAGTTGTCTGTTGCTTTGAGTTTACACTATGGGTGGGGCTCGCAACTTAATACCAGCGAGATGTTCTGGATAGATATCTCAAGGTGGATGATTAGTAGTAGATATTGATGGATTTCGGTCTACTTACTTTGGCGTACCGCCCATGCTTTGAACCTCAACCTTTCTTACAATGTAGTCAGCATTGGTTTGCGCACATGGTCCTGTCAATTGCCCAGCTGTAATTCGTTTACCTCACATAGCTGTTTTATCGTCTTTTGGGAGAGAGACATCACTAGTGAACATCATGAGACTCCGGTCCATATTACCATCATTGATCACATCCGCTATTTACTTTTCCGCTATTTACTTACTATTGCAATTATACCTATCACTATTATCACTTGCGTTTGATCCTTTGTAAACTACAAGGCCGAAGGGATTGACAACCTCTCTGTACTCGTTGGGAGCAAAGTTATTTGTATATGTGTGCAGGTCCACGTTGATTGCTAATATCCGGTGCCGTTAGCAGTTGACACCTTCTTGTTGAAACTGGGAGTCTCTGGGAAATCGATCCTTGGTATTACCAAGGGAAAACTTCTGCTACACTGCATCTCAAACCTTCCACTTGGGGTAACCAACGAGGGGTGAGAAGCCACCTAGCACTTACCTTCTCCAATTTGGCCAGCCCATATGGGGGATGCACCAGCCCCTTTGTGGCTGGTGTGTTTTCCCTCTTGGCCCATAAGGCCCATATCTTTTGCCGGGGGTGCCCGGAACCCCTTCCGGTGACCCGATAAGTACCCGGTGCATCCCAAAACACTTCCGGTGTCCGAATACCGTCGTCCTATATATCAATATTTACCTCTCGACTATTTCGAGACTCCTCATCATGTTCGTGATCTCATCTGGGACTCCAAACAACAATCGGTCACCAAATCACATAACTCATATAATGCAATATCGTCATTGAACGTTAAGCGTGCGGACCCTACGGGTTCGAGAACTATGTAGACATGATCGAGACACCTCTCCGGTCAATAACCAATAGCGGAACCTGGATGCTCATATTTTCTCCTACATATTCTATGAAGATCTTTGTCGGTCGAACCGTTATGGCAACATACGATATTCCCTTTGTCCATCGGTATGTTACTTGCCCGAGATTCGATCGTCGGTATCTTCATACCTAGTTCAATCTCGTTATCGGCAAGTCTCTTTACTCATTCCGTAATACATCATCCTGCAACTAACTTATTAGTCACTTTGCTTGCAAGGCTTCTTATGATGTGTATTACCGAGAGGGCCTGGAGATACCTTTCCGGTACTCGGAGTGACAAATCCTAATCTCGATCTATGCTAACCCAACAAACACCTTCGGAGATACCTGTAGAGCATCTTTATAATCACCCAATTACGTTGTGACGTTTGATAGCACACAAGGCATTCCTCTGGTATCTGGGTGTTGCATAATCTCATTGTCGAAGGAATATGTATTTGACATGAAGAAAGCAATAGCAATAAAATTGAACGATCAATATGCTATGCTAACGGATGGGTCTTGTAGTAATCATGATCCGAATGGACCGAAGTCTCTGTGTTTCAGTGTCATCCCTGGATCGGTAATGCTGACACACACAGTACTTGAAGGATTTATAACAGAGTGTCAATTCACACACTTATTACATCGAATGTCTCCAAAGAGAACTTATTACAAAAGTCTATCGCGTAAGGCCATCTAACAAAATAACAGCGGAAGGCTTGGAAGATAAGTGAGTCCATCAACTCCAATGGCATAGCTGAGTGCATGACAAACGACCTAGAACGTCTTACTCCTCGTCTGAAAAGTTTGCAACGTAATATGTTGCAGCCCGAAACGGGTCAGTGTAACACCCCAAAATTTTGGTTTGGTTTTTTTTACCAAATTCTTTATTTGATTTAAAGGAGGTTATTTGAAATTTTCCTTTTGAGAGACCCTCCTTCCCAAATTTTTGCTTCTGACAAATCTTTTTGAGCCCTTCTCAATTTTTGGTTCTGGTCTTGAGGACCTTTCTACTTATGTGGGTTCAACACAAATACTCTTGGATTGCTTTGGCAAATTCCTTTGTTAAAAAGTATTTCTATCATTTTTGGATTTATCCCTCCCTATTCATAAATTCACCCTTGCCATGACCTATGTTGAAAACTTCCTCCCAACGCCTTCCTCCCTACCTTGGGTCAAGTCAAGCATCAATTCCAGCAACTTTCAACTTTCCCTAGTTTTTATTTCTATTTATTTAAACCCCAAAATCTTTTTCTGTCATTTATTTGGACCTTAGTAGTCTACAAAGGAACTACTAGATCTCTTTTGAATCTTGGCCCCAAATAAATTCCTAGGGCTAGTCCTTAGTACCCTCAACTCATATCCATCAAGACCTACTGGTCATCAGTTCAATATTTTCAAAATATGCTTGCTGCAAGTTTGGAGCAGATTTGCTAATTTTGATGAATTTCATTCTTTCTTCTTTCCAAAAATTCTGGGGAAATTCATGCAGCCTCCAGATGCATCAAGAGACCCCCTCACCAAGTTCCAGCTCAAGAAAAGTTTTCCACGTGCATCAAACATTTCATCAAACACCTTGCAGGCACTGTTCCTGCCAAGTTTCAGAGTTCAGTGTTAAACTTCAGTCGACAGTGGCGTTTCTCGTCAGAGCTCGTCGCCAATCTCGCCAGTTCCCCGCTTGGCCTCTTGCTCCCTGTTCCCCCTTCTTATCCGGTGCGCCGCACGGTCGCTTGGCCGGTTGCGAGCGTCGGTGGCGAACTGTCGCATCAGCTCCGGCGTCGTCCGCGGCGACAGTACCGCCCGTGGCGGCCGTCAGGGGTGAGCCCTGCAGTACGGCGCCGCTCCGCACCGCCCAAACCACCGGTGGCCTCCGCGTGTCCCTCCTCCCCCCCTGAGCGCGCTGCAGAACCGTCGCCGTGGCCTGAGAAGCGCAGAGCGCGCTCTCTGCCGCCGACGAGCCCGTGAGCGCCGTTCCGTCGAAACCGCGGAGCAGGCCAAATGCGAACGAGCTTAGGCATGGAATGGAGCCAGTGGACCAATCCGGAGTTGCCCAGTCACCTAAACCGCCCGCCCGACCACTGCCTCGCCGTAATCCCTCGCCGGAGATATTTCGCTCATGGCACCGCCCTCGCCCGCCTATAAATAGAACCCCAGAGACGTTGTGAAGCCACCGCATCCACCACACCTCACCACAGCCTCGCCAAAACCCCTCAGAGGGCCTCGGGAGAGTCTTCTTCCCTGACTCCGGCCGCCCCGATCCGCTTCGGGCTCCGGCGAGATCCGCTCTGGTGAGAGCACCCCCGCTGCCCAAACTCTGCCAGTGACCTCCTAGTCGACCAACTCTCCTAACCCAAGGTTTAATTTGTAGTCAGAAGCCCCCTCCGGTGAGAACCATCATCGCCCGACGCCGCCGTCCGCCGTAGAGGAAGTCGCCGTCGCTGTGGTGCCTCCCGTCGGTCCCTTCCACCACCCACCGACGCGGAAGGACCTCCTGAACACGCCGGTACTTCCCTCCCCCTCTGACTCGCAGTGGTTCGTCGCCGGCGATCATCGCAGGTCTCTGGCGCCGGCGAACTCTGTTTCCCCCTTTCAAACCTGACATGCGGGACCCCCCTGTCAGCCTCTTCCTTTTATTCGAAACGTTTTCTGGAAGCACCTTCGGGCAAAGTACGCTTTCCTTTCGGCTTGGCGTATTTCATCCGAAGCGTTTTCTATCTATTCAAACTACCCCTGGATAGTTTCTGTTTCATTACAGACTAGTCCCTGGGTTTGTTTCCTTTATAACTTTTAAACTAAAAATGATTTTTAGTTGATTCCTTTTCTGTCATCTTCATAACTCTGCCTAGTTTTTTATCATATTTATTTGAAAAATATTTGGAACACTTTTTGCGCACGCACGTATTTACGTAGTATTCGATTTCTTTTATACCGTAGATACCGAAGGAGGTGACGGAGCCGCAAACTTCGCCGAGCTAGACTCCGACTACTCCGAACCAGGCAAGCATGTTTGAACCTTTGATATGACGAGTGTTTTTCATGTTTGCTAGTGTGGTTTCTCTTAAGGCATGTTTATATAAGCATTTGGTGGATGTTATATTCCATGCACGGTAAGTTGCAAGTGAGCTACAAAACTTGATGAGATCATATGATGGAGAACAACCTGATCATGTAGTGGCATGATGAGATGTAAACTGGTATTGTTGGAGCATGCCAGTTCTATGTCAACTGTTTAACTACGGTGTTGACGTGGACCAAGTCTCGATCCCGTCCATTCCCCTTTTTGTGCTACCACATGTTTTCTGTAAAGAATACGGTTTAGTAAGTTGCAAACCTCTTTCCTGGTACACACCAAATAGAGAGGCCGTGATGAAGGTTCCATGGCCCTGGATTAAAGCCGTCATCCGGTCAGGGGGCATGGGTGTTTCCGGTTGGGACCGAGAGGGGGGCACCCCTTAGAGCGCGCGGTATAAATTTGATCCCATGCTATTCGAGGAGTGACCTCCCCGCCTCAAGAGTTTTTCTTGAACGTTGCCTAGGGTGATTCCTGGCAGCGGAATGTGGAATGGGTGTGTACTGGTTAGATGTGTTTTCTTCTAAAATCCCGTGAACGGAACTAGTCCTTGGTGACTACTGAAATCCGTTGGCTGTGGTAAGGTACAAACTCTGCAGAGTCAAAACCTTTCGCATAATCAAGTCCTTGGTCAAGGACGTTGGTTAGCAGATCCGTGTCAGTCTCAGTGTCAGTTTCTGTAGAATTAATACTTCTGACAAGGGTAAACCCGGTTGATTGTTACTTCTGTGAATGGACTAACCCGTTTACTTTTATGTGCCGAGTATTCCTTAGGATGGTGCTACCTCCAGGAACTACTCAAATTTTTCCTTGTTTGATATAAGCCCTTTATGTGATGTCGCTCAGACGTCCGACTGTGGCATTCTTATTATTTACTTTTGATATAAGCCCTTTATGTGATGTCGCTCAGACGTCCGACTGTGGCATTCTTGTTATTTACTTTTGATATAAGCCCTTTATGTGATGTCGCTCAGACGTCCGACTGTGGCATTCTTATTATTTACTTTTGATATAAGCCCTTTATGTGATGTCGCTCAGACGTCCGACTGTGGCATTCTTGTTATTTACTTTTGATATAAGCCCTTTATGTGATGTCGCTCAGACGTCCGACTGTGGCATTCTTGTTATTTACCTTTGATATAAGCCCTTTCTGCGGTGTCGCCCTGACGCCCGACTGTGGCATGATTATTCTATTTTACCTTTCGAGGCGTCACTCCAGACACCCGATCGGTCTTCCGCTATTTATTTATCTTGCAACGCTAATTAAATTACTTACGTGTGCATTACTGCTCGTGTGCATCATGTTTGCATTTGTTATATCTTATGTCCAAACTGTCTTGCGAGTACATTCAAAGTACTCACCTGGCTTGTTGATTTGGCCAGATGTTGACGAAGGCGATCTTATGGATGAAGAGTTCGATAGCGAGTCCGACGCCTAGAGGAGTCCCAGTCAGTCCCTTGCGATCCTGGAGTTGGTCACTTGTATTATATACGCTTCCGCCACCATAATAAAATCATCAAGCCTCACTCCGGCGCTTGATGAGTATAAGATATTGGAGTCACGCCACCCACACCACTGTGACATATCCACTACCACCATATTCACAAGTTAGTAGTTATGCCACCATATCCAGTTGTGTCATATCCGCCTCTATGTATAATATTGGCGTGCTTGTAATAAATTGTTGAGCAGCCTCAGCTCAACCCTGTATAATATTTAGCACTTCTGGATTTTCTGTATCAAGGATTTGTCTACCAGTATGGAGGATTTCTCTATACTAGTTTGATAAAAGGGGCGATTTTTCAATAAGTGTTTTATTGGAAAACCGGTCCTGACAACCTTGGTATCAGAGCCAGGCTGACTGTAGGAAGCCACTAGGTGCGCTCGCTAATCGGTTATTAGCGTAATAGGTGCTGTTTTAGCATATTGCAATTGTAGCAATTTTTCTGTTAGTCATCATAAATTTATGATTTGACTATCTGGAATTTTTGTCTACTTTTGTAGATGGCCGGCCGCGACTGTGAGTCACATGTGTTCGCCAATGTGCCTGAGGGGTTTATCAAACTCCTCGCCTCCATCGTCAAGATCGCGATCGGGCCATCGACTCGTCCAGAGTTCACACTCTACGAGCACAAGATCAGCGACAGCGTGTCTATGCACCAGGCTGCGGTGCAATTCAAGGGAGGGCGTTCTGAATTACGCCGCTTCCGATTTGTTGGGAGGGCCATGCCTACGGAGAAGCATGCCATGCAGATGGCGGCCCGTGAGGCAATAGCACGTCTCCGGGATGCTCTCCCTTCGATGAAGGCTCGTCGCTACCGCTACCTCCCCTGCCACGTGCCATACACTTGTCACTATGCATTCGCTTGCACTAGGGGAGAACGAGATGATGCTATTGAGATGCTTGTCGAGTATCTCAAGGCTCTTGAGGCAGCTTTTGATAACCTCGTGGACGACTTGGTGGCTGCCCGTATGGACTCAGTTCAGGGCTGTGTTGCCAACAGGAGGGAGCTGCTCCATACAGCACCACCACTGTCATACATCTCGTCCTCATCATCCTATGCACCTGCCATCCGAGCCACCGCTCGCCGCCTACCTACCACTGAGGAGTTTGACCAAGTCATTGCTCCTACCCCAGTTCGTGCTGCACCGCCTACCACACCCATTTCAACCGCACGACCCAGTACCCCGCGCCTGGAGCCTATTAGTGAGGAAGAAGTTGAGTCCCCAGCAGCACTGGGGCTTACCCTCGGCAGGCCGAAGGAAGTATTTACTATCTCCGACTGAGTGCGCCGAGCAGCCGTGCGATGTACCTGCTTGTATGATATGTTTTATATGTACATAGACTTGGTGAGAAGTAGTTTGTGTGCGCATCATGTAGGGACTGGGAGAAGTGCACTAGCCTAAATAACATGTCAGGAATGTGTACGCACATCCTGAGTGAGGTATTGTATAATTATGGCTTGCTTGTAAGATACTGAGCGGTCCTTCTCCATGCGCAATCAAGTGTTTTCTTGAAAAATCTTGGAGTTTTAAAATTTCTGCCTTTGTAAAATTATTTGTTTTTACTACTCGGTTTTTCTCATGAGTTCTGCAAAATACCCCAGAGTGGAAAATGCATCGTCCCTGGACTCGTTCCATGCGAAGCCCGCCGGAAGAAAATAATGGTACCCAGGCAAGTAACAATTTCACACAGGGGCAGTCAAGTCAGCAAAACAGTGAAGCAGCACTTTCTCAAGTATGCCGCCTTTATGAGCAAAGCCAGCAGCAACATCAAGAAATGATGACCCATATTATCAACATGAGAAATCACCGCGAACCATACCAGCAGCATTCCAAATTGGCTGAACTACAAAAGACGCGTCCCCCGACGTTCTCTCACACGGATAAACCACTTGAGGCTGATGACTGGCTTCGAGACATTGAAAGGAAATTAATTATCGCACAATGTTCAGACCGTGAGAAAGTACTTTATGCAGCTCACTACCTTACTGGAGCAGCTGCATCGTGGTGGGAAAATTTTCTACATATGCACCCCAATGAAAACAACATCACCTGGGAGGAGTTTAAGGAAAAATTTCGTGGGGCGCACATTCCCAGAAGTATTATGAAGATCAAGAAAAGGGAGTTTGATGACCTCAAGCAGAGAAGTATGTCAGTGACTGAGTACAATAGTCAGTTTACTCAACTATCTCGCTACGCCAACGAAGAACATATGACTGAGAATAAAAAGATGGAAAAATTTCTGGACGGTCTGGCACCAGCACTTAAATGCCAACTGGTCGTGCACACCTTCCCAGATTTTAAAACACTTGTGGACAAAGCTATTACCTTGGAGAATGAACGCCGCAGCTTGGAGGATTTTCGCAAGCGCAAGCGGGACAAGACTTCTCAATCTCGCGACAACCGGAACAAGATTGATTCTCGGAAAAATGGGGCGAACAAATCCGCAACCAATGTTCCACGCTCAAACAAGAATTTTCATGCAAGGGATAAAGATTTTACGTATCACCCGGGCGTTACTTGCTTCGCTTGTGGAGAGGAAGGACACTATGCCAAGCAATGCCCAAAGCCAAGAAACTCGGCCCCCAAGACAAACAATGGTGGAAATAATTCAGCCCCCAAGCGTAACAACTTCAATCCCAGCAACAATCACAAGAAGGGTCACGTGAACCATGTGACCAAGGAAGAAGCGCAGAATGCTCCGGATATCGTACTCGGTACGTTTCCTGTCAACACAATACCTGCCACGGTTTTGTTTGATTCTGGAGCTTCTCATTCGTTCATTTCAAGGAAATTTGCTTTACAACATGATTTTTCAATTCTCCCCTTGGAAAATTCCATGACCATCAAGTCCCCCGGGATTAAGCAAATCACCCAGAGTTATTGCCAAGGTGTAATTATTGAGCTCGAGGGATTAAAGTTTCGAGCAAACCTCATTGTATTGGAAAATAAGGGACTGGATGTTATCCTAGGAATGGACTGGTTAACCACCAACAAGGGATTTATCGACTGTTTCAATCGGACTGTGATCCTCACTCATCACCAAGGGAAGACGATAAAAATTGCAGCTCAAGTAAGACCAGTATCATTGCGACCAAGATTGAACAAGGTGGATATTTCAGATTTAAATGAAGTTCCAGTGGTATGTGAGTTTCCTGATGTATTTCCTGAAGAGCTACCAGGCATGCCACCAGACCGAGAAATAGAATTCACTATTGAACTAGCACCTGGAACCACTCCCATTTACAAGAAACCTTATAGAATGGCACCCTCCGAGTTGGTAGAGTTGAAGAAGCAAATAAAGGAATTACTGGACAAAGGATTTATCCGGGCCAGCTCCTCACCTTGGGGTTCGCCAGTATTATTTGCCAAGAAAAAGGATGGGACACTGAGATTATGTATAGACTATCGAGCACTCAACATGGTTACCATCAAAAACAAATATCCGCTGCCACGGATCAATGATTTATTTGACCAGCTTGCACAAGCCAAGGTTTTCTCAAAGATTGATTTAAGGTCGGGATATCATCAGTTAAAAGTACGGACAGAAGATATCCCTAAAACTGCATTCACTTCCAGATACGGATTATATGAATTTACAGTAATGCCGTTTGGACTGACGAACGCCCCCGCATACTTTGTTCACCTCATGAACAAAGTGTTCATGAAATTTATGGACAAGTTTGTGGTGGTGTTCATTGATGATATTTTGGTATATTCTAAAACACCAGAAGAACATGCTGAACATCTCAGAATTGTGCTGGGAGAATTAAGGAAGCATCAATTGTACGCCAAATTCAGCAAATGTGAATTTTGGCTAAAACAGGTTGGTTTTTTGGGCCACGTATTAACCCAAGAGGGTGTTGCCGTGGACCCAGAAAAAGTCAAGGCCGTACTCGACTGGAAACCACCAGCCAACGTAACCGACATACAAAGCTTTCTGGGAATGGCTGGATATTACAGAAGATTTATTGAGGGATTCTCCACCATAGCAAAGCCTATGACACAGCTACTCAAGAAGGATAAGAAATTTGTGTGGACTGAGGATTGCGAGAAAAGTTTCCAAGAACTCAAAAAGAGATTAACCACAGCACCAGTATTGGTCATACCAGACATACACAAAATTTTTGAAGTATATTGCGACGCGTCCCGGAAGGGCCTCGGATGCGTATTAATGCAAGAAGGCAAGGTAGTCGCATATGCTTCCAGGCAACTGCGAAAGCATGAAGAAAACTATCCCACTCACGACTTGGAATTAGCAGCAGTTATTCATGCACTCAAAGAATGGAGGCACTTTTTGCTTGGAAATCGTTGTGAAATATATACAGACCATAAAAGCCTCCAATATATTTTCACACAACCAGAACTCAATTTGCGACAACGACGCTGGTTGGAATTAGTAAAAGACTATGATGTTGGCATCCACTACCATCCAGGAAAGGCAAATGTAGTGGCAGATGCTCTCAGCCGTAATCCAAGCTCGAGCAACGACAGTTCACAAAACTTGAGGCCGGAATTTCAAAGGGAGTTTGCCAAACTCAACATGGTAATGGTTACTGAAGGCACTGTGTCAAAGTTGGAAATACAACCCGCCCTAATGGAACAAATTAAGAAAGCTCAGCATGGACACCCCAGCATCGAAGGCATAAAAAGGAAAGTGAGTCTGGGCAAGGCCTCCGAATTCGTCATAGACAATGAGGGAATACTATGGTACGGAGACAGGCTTTGCGTGCCAAATATAGAAGATCTCAAACAACAAATTTTGACCAAAGGCCATACCGCTCCATATTCCATCCACCCTGGAGGAACAAAAATGTACAAGGACATTCAGGAAAGATTTTGGTGGCACGGTATGAAGAGGGATATAGCCACATTCATTTCCTGTTGTGATTCATGTCAGCGCATTAAAGCCGAGCACCAAAAACCAGCAGGACTATTACAGCCAAACAGGATACCTGAATGGAAATGGGACGAGGTTGGAATGGATTTTATTGTCGGACTACCTCAGTCACGACACGGAAATGATGCCATATGGGTCATCACAGATAGGTTAACCAAGGTGGCACATTTTATTCCGGTAAAGACAACCCACACCACTCAGAAGCTTGCCAAGCTTTATCTCTCCCGTATTGTCTGTCTTCATGGAGTTCCAAAGACCATAATATCCGACAGAGGCACTCAATTCGTCTCTAGATTTTGGGATCATCTGCAACAAGCTCTGGGGACTCAACTAGTATTCAGCACGGCATATCACCCCCAGACTGGAGGACAGACTGAACGTGTAAACCAAATTCTGGAGGACATGCTGAGAGCATGTGTTCTCACTTATGGAACCAGCTGGGAAGAAAGCTTACCATATGCCGAGTTCGCGTACAACAACAGTTACCAATCCAGTCTACAGATGGCACCTTTTGAAGCTTTGTATGGGCGAAGATGCCGTACCCCATTAAATTGGTCAGAGACAGGAGACAGCCGTATCTTCGGCCCAGACATGCTCAAAGAAGCTGAGGAGAAGGTTAAATTAATCAGGGATCGACTCAAGACAGCCCAGAGCCGACAAAAGAGTTATTATGACCAGAAACATCGTGAAGTCAGTTTTGAACCCGGTGACTATGTGTATCTAAGAGTATCCCCTATGCGAGGCCTGCAGCGATTCAAAATTAAGGGAAAGCTAGCACCACGTTTTATTGGACCTTTCCGTGTGACTGCACGAAGAGGCACAGTAGCCTACCAGCTAGACCTACCCAAAGAACTATCAGACGTCCATGACGTGTTCCACATATCACAATTGAGGAAGTGTGTAAGCAACCCAGAAAAGCGTGTATCTCATGAGAACATTGACGTGCAACCGGACCTCACCTACAGGGAACGTCCAGTAAAAATATTGGAGGAGTCTGAAAGGAGGACCCGTCAGAAGACAATTAAATTCTTCAAGGTTCAGTGGAGCAACCACACCGAAGATGAAGCAACTTGGGAGAGAGAGGATTTTCTTCGAACAGAGTACCCACACCTATTTGAGGATCAGCTGGAATCTCGGGGACGAGATTTTTCCTAAGGGGGTGGGTGTTGTAACACCCCAAAATTTTGGTTTGGTTTTTTTACCAAATTCTTTATTTGATTTAAAGGAGGTTATTTGAAATTTTCCTTTTGAGAGACCCTCCTTCCCAAATTTTTGCTTCTGACAAATCTTTTTGAGCCCTTCTCAATTTTTGGTTCTGGTCTTGAGGACCTTTCTACTTATGTGGGTTCAACACAAATACTCTTGGATTGCTTTGGCAAATTCCTTTGTTAAAAAGTATTTCTATCATTTTTGGATTTATCCCTCCCTATTCATAAATTCACCCTTGCCATGACCTATGTTGAAAACTTCCTCCCAAAGCCTTCCTCCCTACCTTGGGTCAAGTCAAGCATCAATTCCAGCAACTTTCAACTTTCCCTAGTTTTTATTTCTATTTATTTAAACCCCAAAATCTTTTTCTGTCATTTATTTGGACCTTAGTAGTCTACAAAGGAACTACTAGATCTCTTTTGAATCTTGGCCCCAAATAAATTCCTAGGGCTAGTCCTTAGTACCCTCAACTCATATCCATCAAGACCTACTGGTCATCAGTTCAAAATTTTCAAAATATGCTTGCTGCAAGTTTGGAGCAGATTTGCTAATTTTGATGAATTTCATTCTTTCTTCTTTCCAAAAATTCTGGGGAAATTCATGCAGCCTCCAGATGCATCAAGAGACCCCCTCACCAAGTTCCAGCTCAAGAAAAGTTTTCCACGTGCATCAAACATTTCATCAAACACCTTGCAGGCACTGTTCCTGCCAAGTTTCAGAGTTCAGTGTTAAACTTCAGTCGACAGTGGCGTTTCTCGTCAGAGCTCGTCGCCAATCTCGCCAGTTCCCCGCTTGGCCTCTTGCTCCCTGTTCCCCCTTCTTATCCGGTGCGCCGCACGGTCGCTTGGCCGGTTGCGAGCGTCGGTGGCGAACTGTCGCATCAGCTCCGGCGTCGTCCGCGGCGACAGTACCGCCCGTGGCGGCCGTCAGGGGTGAGCCCTGCAGTACGGCGCCGCTCCGCACCGCCCAAACCACCGGTGGCCTCCGCGTGTCCCTCCTCCCCCCCTGAGCGCGCTGCAGAACCGTCGCCGTGGCCTGAGAAGCGCAGAGCGCGCTCTCTGCCGCCGACGAGCCCGTGAGCGCCGTTCCGTCGAAACCGCGGAGCAGGCCAAATGCGAACGAGCTTAGGCATGGAATGGAGCCAGTGGACCAATCCGGAGTTGCCCAGTCACCTAAACCGCCCGCCCGACCACTGCCTCGCCGTAATCCCTCGCCGGAGATATTTCGCTCACGGCACCGCCCTCGCCCGCCTATAAATAGAACCCCAGAGACGCTGTGAAGCCACCGCATCCACCACACCTCACCACAGCCTCGCCAAAACCCCTCAGAGGGCCTCGGGAGAGTCTTCTTCCCCGACTCCGGCCGCCCCGATCCGCTTCGGGCTCCGGCGAGATCCGCTCTGGTGAGAGCACCCCCGCTGCCCAAACTCTGCCAGTGACCTCCTAGTCGACCAACTCTCCTAACCCAAGGTTTAATTTGTAGTCAGAAGCCCCCTCCGGTGAGAACCATCATCGCCCGACGCCGCCGTCCGCCGTAGAGGAAGTCGCCGTCGCTGTGGTGCCTCCCGTCGGTCCCTTCCACCATCCACCGACGCGGAAGGACCTCCTGAACACGCCGGTACTTCCCTCCCCCTCTGACTCGCAGTGGTTCGTCGCCGGCGATCATCGCAGGTCTCTGGCGCCGGCGAACTCTGTTTCCCCCTTTCAAACCTGACATGCGGGACCCCCCTGTCAGCCTCTTCCTTTTATTCGAAACGTTTTCTGGAAGCACCTTCGGGCAAAGTACGCTTTCCTTTCGGCTTGGCGTATTTCATCCGAAGCGTTTTCTATCTATTCAAACTACCCCCTGGATAGTTTCTGTTTCATTACAGACTAGTCCCTGGGTTTGTTTCCTTTATAACTTTTAAACTAAAAATGATTTTTAGTTGATTCCTTTTCTGTCATCTTCATAACTCTGCCTAGTTTTTTATCATATTTATTTGAAAAATATTTGGAACACTTTTTGCGCACGCACGTATTTACGTAGTATTCGATTTCTTTTATACCGTAGATACCGAAGGAGGTGACGGAGCCGCAAACTTCGCCGAGCTAGACTCCGACTACTCCGAACCAGGCAAGCATGTTTGAACCTTTGATATGACGAGTGTTTTTCATGTTTGCTAGTGTGGTTTCTCTTAAGGCATGTTTATATAAGCATTTGGTGGATGTTATATTCCATGCACGGTAAGTTGCAAGTGAGCTACAAAACTTGATGAGATCATATGATGGAGAACAACCTGATCATGTAGTGGCATGATGAGATGTAAACTAGTATTGTTGGAGCATGCCAGTTCTATGTCAACTGTTTAACTACGGTGTTGACGTGGACCAAGTCTCGATCCCGTCCATTCCCCTTTTTGTGCTACCACATGTTTTCTGTAAAGAATACGGTTTAGTAAGTTGCAAACCTCTTTCCTGGTACACACCAAATAGAGAGGCCGTGATGAAGGTTCCATGGCCCTGGATTAAAGCCGTCATCCGGTCAGGGGGCATGGGTGTTTCCGGTTGGGACCGAGAGGGGGGCACCCCTTAGAGCGCGCAGTATAAATTTGATCCCATGCTATTCGAGGAGTGACCTCCCCGCCTCAAGAGTTTTTCTTGAACGTTGCCTAGGGTGATTCCTGGCAGCGGAATGTGGAATGGGTGTGTACTGGTTAGATGTGTTTTCTTCTAAAATCCCGTGAACGGAACTAGTCCTTGGTGACTACTGAAATCCGTTGGCTGTGGTAAGGTACAAACTCTGCAGAGTCAAAACCTTTCGCATAATCAAGTCCTTGGTCAAGGACGTTGGTTAGCAGATCCGTGTCAGTCTCAGTGTCAGTTTCTGTAGAATTAATACTTCTGACAAGGGTAAACCCGGTTGATTGTTACTTCTGTGAATGGACTAACCCGTTTACTTTTATGTGCCGAGTATTCCTTAGGATGGTGCTACCTCTAGGAACTACTCAAATTTTTCCTTGTTTGATATAAGCCCTTTATGTGATGTCGCTCAGACGTCCGACTGTGGCATTCTTATTATTTACTTTTGATATAAGCCCTTTATGTGATGTCGCTCAGACGTCCGACTGTGGCATTCTTGTTATTTACTTTTGATATAAGCCCTTTATGTGATGTCGCTCAGACGTCCGACTGTGGCATTCTTGTTATTTACCTTTGATATAAGCCCTTTCTGCGGTGTCGCCCTGACGCCCGACTGTGGCATGATTATTCTATTTTACCTTTCGAGGCGTCACTCCAGACACCCGATCGGTCTTCCGCTATTTATTTATCTTGCAACGCTAATTAAATTACTTACGTGTGCATTACTGCTCGTGTGCATCATGTTTGCATTTGTTATATCTTATGTCCAAACTGTCTTGCGAGTACATTCAAAGTACTCACCTGGCTTGTTGATTTGGCCAGATGTTGACGAAGGCGATCTTATGGATGAAGAGTTCGATAGCGAGTCCGACGCCTAGAGGAGTCCCAGTCAGTCCCTTGCGATCCTGGAGTTGGTCACTTGTATTATATACGCTTCCGCCACCATAATAAAATCATCAAGCCTCACTCCGGCGCTTGATGAGTATAAGATATTGGAGTCACGCCACCCACACCACTGTGACATATCCACTACCACCATATTCACAAGTTAGTAGTTATGCCACCATATCCAGTTGTGTCATATCCGCCTCTATGTATAATATTGGCGTGCTTGTAATAAATTGTTGAGCAGCCTCAGCTCAACCCTGTATAATATTTAGCACTTCTGGATTTTCTGTATCAAGGATTTGTCTACCAGTATGGAGGATTTCTCTATACTAGTTTGATAAAAGGGGCGATTTTTCAATAAGTGTTTTATTGGAAAACCGGTCCTGACAACCTTGGTATCAGAGCCAGGCTGACTGTAGGAAGCCACTAGGTGCGCTCGCTAATCGGTTATTAGCGTAATAGGTGCTGTTTTAGCATATTGCAATTGTAGCAATTTTTCTGTTAGTCATCATAAATTTATGATTTGACTATCTGGAATTTTTGTCTACTTTTGTAGATGGCCGGCCGCGACTGTGAGTCACATGTGTTCGCCAATGTGCCTGAGGGGTTTATCAAACTCCTCGCCTCCATCGTCAAGATCGCGATCGGGCCATCGACTCGTCCAGAGTTCACACTCTACGAGCACAAGATCAGCGACAGCGTGTCTATGCACCAGGCTGCGGTGCAATTCAAGGGAGGGCGTTTTGAATTACGCCGCTTCCGATTTGTTGGGAGGGCCATGCCTACGGAGAAGCATGCCATGCAGATGGCGGCCCGTGAGGCAATAGCACGTCTCCGGGATGCTCTCCCTTCGATGAAGGCTCGTCGCTACCGCTACCTCCCCTGCCACGTGCCATACACTTGTCACTATGCATTCGCTTGCACTAGGGGAGAACGAGATGATGCTATTGAGATGCTTGTCGAGTATCTCAAGGCTCTTGAGGCAGCTTTTGATAACCTCGTGGACGACTTGGTGGCTGCCCGTATGGACTCAGTTCAGGGCTGTGTTGCCAACAGGAGGGAGCTGCTCCATACAGCACCACCACTGTCATACATCTCGTCCTCATCATCCTATGCACCTGCCATCCGAGCCACCGCTCGCCGCCTACCTACCACTGAGGAGTTTGACCAAGTCATTGCTCCTACCCCAGTTCGTGCTGCACCGCCTACCACACCCATTTCAACCGCACGACCCAGTACCCCGCGCCTGGAGCCTATTAGTGAGGAAGAAGTTGAGTCCCCAGCAATGCAGTATGATCTATGTATAACATTCCAAATTGAAAATTTGGGATGTTACAAACCTACCCCCTTAGAATGGATCTCGCCCTCGAGATTCGGCTTGGCTAGAGAACAGGTGTGGGTGGTCCTTGCGTAGATCATCTTCTCGTTCCCAGGTGGCTTCTTCCTCGGTGTGATGACTCCACTGAACTTTGCAAAACTTGATAACCTTCCTACTGGTGACTCTGCTCGAAAATTCGAGAATCTTAACAGGCTTCTCCTCATAAGTCAGATCGCTATCCAACTAAATTGCTTCCAGGGGTATTGTGTCTCTAAGCGGGATATCTGCCATCTCTGCATGGCACTTCTTAAGCTGCGAAACGTGAAACACATCGTGCACTCCTGACAATCCTTCGGGCAACTCTAGCTTATAGGCAACCTCTCACATGCGTTCCAAAACACGGTAAGGTCCCACAAATCTCGAGGCTAGCTTTCCCTTAACTCCGAAATGTTTAACTCCTCGCAGGGGCGATACTCTCAGGTACGCTCTGTCTCCGATTTCGTAAGCTATCTCCTTGTGCTTCGAATCTGCATAACTCTTCTGTCTGGACTGAGCTACCTTCAGTCTATCCCGAATCAGCTTAACCTTTTCTTCAGACTCTTTGATCAAATCTGGTCCAAACAACTATCGGTCTCCAACTTCATCCCACATTAACGGCGTTCGGCATCTCCTTTCATACAATGCTTAGAACGGTGCCATCTTCAAACTGGCATGGTAACTGTTGTTGTACGAGAATTTAGCGTAGGGCAAATTATCATCCCAACTGGATCCATAATCTAGCGCACAAGCTCTCAACATGTCCTCCAGAATCTGGTTGACTCTCTCGGTCCGTCCATCTGTCTGCGGGTGAAAAGCTGTGCTAAATTCCAGCCTCGTTCCCAAAGTTTGGTGTAGCTGATGCCAAAACTTTGAGGTGAACTATGTTCCTCTATCTTATACAATGGTCCTCGGAACTCCGTGCAGACATACGATCCTGGTCATGTATATCTTGGCCAACTTTGCACTGGTGTATGTGGTTTTCATGGGGATAAAGTGGGCTACTTTGGTCAAACAGTCCACTACTACCCAGATTGAGTCATATCCCGATTTGGTCCTGGGCAATCCGGTGATAAAATCCATGCCAAGCTTCTCCCACTTCCATTCTGGTATCGGCATAGGCTGTAGCAATCCTGCTGGCTTCTGATGCTCTGCCTTTACTCTTTGGCATACATCACATACGGCTACATACTCGGCAATATCCTTCTTCATTCCCGTCCACCAGAAACGTTCCTTCAAATCCAAATACATCTTGGTGTTTCCGGGGTGTATCGAGTATGGCGAATCATGTGCTTCTTGCAGTATCAACTTCCTGATCTCCGGGTCGTTGGGCACATAGATTCGATCCTCAAACCACAAGGTGTCGTGCTCATCCTCACGAAATCCATTGGCTTTTCCTTCACTCATCCTCTTCTTTATCTCAGCAATCTCCTTGTCATCCTTTTGGGCTTCGCGTATCTTCCCCAACAATGTTGACTGAACCTCCAAATTTGCGACAAAACCTCTAGGAACTATCTCCAAACGAAGCTCCCTGAGATCTTTTGCTATCTCCTGGGGTAATCCCCCATTTACTAAGGTATTTGCATAACTCTTCCGGCTCAGAGCGTCTGCAACAACATTGGCCTTTCCTGGGTGATAGTGCAACTTCATATCATAATCCTTTATAAGCTCCAACCATCTCCTCTGTCTGAGGTTCAGCTCCTTCTGAGTGAAAATGTACTTCAAACTCTTGTGATCTGTGTACACATCACAACGATTTCCAATAAGGAAATGTATCCAGGTTTTGTGTGCGTGCACTACAGCTGCTAACTCCAGATCGTGTGTCACATAATTCAACTCGTGCGACCGTAGTTGACGAGATGCATAAGAAACAACTCTTCCATCCTGCATAAGTACTCCTCCAAGTCCTAAGCGTGAAGCGTCGCAGTACACTTGGAAATCCTTGCGTATATCTGGCAATATCAGCACTGGGGCTGTCGTCAACCGTTTCTTCAATTCCAGGAAACTTTCTTCACACTCTTCAGTCCAATCAAACTTTGTCTCCTTCTTCAACAATGTCGTCATTGGCTTAGCAATCTTGGAGAAATTTTCTATGAATCTCCGGTAGTATCCCGCGAGTCCAAGAAAGCTGTGGATCTCTCCAACTGAAGTGGGTGCCAACCATTCAGTGACTGCCTGCACTTTGACGGGGTCCACTGCTATACCTTCTCCCGATATAACATGCCCTAAGAATCCAACTTCCTTCAACCAAAACTCACATTTGCTAAACTTGGCATACAACTGATGCTCTCTGAGCTTCTCCAGTACCAAACGCAAATGCTCTGCGTGTTCCTCTTCATTCTTCGAGTACACCAAAATATCATCAATGAATACCACGACAAACTTATCCAAGAACTCCATGAACACCTTATTCATCATACTCATGAAGTAGGCAAGGGCGTTAGTCAATCCAAATGACATAACCGTATACTCATATAGCCCGTACCGTGCGGTGAAGGTTGTCTTAGGTATATCCTTCTCTCGGATCTTCAACTGGTGGTATCCAGATCGTAAATCAATCTTAGAGAATACTTTCGCTCCCTGGAGTTGGTCGAACAAATCATTGATCATCGGCAGTGGGTACTTATTCTTAATAGTCACTTCATTCAGTGCACGATAATCAACGACCATTCTTAAAGATCCATCCTTCTTCTCGACCAAAAGCATTGGGGCTCCCCAAGGTGATGAACTTCGGCGAATAAAACCTTTCTCCAATAACTCCTTAATCTGCTTCTTGATCTCCTCGAGATCATTCGCTGGCATCCAATATGGTCTCTTTGATATAGGTCCGGTGCCATGCAGTAGCTCTATAAAAAACTCAATATCCCTATCCGGTGGCATGCCAGGTAACTCCTCTGGAAAAACATCCGGATAATCCTTTACTACAGGCACTTCCTCCTGAACAACTCCCGTGAGAGAATGTACTTGTGTCCTTATAGGCGAATGCCTAGATACATACTTGATCCTTTTTCCCTCCGGGGTGGTAAGCAAAATAGACTTGCTGGCACAATCGATGTTCCCTCCATACATCGATAGCCAATCCATACCTAATATCTCATCCAATCCTTGTGACTCCAAAACTATCAGGTCTGAGGGGAAAACATGGCGTCCTATGATTAATGGCGTCTGAAAACATCCTTGATGTGCCATATACTCTGCTCCGGGTGAACTTACTAACATGGGGGTCTTAAGAACTTGGGTGGCCATCTTATGTCTATTTATGAATCCCCTTGAAATGTATGAATGTGATGCACCAGTATCAAAAAGAACTATTGCGGTAAATGTCTTCACCAAAAACTTACCGACAACAGCATCTGGTTGCTCTTCAATCTCCTCCATAGTAACGTGGTTCACTTGTCCTTTGTTGAATGGGTTGGGCTTCTTCCCGGCGCTTCCATTGTCGTTCCCATTCTTAGCTTCAGGGCACTCATTGGCATAATGTCCATTCTTCCCGCACTTGTAACAGGTGATGTGGCTTAAATCTTTCTTGGCGGGTGTGGACGGGGTAGAGCGATTTTGGTTATTGTTTGCTCCATTCCCATTCCCATTCTTAGTGGCATTGTGGTTGTGGGAACTTCCTCCAGTGTGGTTGTGGCTTCCATGGTTATGGGTATACCCTCCCGAATTCGGGGTGAATCGGGGCTTCTGTTGGGCTCCAGAATTATTCCTTCCTTGTCCATACTTCCTCTTGCGGCTCTCAATCTGATGTTGCTTCCCTTCAATCATAAGAGCTTTATCTACCAACTCCTGGTAGTTGTTGAAGGTTGCCACCATCAGTTGTACGCTCATCTCATTATTTAGCCCTTCCATAAATCTCTCCTGCTTGGCGGCATCTGTGGCCACATCATCTGGGGCATAACGAGATAGGGTACTAAACTCATCTATGTACTGAGCCACAGTACGAATTCCTTGGCGCAAGTTGCAAAACTCACGTTTCTTCATGCTCATAGCTCCAGTTGAGACATGGGCAGTACGGAAAGCTTGTTGAAACTGCTCCCAAGCGACATTGGCTATAGGAAAGGTGGCTGTGTAATTCTCCCACCATGCTGCGGCTGGTCCAGACAACTGGTGTGCGGAAAATCGCACCTTCTCAGCATCTGAGCAATTGGTGGTGGTCAAATCCCTTCCAATCTTGCGCAACCAGTCATCAGCAACTATTGGTTCAATGCTGCTAGCAAACACCGGGGGTTGCAACCTTAAGAAACGTGTCAGGTTGTCCACGGGTGGTGGTGGAGGGTTGTTGTTGTTTTTCTGGTTGTTCTGAGTGTTCTGGACAAGAAGTTGCATCAAAGTGTTCTGTTGCTGGATCAACTAAGTGAGCTCAGGGGGAAACTCAAATCTGGGCTCACGTCTTGGAGGCATCTGATGGGTGTAGAGGGAAGAGATTAGAATAGAGTTGAGGTCTAAGGGAAAATAACTACCCATATGCACATGAGACAAACACAATCATATCACACCAATCAATTTCAAGCAAGGTCTTACAAAGATCTAACTAACGTTACAAAAGTGCTCTAAATACTATTTTGTGGGGGAAAACTACTAGTCATAGGGTAGTCATCTAGAAATATTGATCGGCGGAAGATTCCATGATGGCTGCTCCCGCTTCATCTTCATAGTCTTCGTCATCACTATCATCGGGGTCTAAATCTGTGTCGTCGATGATGATGTAATCTTCAGGATGAATCTCCTTGGGTTCCTCTTCCTCTTCTTCTCCTCCTGGTGCTGGATCTCCCATGAATACTCCTAGCTTCCTTGTCAAATCGTCATTCTTCTCCACTAGTATCAACATCTCCTCCTCGTATCCGTCATGAGTAGACTTAAGTTCTTCTTCTAGCCCCAAATTCCTGTTTAGCGCCTTCTTCAAATCTATCATCCCTGCGCACATCTAGTGCTCCTGTCGACGAATGTGCTGGTTTAACTCCTGGATGAATGCTGCAATGGACCTATCCTTCCGGGTGCTGATCATGTCCCAACGCTCATCTCGGCGTCCACAAATCTGGTAGATGGTGTCCTTCAGCTCCTGCTTGTATACTTCTCCGATCCTTCCCATAGTGATGTGGGCAGCCGTACTCTTGCCTAGGTGCATCAAAAGGAAACTCTATTGGCCCAGTGGATGGTGCGAAGGTTCTCCCGGGGATTTGCACTCGATTGCTCCATCGCTCCTCTTCTGGTAAAGTGGCGGTGTAGGTCCCGGTAAAGTTTGGCATTCCTATATTCAGGTATCTAGTGACTTCCTTCAAGTGTCGTCCAAAAGGTGTGTCTTCATCTGATTGAGTGAACTTGTTCCTTGGGTCCACCATCCTAAATAAGTAGAAAATGGAGAGGAGTCAGAAATGAGTAGAGAAGAGTGACCTAGGGTTTATCTTAGTGGTCGTGTCCTACATTCAGCGTGTGCTCTGATACCATCTTGTAGCGACCACGATCCGAATGGACCGAAGTCTCTGTGTTTCAGTGTCATCCCTGGATCGGTAATGCTGACACACACAGTACTTGAAGGATTTATAACAGAGTGGCAATTCACACACTTATTACATCGAATGTCTCCAAAGAGAACTTATTACAAAAGTCTATGGCATAAGGCCATCTAACAAAATAACAGCGGAAGGCTTGGAAGATAAGTGAGTCCATCAACTCCAACGGCATAGCTGAGTGCATGACAAACGACCTAGAACGTCTTACTCCTCGTCTGAAAAGTCTGCAACGTAATATGTTGCAGCCCGAAACGGGTCAGCACATGGAATATGCTAGCAAGATAACACAGAAGATGCAAGTAACAGAATAAAGGCTACACTATATGCATATTTGGCTGGTGGAGGCTCTAAGGTTAAAGTTTTTGCGTAAAGCCAATTTTCTCCTACAACAAAGGAATATATTTTATTTTAACTATCATGGTAGTTGAAACATCATTGAGAAGGTACCTCCAAGTCAATCCCAATTAAAGTAATCATTAACCCAACAAATTTAATTATATAGTGATGAGATCAACCAATAATTCAAGTACCAGATACTCAAGATTGTCCATAACCGGGGACATGGCTAATCATGATCATTTTGTACACTCTGCAGAGGTTTGTGCACTTTTCCCACAAGACCCGATCGCCTCCGTTGGATTTCTCGCACTACATGGTGTTTGAGAAACGGGTGACCGAGACACAGTCTTTCCGAAGAGGTCCCCTTAACCGATAGATAGGCCGGTACACTTACAATCCCTCTACATCTGCTAGCCCATCATGGAAAGGTTTCCCACAACTTACTCAACTATGCCAGAGCCCATAATGGCATTGTGGCTGCACACGGAAGTTTCTAGCATGAATAGTTTTATGATCCCTTTGAGCCTGGGTGGCATTCCATAGGACAATCACACGGCAACCCCGAGATTTCCTAGGACAACACTGGATTCTCCAAGTGCCCTCCAACCAATCCAGCCAGACGTGTATTCAGGTAGCCACCTTAAGTTGAACCATTAATTAACAACTCACATCTGTCATGGATTTCACTCAAACCCAAACCACGTCTACGAGCATAGCATGGCAACCTAAGTATAGCGTAGAAGTAACTCCCAAGGGTTTGAAAAAAATGCAGGTAATAGGTTCTACCTCAAACTACTTCTCAGTCCCACAAATTAAGAGATCCTACTCATGCAATGTGTGAGGGTTTGATCTAATGCATAAAAACTGGGTAATAAAGGGTATGATCAAAGTGTTACTTGCCTTGCTGACGATTCGCAAAACCTAGAGACTCGTAGTAACACGCTTCACAGTCCGGGTATTCTATCGCAAGCAAACAATAGCATACATAAGCAAACAAGCAATGGTGCACAAATAAAACTCCAACAGATAAGATCTAACCAGAAAGTTCAACTTAAGAACTCTGGTTTGCAAAAAGAATCAAATCGAAAGAAGCAACGAAACTCAAACTGCGAAAGAAACGAGATTCGTTTACTAGTTTGATCTAAAGTCAAATTTTACAGTAGCCAAAACTTTGTTCAAGTTGGTTAACGGAAAGAGGGTGTCGAGACGAAGATCTGGGATTTTGAATCACCTGATTCCGACTCTCGAGCGAAAAGAAAAACGAAAAACAAGATCAGGGCAGAAATCGCGATCGAAAATAATCGCGGATAAATACCCCGAAAAAGAAAACTGACGAACAGGCTAACGAACGAACGTTCGCTGTCTGTGGCTTACGGGCGAACAACGTTCGTTAAAACGAATGTACGGACGAACGTGCGCTAAATAACTAAACCGGAGAAAAACCTATCTAATCTAAAAAAACGGTTCTAGGGTTTCTCGAAAAAAAAATCGATCGGTTTTCATAACAAAACCGAAGGCGACTGCGAGAAGACGGCGACGGCGGCTACCTCGGCAGTCGGGGCGGCGGCGACAGTGGCTCCGGCGGCGGCGCAGCTGGCGGCGGCGGCGGCGCTAGGGCAAAGGGGGCGGGGGGGCTGGGCTTCTGGTGGCTCCGGGCTGGCGCTTTTAAAGGCCCGGCTAGGAGAGTCCTAGCCGGTTACGGTCGAGAGTCGGTTCCCTTGTTTTTTTAAGAGTCCTGACGTACGAAAACTAACAAAAGAAATACTAAACGGATTTCAAAAATCCCGAAATAAATTTTCACCGTCCTCTAATAATATTTAGGACAAAGTGAACATTTTTCCCAGACCTAAATGCAATTTTTAAAAACGTGTATTTTTCCTATGCAAATAAAATCACAAATAAATTCGAATAAAAACCAAAAGTGATTTTAACATTTTTCCTCCAATATTTCTGTTATTTTGGAGAAGTCATATTATCTCCGCTCATATACTTTCTTTAGAAAATTTTTTAGGAGAGAAAAATAATTAAAACCAATGTTATCCTCGTACCGATATTCGAGTAAACTCAAATACAAAACGGTAGAATTCCCAACTCTCTCTCCGTAGGTCCTTGAGTTGCTTAGAATTTTCGAGGATCGCCACACACAAAATGCAAAGAAATATGCAATGCAGTATGATCTATGTATAACATTCCAAATTGAAAATTTGGGATATTACAGGTCTTGTCCATCACATCATTCTCCTAATGACGTGATCTCGTTCATGAAATGACATCACATGTCTATGGTTAGGGAACTTAACCATCTTTGATTAACGAGCTAGTCTAGTAGAGGCTTACTAGGGACACGGTGTTTTGTCTATGTATCAACACATGTATCAAGTTTCCAGTTAATACAATTCTAGCATGAATAATAAACATTTATCATGATATAAGGAAATATAAAATAACAACTTTATTATTCCCTCTAGGGCATATTTCCTTCAGTCTCCCACTTGCACTAGAGTCAATAATCTAGTTCACATCGCAATGTGATTTAACATCGATGGTTCACATCATCATGTGATTAACACCCGTAGTTCACATCGCCATGTGACCAACACCCAAAGGGTTTACTAGAGTCAATAATCTAGTTCACATCTCCATGTGATTAACACCCAAAGAGTACTAAGGTGTGATCATGTTTTGCTTTGTGAGAGAAGTTTAGTCAACGGGTCTATCACATTCAGATCCGTATGTATTTCACAAATTTCTATTTCTACAATGCTCTGCATGGAACTACTCTAGCTAATTGCTCCCACTTTCAATACGTGTCCAGATTGAGACTTAGAGTCATCTAGATCAGTGTAAAAGCTTGCATCGACGTAACTCTTTACGATGAACTCTTTATCACCTCCATAACCGAGGAATATTTCCTTAGTCCTCTAAGGATAATTTTGACCACTATCTAGTGATCTACTCCTGGATCACTATTGTACCTCCTTCCAAACTCATGGCAAGGTACACAACATGTTTGGTACACAATATGGCATACTTTATAGAACCTATGGCTGAGGCATAGGGAATGACTTTCATTATCTCTTTATCTTCTGTCTTGATCGGGTTTTGAGTCTTTACACAACTTTACACCTTACAATACATGCAAGAACTCCTTCTTTGATTGATCCATTTTGAACTCCTTAAAAATCTTGTCAAGGTATGTGCTTTGTGAAAGTCCTATTAAGCATCTCGGTCTATCTCTATAGATCTTGATGCCCAATACATAAGTAGCTTTACCGAGGTCTTTTATTGAAAAATCCTTATTGGAGTATCCTTTTATGCTATCCAGAAATTCTATATCCTTTCCAATCAACAATATGTCATCCACATATAATATCAGAAATGCTGCAGAGCTCCCACTCACTTTCATGTAAATACAGGCTTCACCATAAGTCTGTATATAACCATATGCTTTGATCACCTCATCAAAGCGTATATTCCAACTCCGGGATGCTTGCACCAGTCCATAGATGGATCACTGGAGATTGCACACTTTGTTAGCACCTTTAGGATTGACAAAAAACTTCCTGGTTGCATCATATACAACTCTTCTTTAACAAATCTATTAAGGAATGCAGTTTTGACAACCATTCGCGAGATTTCATAAAATGCGGCAATTGCTAACATGATTCGGATGTACTTAAGCATCGCTCCGAGTGAGAAAATCTCATCGTAGTCAACACCTTGAATTTGTCAAAAACCTTTTGTGACAAGTCGAGCTTTGTAGATAGTAACACTACCATCAGCGTCCGTCTTCCTCTTGAAGATCCATTTATTTTCAATTGCTTGCCGATCATCGGGCAAGTCCACCAAAGTCCACACTTAGTTCTCATACATGGATCATATCTCAAATTACATGGCTTCAAGCACTTTATCGGAATCTGGGCTCATCATAGCTTCTTCATAGTTCGAAGGTTCGGTTGTCTAACAACATTACTTCTTGGTCAGGTTTACCATACCACTCTAGTGTGCTATGTGTTCTGGTCGACCTACGAGGTTCGGTAGTAACTTGATCCGAAGTTCCACGATATTTATCATTAGCTTCTTCTCTAGTTGGTGTAGGCATCACAGGAATGGTTTTATTTGATGATCTACTTTCCAATTCAAGCAAAGGTACAATTACCTCATCAAGTTCTACTTTCCTCCCGCTCACTTCTTTCGAGAGAAACTCCTTCTCTAGAAATGATCTGTCCTTAGCAACAAAGATCTTACCTTCGGATCTTTGGTAGAAGATGTACGGTGTACCCAACCGTTTCTTTCGGGTGTCCTATGAAGACGCACTTCTCCGATTTGGGTTCGAGCTTATCAAGATGAAGCATCACAACCCCACACTTTAAGAAACGACGGCTTTGGTTTCTTGCCAAACCATAGTTCATACGGTGTCGTCTCAACGGATTTAGATGGTGCCCTATTTAACGTGAATGCAGTTGTCTCTAATGCATAACCCCAAAATTATAAAGGAAAATCGCTAAGAGACATCATAAAACGCATCGTATCTAATAGAGTACGGTTACGACGTTCGGACACACCATTACACTGTGGTGTTCGAGGTAGCATGAGTTGTGAAACTATTCCACATTGTTTCAAATGAAGACCAAACTCGTTAACTCAAATATTCGCCTCCGCGATCAGATCGTAGAAACGTTATTTTCTTGTTACGATGATTCTCTACTTCACTCTAAAATTCTTTGAACTTTTCAAATGTTTCAGACTTATGTTTCATGAAGTAGATATACCCATAACTACTCAAATCATCTGTGAAGGTGAGAAAATAATGATACCCGCCGTGTGCTTCAACACTCATCGGACCGCATACATCGGTATGTATTATTTCTAATAAGTCATTAGCTCGCTCCATTGTTCAGGAGAACAGAGTTTTAGTCATCTTACCCATGAGGCATGGTTCGCAAGTATCAAATGATTCATAATCAAGTGATTCCAAAAGTCCATCAGCATGGAGTTTCTTCATGCGCTTTACACCAATATGACCTAAATGGTAGTGCCACAAGTATGTTGCACTATCATTATTAATTCTGCATCTTTTGGCTCCAATATTATGAATATGTGTATTACTACGATCAAGATTTAATAAACCATTCTCCTTGGGTGTATGACCATAGAAGGTTTTATTCATGTAAACAGAATAATAATTATTCTCTGACTTAAATGAATAATTGTATTGCAATAAACATGATCCAATCTTGTTCATGCTCAACGCAAACACCAAATAACATTTATTTAGGTTTAACACTAATCCCGATAGTATAGGGAGTGTGTGATGATGATCATATTAATCTTGGAACTACTTCCAACACACATCATCACCTCATCCTTAACTAGTCTCTGTTTATTCTGCAACTCATGTTTCGAGTTACTAATCTTAGCAACCGAACAAGTATCAAATACCCAGGGGCTACTATGAGCACTAGTAAGGTACACATCAATAACATATATATCAAATATACCTTTGTTCACTTTGCCATCCTTCTTATCTGCCAAATATTTAGGGCAGTTCCGCTTCCAGTGACCATCTCCTTTGCAGTAGAAGTACTTAGTTTCAGGCTTAGGTCCAGCTTTGGGCTTCTTCATGGGAGTGACAAATTGCTTGCCAGTCTTCTTGAAGTCCCCTTTTCTTTACCTCACCCTTTTTCTTGAAACTAGTGGTCTTGTTAACCATCAACACTTGATGTTCTTTCTTGATTTCTACCTTCGCCGATTTCAGCATCGCGAAGAGCTCGGGAATTGTTTTCATCATCCCTTGCATATTATAGTTCATCACGAAGTTCTAGTAGCTTGGTGATAGTGACTAGAGAACTCGATCAATCACTATCTTATCTCGAAGATTAACTCCCACTTGACTCAACTGATTATAGTACCTAGATATTCGGAGCACATGCTCACTAGCTGAGCTATTCTCCTCCATCTTGTAGGCAGTACTTGTCAGAGGTCTCCTACATCTTGCCATGGGCATTAGTCTGAAATACCAATTTCAGCTCTTGGAACATCTCACGTGTTCCGTGGCATTCAAAACATTTCTGAAGTCCTGGTTATAAGCCCTAGAGCATGGCGCACTAAACTATTAAGTAGTCATCATATCAAGCTTGCTAAATGTTCACAACTTTTGCATCTGGTCCTGCAATAGTCTATCACCTAGCGGTGCATAAAGAACATAATTCTTCTGTGTAGCAATGAGGATAATCCTTAAATCGCGGACCTAGTCTGCATCATTGCTACTAAAATATTTGAACTTAGCTTTCTCTAGGAACGCATTAAAATTCATGATAAATTAAAGTTCAGTTAATCAAATTACTTAAGAATTCCCACTTAGATAGACATCCCTCGAGTCATCTAAATGATCACGTGATCCAAATCAACTAAACCATGTCCGATCATCATGTGAGATGGAGTAGTTTTCAATGGTGAACATCCCTATGTTGATCATATCTAATATATGATTCACGTTCAAACTTTCAGTCTCCAGTGTTCCGAGGCCATGTTTGTACATGCTAGGCTCGTCAAGTTTACCCCGAGTATTCCGCATGTGCAAAACTATCTTGCACCCGTTGTATGTGAATGTAGAGCTTATCACACCCGATCATCACGTGGTGTCTCAGCACGATGAACTGTCGCAACGGTGCATACTCAGGGAGAACACTTGTACCTTGAAATTTTTAGTAAGGGATCATCTTATAATGCTACCGTCGTACTAAGAAAAATAAGATGCATAACAAGATAAACATCACATGCAATCAAACTATGTGACATGATATGGCCATCATCATCGTGTGCCTTTGATATCCATCTCCAAAGCACCATCATGATGTCCATTGTCACCGGCTTGACACCTTTGTCGGTGTACTAGAGTAGGGGTACCCTAGTATCCCGAACTTTGCACGGGCAGTCGCAGCATCCCGCGGCAAGGCTTGCCGGGTGACCGCCAAGGTCCTCCGTGGTTCCTTTTGAGCCATTCAAGAGCAAAGTATTCAAGCCAAGGAGACAAGGCCCCGGCAAGAGGAGCTTGCCGGGAAGGCCACTCAAGGCACAAGACCCCGGCGAGAGGAGCTTGCCGGGAAGGCCAACCAAGGCACCTCAAGGAACTTGCCGCGACGCGCCACGCGTCCCGGCAAGGCCCGGTGAGCGACAAGCTCCCGGACGCGACAAGCCAACGACCGCGGCAAGGAAGGCCAACCAAGGCACCTCAAGGAACTTGCCGCGACGCGCCACGCGTCCCGGCAAGGCCTGGTGAGCGGCAAGCTCCCGGGCGCGACAAGCCAACGACCGCGGCAAGCTGCCACTCTGTACCCGCGCTCAAGCACATCCACCAACGTGTCACTCTGGGACCCTTCCAGGCATACGTGGCGGGAGGCTGTGCAGCCAGCGGTGCGCGGTGGCAAGCGGCGCTGACAAGATTGCCGTCATGGCGAACGGTGGTGTCCCTGACGGTCCCTTTTTGCACTGTTTGGGCGACGCAGATGGGCATTCAATGCCCTTGTCCCCTGCCGTCAGGGTTAGGTATGAAACACTGTACAGGTAGTTGTACCAACCGCAACACCTTTCCATTTTTACCCTTGTCTACGTTCCCACATGTCGGTGACCCCTTGAGCATATAAAAGGAGGCCCATGCGCAACGTAGAGGGGGGGAACGAACGCCAGAAGAACTTTCACGCTCGGTCTCGCTAGCCACTGGTGTGTACTGTAGCACTCAGCGCTCCCGAGCAAGAACTCAATACAAACCACAAAGCAGGAGTAGGGTTTTACGCATCCGTGCGGCCCGAACCTGGGTAAACTGCTCGTGTGCTTCGCCTCGATCTGCTCTTCGTGCGATCTTCGCCCCCGCCGAACCGAAAGGGACTCGGTTCGCCGGTCCCATAGGTGCTCGTGGATCAGTTTCCCCGACATCTTTGGCGCGCCAGGTAGGGGGCGTCGAGGTTGTGTGAACCTGATCCGGCGTTCACACGAGCTAGATCTTCATCGTCTTCATCAACATGTCGCCGAAGAAGAAGGCTTCGGAGGCAGCTGCTCCGTCCGAGCCGAACCCACCACCTTCGGAGCAAACGGCTGGTGGGGTAGACGCCGGCGGAAGAACGGGCGTCGACGAGGGAGCTCACGGTGCTGCCATGTCCAAGGACAAGGCTGCGCCGCCCATCGGCGGCGTAGTCGGCTCCCACAACGACCGGGCGCACTCCAAGACCTCGGCATCCGTGCATGCACCACGCCCATCTCAGGAGGCGCGAGACCGGCAGCATCATGGTACTCACGGTACCATACGTTTGCTGGACCAAGATCGAGCTGGTGGGTCTCGAAATTCTCAAGACCAGCATGCACGCCAACATGCTGGCACGAGCGAGGCACGGTCGCTTGGACGGGATACTGCTCCTTCTAACATAGTTAGAAGTCCGAGCATATCCCGCTCCTCACACCGTTCGCCTTCGCTACCCGCCACTCCAGCGGAAGCTTTGGCGCGAGCTCAACTGATCCTAGACTACCCTCCAACGGCAGACAAGATCGACGATTGGAGGGCCACCATTCAGAGTCTCATCGGCTTCGCCCACGGCGACACTCCGCGGCAGCCAAGTACATCGCAGCTGTGGCAAGTCAGCCAGGCGCAAGCCGGTGGCGACAAGACCGGTGGGGGTGCAACCACCGTGCACTCTCCGCCCTGAAGGCCAAGATCGCCGACTCGCCGGATCCACCTCGACAGCGACGCCACCGCGTCATCAGATCCGCGAGCTCGTCGTGATCAGCGCCAAGTTCTGCACGAACGACAGCAAGAAGACGCTCGTACTCGCATCGAGCGCCGAAGAGAATCGCGGCGTCAATCGGACCAGCGCGCTGGGCCCTCTGTCGACATGCATGCGCCAGGGGAACAGGGCGCCTTGCCGTACGCGGTAGGTTGCCCTGCGTTTACTCCTGAGCTGCGGCAAGTCCAGTGGCCCAGCATGAAGAATTTCAAGCCAGACGTACCGGAGAAGTACGACGGCAAGTCGCATCCGTCGGAGTTCCTCGGCATCTACACCATCGCGGTGCAAGCTGCCGGGGGGCGGGACGATAAGATCCTTGCCAACTACTTCCCGCTGGTGCTCAAGCCCAACGTCAGATCCTGGCTCATGCACTTGCCGGACAACTCCATATCCTCCTGGGCAGACCTATGCCATCAGTTCATCGGCGCCTTTACAGGCGGCCACAAACCTCATGGCCAAGAAAGTGACCTTCATCTGCTCGCCCAGAAGGAAGGAGAGCCCCTGCGCAAGTACATTCAGAGATTCAGCCGTGTACAACACAACATCCCTGACGTCCACCCTGCCGCGGTCATCAGTGCGTTCCCTCAGAACGTGCGTAACCGCAGGATGCGGGAGGAGATGGCGATGTGCAAGATCAGTGAAGTCAGTGAGCTATATGCCCTGGCCGACAAGTGTGCACGTGTTGAGGAAGGGAGGAAACTCCTCGGAGAGAATACAGGAGCAGGAGGATCTGACAGCGAGGATGCTGCCCCGGCAAAGAAAAACCGGCGGCGGAACAACAGGAAGAAGAAAGGCAAAGATGTGCTAGTCGTTGAGCAGTCCGGCAACGAAGGTGGCGCCAAGAAAGCCAAAGTTGGTAGCTCCGGCAAGGAGATTGCCGCATGCACCAACTGCCAGGCTGTGGCGGTCGCCGACAAGCGGGACGGCACCAACAAGCAGTACTGCAAGATCCACCGCACCAAGGGCCATGACCTCCAGAGCTGCAAGAACGTCGAGCAGCTTGTCGAGCAGCAGAAGGCTGAGTACGAGCGACGCGACAAGGAGAAGGCCCAAGGAGGTGCTGGAGGATCCGGCACGAAGCGCCCCGGTCGGGGAGGACGCCGCGGCAAGGCCAAGCAGCGGCGAGGAGACTGACCTCCCCGCGGCCGCGACAAAGATGAAGATGACGACGATGATGAAGACATGGATGATGTCGAGAACAGTGAGCAGGAGTTCCAGAAAGCCACAGAGGTCTTGTGCGTTGACGGCGGTGCTTCTCTGCATACTTCACACCGCCAACTCAAGCAGTGGGTGCGGGAAGTCAATGCGGCAGAACCACCTGTCGAGTCACGCAAGCTTCTGAAATGGTCCAGCACGCCTATCATCTTTGATATTGAGGACCACCCTGATCGCACAACTGCGGTCGGGTGCTTGCCGATGTTGGTTTCACCAACTATCCGCAACCTCAAGGTCACTAAGATGCTAGTTGACGGCGGGGCCGGCTTGAACCTGATCTCCTCCGCTGTACTCCAGAAACTCCAGATCCCTGACAGCGAGCTCGAAGAGACCGGCACATTCCAAGGAATCAACCCGGGAAGGAGCAAGCCGAAGGGGAAGATCACGTTGCCGGTGACATTTGGCAGTGAGTTGAACTTCAGGACTGAGAGGGTCACTTTTGATGTTGCCGATTTTCCATTGCCTTACAATGGGATACTCAGCCGTCCAGCACTCGCCAAGTTCGTGGCAGCCTCTCACTACGCATACAACATGCTAAAGATGCCAGGCCCGATCAGCGTCATCTCTGTCCCTGGCGACAAGAAGGATGCTCTTATTTGCGCCGACAAGATCTACCGGGAAACAGCAGCCGCAACAGATCGCAAGACACCTGCCGTTGAAGCTCCTGGGGGGAGAAGAAGACCAAGTCCGGCAAGAGTTCTGATGCCCACTCCGGCAAGCGCACCTCTTCGGAGTGCTGCGCTACCGTCGAGGATGCACCATCGAGCTCCACCGGCAAGTGTAAGAAGACAATGGCAGCTCCGCCAGAGACCAAGAAGGTGTCCGCCAAGGAGGACGGCACTGGTGGTACCTTCACCATCAGTGCCACTCTTGACCCTAAATAGGAAAGCGCGCTCATTGCTTTCCCGCGGGCGAACGTCAACGTGTTTGCATGGAAACCGTCTGACATCCCCGGTGTTCCCAGGAAAGTAATTAAGCACCATCTTGTCGTATGTCCTTATGCGCGGCCCGTCAAGCAGAAAGTCAGGAAACAAGCAGTGGAGCGTCAAGAATTCATCGCAGAAGAGATCAAGAAGTTGGAAGCAGTAGGCCTTGTTAGAGGAGTGCTCCATCCTACGTGGTTGGCCAATCCTGTAGTCGTGCGCAAGGCAAACGGGAAATGGAGGCTTTGTATCGACTTTACCGATGTCAATAAAGCTTGTCCCAAAGACCCATTTCCCTTGCCGTGCATTGACCAGATTGTCAACTCCACGGCCGGATGTGACTTGCTTTCATTTCTTGACGCATACTCAGGATACCATCAGATCTTCATGGCAGAAGAGGATGAGGAGAAGACCGCATTCATCACTCCATGTGGCACGTACTATTTCATACGGATGCCTTTCGGTTTAAAGAATGCTGGTTCAACATTTGCAAGGGTAGTCCATGCCGCTTTTGAGCCACAAATACACAGAAATGTGGAAGCCTACATGGACGACATAGTGGTCAAGAGCAAGGACAAGGCAACTCTGATTCAAGATTTAGACGAGACCTTTGCAAATCCGCGCAAGATCAGCCTCAAGCTCAACCCCGAGAAGTGTGTGTTTGGAGTCCCTTCCGACAAGCTTCTCGGGTTCTTCGTGTCTCAGAGGGGAATTGAAGCCAATCCCGACAAGATCAAGGCCATTGAGCAGATTGAAGCACCAAAGCGCGTCAAGGATGTACGAAGACTTGCCGGTTGCGTGGCTGCTCTCAGCAGGTTTATCTCTAAGTCTGTTGAGCGCGCCCTGCCATTTTTCAAAATATTGGAAAAGGCAGGTCCAATGAAATGGACTCCGGAAGCGAAGGCTGCGCTGCAAGACTTGAAGAGATACATGTCCTCCACTCCAACACTTGTCGCACCTAAGCCACAAGAGAAGTTGCTGCTGTATATAGCGGCAACCAATCAAGTGGTTACTGTTGCGTTAGTTGCGGAGAGGGAAGCAGATGATGAGCCAGCAACCACGGCAGGCGCGTCCAGCGACAAGCAGGGGGCTTCCCCGACAAGCTCTGGTCCCGACAAAGATGGATCTGCGCAGGCGTGCGAGGAGATACAGAAGAGAATGGTGCAGCGCCCAGTTTACTTTGTCAGTTCCCTTCTGCAGGGGGCTAGGTCAAGGTACTCTGGTGTGCAGAAATTGCTTTTCGGCCTTCTCATGGCCTCGAGAATGCTGCGCCATTACTTCCAAGCACATGAGATCACAGTTGCCACTCGTTTTCCGCTGAAGAGGATACTGCAGAATCCAGAAGCAACAGGCAGGATTGTTGAGTGGGCACTGGAACTGTCAAGCTTTGGCCTCAAGTTTGAGAGCACTTCAACTATCCAAAGCAGAGCATTGGCAGAATTCATAGCAGAGTGGACGCCAATACCAGATGAAGAAATTCCAAAAACGAGCATCCCCGTCAAGGAAGCAAGCAAAGAGTGGCTGATGTACTTTGATGGTGCCTTCTCGCTGCAAGGCGCCGGTGCTGGCGTGCTGCTTGTTGCACCCACCGGAGAGCACCTCAAGTACGAAGTCCAGATGAAGTGTGCCGCACTTAAGTTACCTGTGGAACCAGGGATCTTTGTGCTCAAGCTGACTCAACCGTCTGTAACACCATCAACTGGACAGAGCAAGAAGAGGAAGTTGATTTCTGGTGACTATTTTCCGGCAGAGCTTCCAGAAGCCGCCGCCAAGAAGGTCCCCAAGATCAACACCAAGAGTGCTGAGGAGCAGTCTGCTCCGGCAAGCTCTAGGGTTTGTTCCGTTGAAGCAGACGCTCCCGACAAGTTTTGCTCCGGCAAGCTTGCCGGGGAACGTCAAGCTCCGGCTGAGCCGCAGGTTCTCGCCGTAGAAGCGGATGTTCTCGCAGCAGCAGATGTGCCTTTAGTCCTTGTTGTCGAGCCACAAGCTCCAGCATGGGCACAGCAGATTGTCCGTTTCCTTCAAACAGGAGAACTTCCCGAAGAGCAAGAAGAAGCGAAAAGAGTAGCCCGTCAGTCAAGTATGTACCAGTTTGTCGATAACACACTGTACAGAAGAAGACTCAACGGTGTGAATTGAAGTGTATTCATCGGGAAGAGGGACAAAAGCTGTTGACAGAGATACACGGAGGCATATGTGGTCACCACATTGGCGCAAGAGCACTTGCCGGCAAAGCATTCCGGCAAGGTCTCTTTTGGCCGACAGCCCTCCAGGATGCAACTGCACAAGTAACCAAGTGTGAAGCGTGCCAGTTCCATTCCAAGCAGATACACCAGCCAGCTCAAGCTCTCCAGACGATCCCTTTATCCTGGCCATTTTCGGTCTCGGGGCTCGACATCCTCGGCCCCTTTCCCCGAGCAGTCGGGGGCTTTGAGTACTTGTACGTTGCAATCCACAAGTTCACAAAGTGGCCGGAAGTGGAAGCAGTGAGGAAGGTGACAGCACAGTCAGCAGTCAAGTTCTTCAGGTCGATTTTTTGCCGCTTCGGGATCCCTAACAGGATCATCACTGACAACGGTACGCAATTCACGAGCCGCACCTTCATGCAGTACGTCCAAGATCTTGGCGCCAAGATCTGCTTCACTTCTGTTGCTCACCCGAGAAGCAACGGTCAAGCGGAGATGGCAAATGCTGAAGTGTTGCGCGGGCTCAAGACCAGGACTTTCGACAAGCTGCGCAAGTGCGGAAGAAACTGGATTGAGGAGCTGCCGGTGGTTCTTTGGTCGATCAGGACGACGCCAAATCGAGCCACTGGCCAGACACCTTTCGCTCTAGTCTATGGAGCAGAGGCAGTTCTCCCCACGGAACTCGTATATGGGTCACCTCGAGTGCTCGCTTATGATGAGCTTGAGCAAGAGCAGCTGCGACAAGATGACGCGTTGCTCCTTGAGGAAGACCGTCTTCAGGCTGCTGTACGAGCTGCTCGCTACCAGCAAGCTTTGCGCCGCTACCATAGCCGCAAAGTTAACGCCAGAAGTCTCGAGGAAGGCGACCTTGTTCTTCGGCGTGTTCAGTCCGCCAAGAATTCCAACAAGTTGACGCCGAAGTGGGAAGGCCCTTACCGGGTGAAACGAGTCACTAGGCCTGGCGCTGTCCGCCTTGAGACCGAAGATGGCATTCCGGTGAGCAACTCCTAGAACATTGAGCATCTTCGTAAGTTTTACCCGTAAGGCGCGGTTGCCGGAACCCGTTCCGGCAACCACCTTTTGTACAAGTCTTGCCGCTGTTGCATGTAATCCTTTGTACAAAGCCGGGCGCAGACCCCGTGCATAAGTAAAGCTCACGTGCTCCGCACATCTTGTCAATTTCATGCTTTCTATTTTTTGCATGTGATAACTGACACTTTGTGCAGCACCTACCCCCGGTAAGCAATAACGAGCCGTAAGGCTCCATATATATATTTTCTCTTCTTTCTTTTTCTCAAGGAAAGGAAGGTTCCCTTGCCCACAAGTTTGCCGGGGGGGAGGAGAAGATAATGGTATGGACCAGGCGTCGTTCAAGAAAGTTTTGCCTTACCGAGAAGCAAACAACAGAAAAGCTAAGTTGCCAAAGCTTGAGCAATCAGATTTTTAAAAAAAAATTAAGTTATCTTCCTTGAACGACCGTGCTTTGTATGGAAAACATGTGCGCGGAGGAACCAACTCATAGCTAGTTGCGCCCTTACTTTGTTTCGAGTCCGCTCAACAACTAAAGTGAGCCGCGACTAGTTGCGACAAGGTTTCTTGTCGGTAACGGCACCACCAGCAGGCTGCTGACGTCCCGCACTCAGCGCTCGCGGCTAAGGTGCCCGCGCCGGCAAGTTCCCTAAAAGCGTAGGGCAAAAACATACAAAGGAAGGAATCAAGTAAAGGAAATAACATTGCAATCACTACCCAAAATAGAGTTATATTACAAGGTAGCTTGTCGCGGCTCTAACAGATTGTTCTCATAACATGACTAGCAGCTACAAGAAAAGAAGAAAACGGGCGGCCTAGTCTACGCGATCGCCATCAACCCTCTTGATCCCGCTCACCTTGTCCACAATGGGTGCGACAAGGGCCTTGAGCGCCTCCAGATCGGCATCCGGCGGCAAGGTCTTGAGGACGTTGGTGAGGTTGAGACCTGGGTTGCGGAAGGCCACCTTCACCAACACCTTCTGAAGAGCTCCCGCGTAGACCTTGCGCGACTCGTCGGCCAGCTGCTTTGGGATCTTCTCCCGGAGTCGCTGGAGGGCCGTCGCCACGCCTTTGAAGAACAAGGTGAGCTTGGCGCTGGGTTGGAGGTTCTCATCAGAGGGATACCCGAGATCCTCCATCACCAGCTGCGCCAGCTCCCTGTCGATATCTGCGGCAGCATTCACGAGACCCTCCGTCCAGTGCTCCACGGTCTCCCTAAAAGTGTTCTGGACGGCAGCAGCACTCGCCAGCAGCGCCTTATCGGCCTTGATCTCCTCTTTCAAGGCCGCCTCCTGCTCCCTGGCGCCGTCCAGCGTCTTGGTCAAAGTGGTCAGCTTCAACTCAAGATCTGCGTTGGAGTCCTTGGCGGCGCTGAGCTCCTTGCCCTTCTCGGCAAGAAGAACTTGCAGCTCTGAGTTGCTGTGGGCGTCCTTCTCCCGCTCACGCTTGAGCGCGGCAAGCTCCTCACCGCTCGCCTTGAGATCGGCCTCCAGTCGCGCCACCTTCGTCTCCAGCTCCTTCTTGGCGGCCTCGGCAGCTGCGGCAGCATCCTCTGCTTGCTTGAGGGATCCGCCAAGTGATTGCTCGCGCGCGGCAAGCTCCTCCTCGTGGCTGTCAAGGTTAATCTTCCACTGCGCCAGCTCGCCCTCCTGCGCAGACAGCTTCTCAGCGGCAAGCCGCTGTTGCTCTTCGACGTCAGCCTTCTCGAGGAAGAAGGCCTTCTGCTCCTCGACGAGTTGCTCCCGCTCTTCTGCCAGGGACTGGAGAGCTTCCTAGTTGAGACCCCGGAGCTCCTCCACGCGCTTATCGATGTCCACTCCCGCCTTCGCGACATGCGCCTCGCGGGATTCCAGCTTGGCTTGCCGAGCGCGGTAGAGCGACAACAGCTTCCGCAGCAGCCGCTCCTCCTCAGGCTCGCCGCTGCTGCTGCTCAGTGCATCAACTAGCGTCAGCCCAGCGGAGGCGAGCACCTCTCCATCGAAGCTCTCTCCTTCGACCGACGCCCTGGAGCTTGACGCCCAGGGGAGATTGTGCCATCGCCGGCCTTCAAGTAGACGCCTGGCTGGGGCTCTTCGGAGCCTGGCGCTGCGGCAGTGGCGGAGGGATCGGCGGTCGGTGTAGCGCCTGGCGCTCCTGCGGCCTCAGGGCCGTCAGTGCGATCGCTAGACCCCTCGCCAGCTGCTGCGGCGGCAGCTTTGGCGGCCTCTTCACCGGCGGGGTCATCAGCGCCGGCTGCTTCTTCGGTGGCAGCAGCGTCGTCGGCAGCAACCTCAGTCTCCATCGGCTCAGCAGCAGATGGGTCTGACATCCGGAAAAGGGAGAAAAGTCAAGCAAATATCCAAAAGAAGATCAAAATAAGAAGAACCCAAGGGAAGTTTTGAAGCAAGAGGATTACCTGAACTAGGTTCTGCAGTCGTAGTCTCCGCCGGCGGGGGGCCGCTGGTGCTCTCCTTTGCCGGAGAGCTCTCCCTTGCCAGAGGACTCTCCCTTGCCGGAGAACTCTCCCTTGGCGGCGTAGTCGAAGCAGATGGCATGTCGGGGGCGGTCTCCGGGCGCTCCTGGTGGGGCTGCTCTGCTCCTACACAAACCAACAAACAGATGTCAGCAAAGAAAGAACATCCGTGCGCGCCTAACAGCGGAAAGCGAACCATATACTTACGCTGGGGGCTGCGCTGGGGGCTGCTCTGGAGAATGGTTGCCGGGTCCGGCAAGGTGGTCTCCGGCAAGGTGGTCTCGGACGCATCCTCTGCTGTCGCGGTTGGTTCGTCCTCGACGATAATCACCTCTCTCCTCGCCGGGACCTTGGCTCTCTTCGCCGCTCTCTGGGCCAGAGTCCTGAAAAGGGATAAGTTCGGAGTAAGGCAAATGAGATACAAGACAAAACAGCAAGAATTGAAGAACTATAAGTACAGCGAGGAATCTTACTCTTCTTCTTCCTCATCGGAGCTGAGCGCGGAGAAGTCGAAGTCCGGCTCACGCCCAGCGCAAGGAGGTGCAGGAGTAGGTTCCCTTGGCCGCTTGGCGGGAGCAGTGGCGGTGGTCCGAGACGACCCCGCTACGGCTGCCGCCGCGGCGTGCGAAGCGGCAGGAGCAGAAGCGGTGGTCCGGTAGGACCCCGCTCCAGTTGCCGCAGCAGCGTGAGGTGCTCCCGCGGCAACAGAGCTTGTCGCGGTGGAGCGTGTCGCGCGACACGGCGGCTGTCGACTCGTCTGCCGCTCCGCTACGTCCCCGGCCTTGCGGAGACGCCTTCTTGGTGGAGCTGGAGGCTCTGCTTGTGGCGAGCTGCCTGAAGATGAGGAGGAAGAAGAGTCGATCTCCAATGAGCCGCTCGTATCCTCGGCGGGCTCGCTCGACTCGACGTCATGCCCGGCAAGCTCTTCCTCGCCGGCAAACTCCTCTCGCTCGGCAAGGCTTGCCGCCTCCGCTGCTTCTGCCTCCTCCACGGTGAATCCAAACTCGCCCGCGGCTGCGGCTGCCGCCGCCTCTTCCAGCCTAGTGGCGATGCGCTTCATCTCCGCATCGGTGGTGTCGTGAGTGAGGCCTTTCTTTTCGTCGGAGCGGACCGGTTTTTCTACCAAGCCGTCGAAGAACTCCTGCACGACGACGTCTTCAGGCTCTTGCCAAGTTGGGACGATTCCATGCGAGTCGCACAGCGGCATCATTGCACGGATGCGGTCAAGCGCAGAGTTGTTGCACAGCGGAACGACGTCCTTCGGCAACCTGAACACTTCGGGATGTTCAGGGTCGTACTTGAACAGCTCCTGGAGCATCGCGTTAAGCTCCAGAACAGTGAAGTTGAAATTGAGGCCCGGGCGCAGCCTCATGATGTCCGCCGCATTCTTGAATTCCCAGGCGGGTCTCCTCCTCTCCTGCAGGGGGGCGATGCGGCGGCGAAGAAAATCTGCGCCAACCGCACCTACAGTGAGCCCGGCAAGCCTGAGGCGTTGGATCCGGGTGACGGCAATCTTCAGCCTATCATCTTCCGGGGCCACATTGCTCCAATCGCTGCCGCGTACTACTGGGGCTTGGCGTCGGGCGGTAAATGGCTGCGGGTTCTCCTCGACAATCCAGCACCAGTTTGCTCTCCATTCCTCCCACTTGCCGTGGAACTCTCCCTCCAGATAAGCGTCCTTCTTGCCGGCTCTCGAGATCCAGGCGATTCCGCCGGACAGAGGCTCTCCTCTCTCAACTCGGGGCATAAAGAAGTGGCGGAAAAGGGCTACGTTTGGATAGACCCCGACAAAGTTTTCGCAGAGATGTGCGAAAACTGCCATGGTCAGAACGGCATTGGGGGTGAAATCAAGGAGGCGGAACCCGTAGGTGTTCATAATATCATAGAAGAACTCAGAGAAAGGCGGGCAGAGCCCGCAGTAGAAGAACAAGGAGAAGAAAGGATATCCATTTGGAGCCATTCCCGAAGCGACGGCTGGAAGTACCTTCGTGCGTGGATGCGCCCGCGTCTCCCCCGACCAGAAGAGGTAGTAGTACTCCCTCAGCTCCCTCGCGGCAAGCTTGGGAGGGAAGATTGCCCGCTCTTTTCGCAGCGCCGCGAGCCGTTGCGCCTCGGCTGACTTTGCGCCCTTCCCCTTGTCGGTTTTCGGAGCCATGGCGGAGGTGGTGGGGGAGGTCGGCGGCGTTGGTGGTGCTGGTGGCGATGGGGGGCAGAGCGCTGCTCTCTTTCAACTTTGGGAAGAAGGGGGAGCAGCGGAGGAATAGCACCGGCGAATGGGCGAACTGCCCCTATTTCCCCTGCTTATAAGGAGGGAGGGGGCGGACGTTCCGCCTTTCCGAATAAAGAAACCACCCACGGTCTCTCCCACGACGCCGCAATCAACGCGTGCCGTTCGGGGAGGGCGCGTGATACGTCCAAAGCGTATCTATAATTTCTGCTTGCTCCATGCCACTTTTGGGTGATATTGCTATGATATTCATACACTTCCATACACTTTTGATCATATTTGGACTAACTTACTAATCCAGTGCACCCCAGTGCCCGTTTTTGTTTTCGGCTGTTTTTGTATTTCAGGTTTTCACGTTTCGAGAACTGCCCAGAAAAATCCAGAAAAATTATATAAAAAATCAGTGATACGGAAACAACACTGCGTCCGAAGGGCAGCCTGGGGGGGCCACAGGGGCTCCAGGCGCCCTGTGGGCGCAACCCCCCTGGGCCGCGCCGGGGGGGGGGGGGGGGCCTCGGCCCCCCGAGAGTCCCCCGGTGCCCTACTTTGGCATATATTTAAAGGGTTCCCCGTAACCCTTGAAACATGACTTCTTTTCGCGATCCCATCTCTGTCCCGCCGCCGCCGCCGCTTCCAAGATCGGGAGCACCAGGAGAACTCTTCCCGGCACCCTGCCGGAGGGGAGAACCACCACCGGGAGCTTCTCCACCACCATGGACGCTTCCCGGATGAGTTGTGAGTAGTCCCCCTTGGACCATGGGTCCATGACCAGTAGCTATGTGATGTTCTCCTCCCCTCTTTGTTCTTCATGGATTAGACCTCGTGAGCTGCCCTACATGATCGAGGCACATATGTAATCTTTATGCTGTTGCTCTGCTGAGTTTGCTGGGATCCGATGGATTATGAGATTATGTTCAGATTGTGTGTGAGTAATATATTTGATTCACCTCTTTTATATTTTAGTTCTTCAGTAATTCTTGCATGTTCTCCGTTGCTGTTTATTGCTTTGGCCGAGTAGTAGGTAGTAACTCCAAGAGGGAACGTTATGCTTGATTGTGGGTTCATGCCCCTCGATGACTAGTTTGAGTGACAGAAACATGAGTCTAGGGGATGTGATGTTGCCACAAGGGGGAAAACAACGGTGCTTGTGCCCGCGGGTGCAAGGATTGTTTAATTTACGCAAAGTTCTTTTAATGCAGTTGTCTGTTGCATTGAGTTTACACTATGGGTGGGACTCGCAACTTAATACCAGCGAGATGTTCTGGATAGATATCTCAAGGTGGATGATTAGTAGTAGATATTGATGGATTTCGGTCTACTTACTTTGGCGTACCGCCCATGCTTTGAACCTCAGCCTTTCTTGCAATGTAGTCAGCATTGGTTTGCGTTCGTGGTCCTGTCAATTGCCCAGCTGTAATTTGTTTACCTCACATAGCTGTTTTATCGTCTTTTGGGAGAGAGACATCACTAGTGAACATCATGAGACTCCGGTCCATATTACTATCATCGATCACATACACTATTTTATTTTCCGCTATTTTATTTACTATTGCAAAACACTATCTAACACTACTATCATATTGCTTTTAACCCTTTGTGAACTACAAGGCCGGAGAGATTGACAACCTCTCTGTACTCGTTGGGAGCAAAGTTATTTGTATCTGTGTGCAGGTCCACGTTGATTGCTAATTGCGCCGTTAGCAGTTGACACCTACCTGTTGAACCTAGGAGTCTCTGGGGATTCTATCCTTGGCATCTTTGCTAGGGGAAAACACTTCTACTTACTGCATCTTACACCTTCCACTTGGGGTAACCAAGAGGGGTTCGAGGCCCATCAAGGAGTATTTTCTGGCGCCGTTGCCGGGGACTCCACTCTTCAGGATAGGGGAGTTGCATGCTATCTTTTACCTTTGCTTTTTAGTCTTGTTAGTTTACCTTTCATATTTGCTTTAGTTCCTTTTTATCGAAAATCACAAAAATAGTTATCTTGCTTGCTTGCTACTATGGGTTCTACCAAAAACACTAAATGGGAGGAGTACTCCCCTACTTCCATTGCCCCACTTATCTTTGACGGGGTTTATAAAAAAGATAAACCTTGTGATTACACTAGTTATGAGGGAGAGTTATGCCCATGGCATGGCCTTCCAGGAAAAAAGTATGAGCCTCAGTTTAAAATTGCTCCTAAGCTTCCCGAAACTTGGGAAGATGTTCAAACTCTTATAATAGAGAGCGAATTAAACAAAGAGGATGACACTACAATTCTGCCCACTAATGATAAAATTGATTTTGATAATTGTAGTATTTCAGAAGTTGTCACCTTCCTACAAGGAATGGCCAAGGATCCCAACACTAGCACGCTTAATCTTGCCTTCACAGAGCATATCACTAATGCTCTCATTAAAGCTAGGGAGGAGAAACTTAGAGTAGAAGCCTCCATACCTAGAAAGATAGGAGATGGTTGGGATTCTATGATTAAAATTAAGATAAACAACTTCTCATGCTATGCTTTATGTGATATTGTAGCTAGTACTTCCATTATGCCCAAAAGGATATATGATATGCTTAAATTGAAACCTTATTATTCTTGTTCTTGTGGTGTTCGTCTTGTTGATTCTTCCATAAAGAAACCTTTGGGGAGGATCGACGATGTTCTTATTGTTGTCAATGATAATTATGTGCCCGTTGATTTTACTATTATGGATATTGAATGTGATCCTTCATGTCCAATTATTTTGGGACGTCCCTTTTTGCGCACCGTTGGTGCTGTCATTGACATGAAAGAGGGTAATATAAAATTTCAGTTTCCTCTCAAGAAAGGGATGGAACACTTCCCTCGTAAGAAGGTCAAGTTACCTTTTGAGTCCGTTGTACGGGCTAGCTATTCTTTTACCCTTGATAAAACTTGATCTATGCATTATGCCTAGCTTAAAGGCATAAAAGAAAGCGCTTTTGGGAGGCAGCCCACATGAATAAAATTTTTGCTTTTGTTGTGTCTTGATGTTGTTTACTTCTGTAGCATCATCATTGTATCTTTGCTTTTCATATTTGTGCCAAGTATAGCCTCTGATTGCTAGAAAGTTCAAAAGTTGTGAGGTGCTGTCCAGGAAACAGATTCTGTCCTTGGATAGAAAAATTCGTATAAAATCACCAGATCATATTTTTGGTCTGAATTTTTTCGACAGCGTTCTCTATATAATTGTCTTTCGTGCGTCAGTTCTGAGTTTTTTTATTTGAGTTGCAGAAGTATCCCGAACAGGTCAATTACTGCCTGCTGTTCTGTTTTTCACAGATTCTGTCCTGTTTTGCCTTACCTTCACTTTGCAAATTGAGAACTTGCTTTTTCTTTGCAAAAACCTTTTGGCAATCTTGAGAAACAGTAGAAATTCAAGAATATCCTTATTTCCAGCAAGGTATAATTATTTTATTAAGGGTACTAACCTCGCTAATCAGATTATGAATGAGTTATGTATGAAGGGAGTTTTCAAGTGTGCGAGGGAAGATGATAAAAAGATTCAGGAGTGTCAAGCGCTCAAGCTTGGGGATGCCCCCGTGCACCCCCAAGAAATATTCAAGGAGACTCAAGCATCTAAGCTTGGGGATGCCCCCGTGCATCCCCTTCTCCATCAACATTATCAGTTCGTCTTTCGTTCCGCTATATTTTTATCACTTCATGTGTTATGTGCTATGCTTGGAGCGTCTTGCTTTTAGTTTTCCTTTTAGTTTTTCATAACGAGTCGGAACCCAGCATTCCTTTATGTGGGAGAGAAACACGCTCCACCTCTACCTAGAACATTACATAGAATTTTCATGTCTATCTATGTTGTGTATGTTCTTTGTCTTTTAAATAGCTACTATCGTGCTTTGCTCTTAGTATTCATGCTTACCTTTTCAAGAGCTTTTATTTAGTTGGTTGCTTGAACTCTATTTAATTACCATGCTCACCTTATTAAGAGAGTTTGCTTCCGTTGCATGGGTTAATGTGTCTATGATAAAGATGCTACTTTCATGATGGTGCTTAGTAGTTCAGGTTTTCTTATGGTTAATCTCAAATAGCTGGGGGGTTCCCAATGTGTTATTGGAGTACCAACTTGGTTTGTTTGCCTATGATGTGGTATGGTTTAGTAATATCTTCCTTCGAGAATTTATTTTGATTGACTTGGCGTATGCTCACCCATATTCAAGACTGTAAAGAAAGTCTGTCAAGCCTTGATGATCTTTTGTTTCTAAGTAGCGATATAACTACCATGCCTGATTCAATATTGCTTCGTTGCTCTGCATGATTATGACCGTCATTGCTCTCTTAGTTGGTTGCTCCCAGTCTTTTGCTAACCTCCACCTGCACTAAGCAAATTAACCATGCAATACATAGCTCATGGGAAAGTATCCTAAAAACTATTGTGGTAAAGAATATGTTGCCTATGTATCTTATTTCTTATGAGTTGCTTGCTGAGCGGTAACCATGTTTCTGGGGACGCCATCAACTGTCACACTTTTGTTGAATATCATGTGAGTTGCTATGCATGTTCGTCTTGTCTGAAGTAAGGGTGATTTACCATGGGTTGAATTAATATGCATATTGTTAGAGAAGAACATTGGGCCGCCAACCAAAGCCATGCATCATGGTGGAAGTTTTAGCTTGGACCTTAATCCTCAATCTCTCACGAGAATATGCTTATGCACTAAAGAGGAGTCCATCATCTATTTTCTATGTTGTCCCGGTATGGATGTCGTCAAGTTGAGATCTATCAAAAACGAGAAATCAAATGCGATCTATCTCCTTGGACCTTTGTACAGGTGGCATAGAGGTACCCCTTTGCGACACTTGGTTAAAACATATGCAATGCAATGATAACCCATGGGGATCCGAGCTAATTAGGACAAGGAGCGAGCACTATTGGTATTCGATGCATGAGGCTTGCAACTTATAAGATGTTTTATTTATGACACATATGAAGTACTACTACCGTTGACACAATTGCTTCCATGTTTCAAAATAAAAAGCTCTAGCACTTCAAGCACCAACTACTGAGAGCATGATTGTCATTCTGAGTATAATGTGCATTGTCCCAAAGTAGCATTGTCTTTTGCATGATTGTGATATCGTTTATTCTGAAATGATTGTATCTAGTCATCACTTAAACCTTGAAGGTGCCCTTGCATTTATGTTTTGCATCACTAAAGGGGGCAAGCTAGATATCACTTGATCATATTTTGCACATCATGTTCATTGCAAATCTTTTTGATGTTTCAGTTTCATGTTGTAAAACTTCCAGTCATTTGTAATTTTCTCTTGAGACAACTTAATTACTATAGAATCATTGTCTCAGTAAGCTTTTGTCATATGACTATGAGAAAGTCTTATATGGTTAATAGCATGTCACCACAGAAATTATTCTTGTTATCATTTACCTACTCGAGGACGAGCAGGAATTAAGCTTGGGGATGTTGATACGTCCAAAACGTATCTATAATTTATGCTTGCTCCATGCCACTTTTGGGTGATATTGCTAGGATATTCATACACTGTTTTTGGCTGTTTTTGTATTTCAGGTTTTCACGTTTCGAGAACTGCCCAGAAAAATCTAGAAAAATTATATAAAAAATCAGCGATACGGAAACAACATTGCATCCGAAGGGTAGCCTGGGGGGGCACAGGGGCTCCAGGCGCCCTGTGGGCGCCCCCCCCCCCCTGGGCCGCGCCGGGGGGGCGCCTCGGCCCCCCGAGAGTCCCCCGGTGCCCTACTTTGGCATATATTTAAAGGGTTCCCCGTAACCCTTGAAACAGGACTTCTTTTCGCGATCCCATCTCTGTTCCGCCTCCGCCGCCGCTTCCAAGATCGGGAGCACCAGGAGAACTCTTCCCGGCACCCTGCCGGAGGGGAGGATCACCACCGGGAGCTTCTCCACCACCATGGACGCCTCCCGGATGACTCGTGAGTAGTCTCCCTTGGACCATGAGTCCATGACCAGTAGCTATGTGATGTTCTCCTCCCGTTCTTGTGCTTCACTAATTAGTCCTCGTGAGCTGCCCTACATGATCGAGGCACCTATGTAATCCTTATGCTGTTGCTATGTTGAGTTTGCTGGGATCCGATGGATTATGAGATTATGTTCAGATTGATCTTGAGTAATATATTTGATTCACCTCTTTTATATTTTAGTTCATAAGTATTCTTGCATGTTCTCCGTTGTTATTTATTGCTTTGGCCGAGTAATAGGTAGTGACCCCAAGAGGGAACGTTATGCTCGATTGTGGGTTCATGCCCCTCGATGACTAGCTTGAGTGACAGAAACATGAGTCTAGGGGATGTGCTGTTGCCACAAGGGGGAAAACAACGGTGCTTGTGCCCGCGGGTGCAAGGATTGTTTGCTTTACGCAAAGTTCTTTTAATGCAGTTGTCTGTTGCATTGAGTTTACACTATGGGTGGGACTCGCAACTTAATACCAGCGAGATGTTCTGGATAGATATCTCAAGGTGGATGATTAGTAGTAGATATTGATGGATTTCGGTCTACTTACTTTGGCGTATTGCCCATGCTTTGAACCTTAACCTTTCTTGCAATGTAGTCAGCATTGGTTTGCGTTCGTGGTCCTGTCAATTGCCCAGCTGTAATTTGTTTACCTCACATAGCTGTTTTATCGTCTTTTGGGAGAGAGACATCACTAGTGAACATCATGAGACTCCGGTCCATATTACTATCATTGATTACATACACTATTTTACTTTCCGCTATTTTATTTAGTATTGCAAAACACTATCTATCACTACTATCATATTGCTTTTAACCCTTTGTGAACTACAAGGCCGGAGAGATTGACAACCTCTCTATACTCGTTGGGAGCAAAGTTATTTGTATCTGTGTGCAGGTCCACGTTGATTGCTAATTGCGCCGTTAGCAGTTGACACCTACCTGTTGAACCTAGGAGTCTCTGGGGATTCGATCCTTGGCATCTTTGCTAGGGGAAAACACTTCTACTTACTGCATCTTACACCTTCCACTTGGGGTAACCAACGAGGGGTTCGGGGCCCATCAGCGCGGTGGATACGGAGTGAGATACGGCGTAACCCAGGCCGCGCGTGCCCGTGCCCTGTTTTGGGCCTGGCCCAACAGCGCTCGGCACCGTGTATGGCCCAGGCCCGGGGGCTCCTGTCGGTGTACTAGAGTAGGGGTACCCTAGTATCCCGAACTTGTGCACGGGCAGTCGCAGCATCCCGCGGCAAGGCTTGCCGGGTGACCGCCAAGGTCCTCCGTGGTTCCTTTTGAGCCATTCAAGAGCAAAGTATTCAAGCCAAGGAGACAAGGCCCCGGCAAGAGGAGCTTGCCGGGAAGGCCACTCAAGGCACAAGACCCCGGCGAGAGGAGCTTGCCGGGAAGGCCAACCAAGGCACCTCAAGGAACTTGCCGCGACGCGCCACGCGTCCCGGCAAGGCCCGGTGAGCGGCAAGCTCCCGGACGCGACAAGCCAACGACCGCGGCAAGGCGCTTGCCGCGGCAAGCTGCCACTCTGTACCCGCGCTCCAGCACATCCACCAACGTGTCACTCTGGGACCCATCCAGGCGTACGTGGCGGGAGGCTGTGCAGCCAGCGGTGCGCGGTGGCAAGCGGCGCTGACAAGATTGCCATCGTGGCGAACGGTGGCGTCCCTGACGGTCCCTTTTTGCACTGTTTGGGCGACGCAGATGGGCATTCAATGCCCTTGTCCCCTGCCGTCAGGGTTAGGTATGAAACACTGTACAGGTAGTTGTACCAACCGCAACACCTTTCCATTTTTACCCTTGTCTACGTTGCCACATGTCGGTGACCCCTTGAGCATATAAAAGGAGGCCCATGCGCAACGTAGAGGGGGGGGGACGCCAGAAGAACTCTCACGCTCGGTCTCGCTAGCCGCTGGTGTGTACTGTAGCACTCAGCGCTCCCGAGCAAGAACTCAATACAAACCACAAAGCAGGAGTAGGGTTTTACGCATCCGTGCGGCCCGAACCTGGGTAAACTGCTCGTGTGCTTCGCCTCGATCTGCTCTTCGTGCGATCTTCGCCCCCGCCGAACCGAAAGGGACTCGGTCCGCCGGTCCCATAGGTGCTCGTGGATCAGTTTCCCCGACAACCTTGATCTCCATCGTAGCGTCATGGTTGTCTCGCCAACTATTGCTTCTATGACTATCGCTAACTCATAGTGATAAAGTACAACAATTACATGGCATATGTATTTCATACAATAAAAAGACAACCATAAGGCTCCTATCGGTTGTCAGATATCTTACAAAATAGGATCATCTCATACAATAACGTATAATTCATCACATCTTGACAATATCACATCACAACATTCCCTGCAAAAACAAGTTAGACGTCCTCTACTTTGTTGTTGCAAGTTTTGCGTGGCTGCTACGGGCTTCTAGCAAGAACCGTTCTTACCTACGCATCAAAACCACAACGGTGTTTCTTCATGTTTGTTGTTTTAACCTTCAACAAGGACCAGCCGTAGTCAAATTCGATTCAACTAAAGTAGGAGAAACAGACACCCACCAATCAGCTTTATGCAAAACTAGTTGCATGTCTGTCGGTGGAACCGGTCTCATGAACGTGGTCATGTATGGTTGGTCCGGGCCGCTTCATCCAACAATACCACCAAATCAAAATAAGACATTAGTGGTAAGCAGTATGACTATCACCGCCCACAACTCTTTGTGTTCTACTCATGCATATCATCTACGCATAGACCTGGCTCATGATGCCACTGTTGGGGAACGTAGCATCATATTTCAAAAAAAAATCCTACGCTCATGCAAGATCTATCTAGGAGATGCGTAGCTACGAGAGAGGGAGAGTGTGTCTACGTACCCTCGTTGACCAAAAGCGGAAGCGTTTGACAACGCGGTTGATGTAGTCGAACTTCTTCTTGTTCAGACCGATCAAGCACCGAACGTACGGCACCTCCAAGTTCTGCACACGCTCAGCTCGATGACGTCCCTCAAACTCTTGATCCAACAAAGTGTCGAGGAAGTAGATAAGTTCCATCAGCACGACAGCATGGTGACGGTGATAGTGAAGTGATCCGCGCAGGGCTTCGCCTAAGCACTACGAGAATATGACCGGAGGCGTAAACTATGGAGGGTGGCGCCTCACACGGCTAACAATTGTTGGTGTGTGTTCTAGGTAAATCTGAGAACAGTTTTTAGAAAGGCGGGTGAGATGGTTTGGTTTTTATGCTGGGCTAAAATAGTTCAGTTTATATTGGGCCAAGACCATTTCCAGTTCGGTTTAGTTTGGGTATGTGAAAAACCAGTTTGGGTATAATTGGTTATGGGCTTAAACAGTTTGGGTATTAGGGGCTACAAACCATGGCTCCAACCCAGTTTCTAGGTTGGTTCCTCGCCCCCACAACATCGAGCGAGCAAGGGCAAGGGACCGAGAAAAAAAAGGATATCCATCTTCCTCCCGACTACCCAACCGGCCAACCCCCACCCGCCCGGCGGCCGCACCATCCCATCTCCTCCCCGCCGGCTACCCCGACTGATGTGCCGCTCGCCGCTTCCCCGACGTGGAGATGCCACCGCAGGATCCACATCAGTGGTAGTTGACCGCACGGAGAAAGCCGCGGGCGCCGGTTGTGGCATGCAGGAAGCTGTTGTTCCAAACCCCAGGTGGCGGACTCCACGATGGCAGCAACCACGGCTGAGCTCCCGGCCGCCGACCACCTGGAGACACCCATGGCCACTTCCCGCATGCCCATCCACGCGATCCTAGCCGCCACGGACGCCCTCGTCGGCGAGCGCGTGGTCGTGGGTGGCTGGGTCCGGGGCGGCCGCGTCCAGTGCGGCGGCACCATGGCCTTCCTCACCGTCAGTGATGGCTCCTTCCACGCTAGCCTGCAGCTCTTCGTCGAAGCGTCCCAGGTGGCGCACCCGCCCCTCGCCCGCCTCGCAGCCACCGGGACCTCCGTGCTCGTCTCCGGCGTGCTTCGGGTCTTGCCCTGGAAGAGCAAGGAGCGCATCGAGCTGGGCGTCGAGCGGTCGAGGCCGTCATCTAGGCCGGTGAGGTCGACGACCCAACCGTCTACCTACTGACTCGACGGTTGCGAGGATGAGGAGCGAGCTCACATTCGCCACACACCACCGCCCCCGCCGTCATGCACCTGCAGCTCGACCTCGCCAGAGCGTGGTTGGGGCTCTCGGGTCGTTCGCCGACGTCACACATGCCTTCTACCCCGTGTGGTCGAGCCACCCGATGGATGACCAGAATCGGGAGGTTAACACCGGCATATTCCGCAACGTGCTCATCCTTGCACTAAGTTCAGCTATGCTCTGAACAGCTATGGTCCGCTCCTAGCTGAAAGTAACCAATCTCGACCCATAAGCTAAAACCCAGTTCATATCAATAGTTTAGTTTGGTTTGGGTTGAGATAACCTCTGGTTTAGTCTGGTTTGGGTCGCAATACGCCTTTCAGTGGTTTAGTTTGGTTTGGTTTTCCTAAATTTGTCACATGGGTTCAGTTTGGGTATAGTTGAGTTCCCCAACCATTGCCAGATTTAGTTCTAGGCACCCCCTCCCCATGTATATATAGGTGGGAGGGGAGGAGAGACATCCAAGGGGGCGCCCCAAGTAGGAGGAATCCTACTTGGGGTCCTCTCCAATTCGGAATAGGAAGGGATGAGGGGAAGGGGAATCCTAGTCCCTTTTTCCTTTTCCTCCTTCCCCTTTCCTTCTCTAATTTGGCCAGCCCATATGGGGGGGCACACCAGCCCCTTTGTTGTGCGTTTCCCCTCTTAGCCCATAAGGCCCATATCTTTTGTCGGGGGATGCCTAGAACCCCTTCCGGTGACCCGATAAGTACCCGGTGCATCCCGAAACACTTCCGGTGTCCGAATACCATCGTCCTATATATCAATCTTTGCCTCTCGGCCATTTAGACTCCCCATCATGTCCGTGATCTCATCCGGGACTCCGAACAATATTCGGTCACCAAATCACATAACTCACATAATACAATATCGTCATCGAACGTTAAGCGTGTGGACCCTACGGGTTCAAGAACTATGTAGACATGACCGCGACACCTCTCCGGTAAATAACCAATAGCGGAACTAGGATGCTCATATTTGCTCCAACATATTCTACGAAGATCTTTATCGGTCGAACCGTTATGACAACATACGATATTCCCTTTGTCCATCGGTATGTTCCTTGCCCGAGATTCGATCGTCGGTATCTTCATACCTAGTTCAATCTCGTTACCGGCAAGTGTCTTTACTCGTTCCGTAATACATCATCATGCAACTAACTTATTAGTCACTTTGCTTGCAGGGCTTCTTATGATGTGTATTACCGAGAGGGCCCAGAGATACCTTTCCGATACTCGGAGTGACAAATCCTAATCTCAATCTATGCCAACCCAACAAACACCTTCGGAGATACCTGTAGAGCATCTTTATAATCACCCAATTATGTTGTGACGTTTGATAGCACACAAGGCATTCCTCAAGCTACCTCTACATCTACCTTCGGGATTAGTTTTAGACCTAAATAATTGTTATTTGGTGCCAGCGTTGAGCATGAACATTATATCGGATCTTGTTTGTTGCGAGACGGTTATTCAATTAAATCAGAGAATAGTGGTTCTTCTATTTATATGAGTAATATCTTTTATGGTCATGCGCCCTTGATGAGTGGTATATTTTTGTTGAATATCAATTGTAGTGATACACATATTCATAATATCGAAGCCAAAAGATGCAAAGTTGATAATGATAGTGCAACTTATTTGTGGCACCGCCGTTTAGGTCATATTGGTGTAAAGCGCTGATACGTCTCTAACGTATCTATAATTTTTGATTGTTCCATGCTATTATATTATCTATTTTGGATGTTTAATGGGTTGTATTATACACTTTATATTATTTTTGGGACTAACCTACTAACCCAAGGCCTAGTGCAAATTGTTTTTTTGCCTATTTTAGTGTTTCCCAGAAAAGGAATATCAAACGGAGTCAAATGGAATGAAACCTTTGGGAGGATCGTTTTTGGAACAAATGCAACCTAGAAGACTTGGAGTACATGCCAGGGAAGCCACGGGGTAGCCACGAGGAAGGGGCACGCCCACGGGGGTAGGCGCGCCCCCTCCCCTCGTGGCCCCCCCATTGCTCCACCGACATGCCTCTTCCTCCTATATATACCCATGTACCCTGAAAACATCAGAGAGCCCCACGAAACCCTAATTCCACCGCCGCAACCTTCTGTACCCATGAAATCCCATCTTGGGGCCTGTTCCAGAACTCCGCCGGAGGGGGGATCGATCACGGAGTGCTTCTACATCAACACCATAGCCTCTCCGATGAGTTGTGGGTAGTTTTCCATAGACCTTCGGGTCCATAGTTATTAGCTAGATGGCTTCTTCTCTCTCTTTGGATCTCAATACAAATTTCTCCTCGATCTTCTTGGAGATCTATTTGATGTAATTCTTTTTGTGATGTGTTTGTCGAGATCCGATGAATTGTGGGTTTATGATCAGGATTATCTATGAACAATATTTGATTCTTCTCTGAAATCTTTTATGCATGATTTAAATATCTTTGCAAGTCTCTTCGAATTTTCAGTTTGGTTTGGCCTCCTAGATTGATCTTTCTTGCAATGGGAGAAGTGCTTAGTTTTGGGTTCAATCTTGCAGTGTCCTTTCCCAGTGACAGCAGGGGCAGCAAGGCACGTATTGTATTTTCGCCATCGAGGATAAAAAGATGGGGTTTATATCATATTGCATGAGTTTATCCCTCTACATCATGTCATCTTGCTTAAAGCGTTACTCTGTTCTTATGACCTTAATACTCTAGATGCATGCTGGATAGCGGTCGATGTGTGGAGTAATAGTAGTAGATGCAGAATCGTTTCGGTCTACTTGTCACAGACGTGATGCCTATATACAATGATCATGCCTACATATTCTCATAACTAGGCGCTTTTCTATCAATTGCTCGACAGTAATTTGTTCACCCACCGTAGAAATCTGCTATCTTGAGAGAAGCCACTAGTGAAACCTATGGCCCCCGGTTCTATCTTCCATCCTATTAATCTTCCATCAACTATTTATCTTTACTTTACTTTTATTTTGCAATCTTTATTTTCAATCTATACAACAAAAATACCAAAAATATTATCTTATTATCTCTATCAGATCTCACTTTTGCTAGTGGCCGAGAAAGGATTGACAAACCCTTTATCGTGTTGGTTGCAAGGTTATTATTTGTTTGTGTAGGTACGAGGGACTCGCGTCTAGTCTCCTACTGGATTGATACCTTGGTTCTCAAAAACTGAGGGAAATACTTACGCTACTATGTTGCATCACCCTTTCCTCTTCAAGGGAAAAGCAACGTAAGCTCAAGAGGTAGCAAGAAGAATTTCTGGCGCCGTTGCCGGGGAGATCTACGCAAAAGTCATATACCATGTACCCATCACAAACTCTTATCCCTCGCATTACATTGTTTGCCATTTGCCTCTCGTTTTCTTCTCCCCCACTTCACCTTTGTCGTTTTATTCGCCCTCTTATTTTCTCTGTGTGCTTTATCATTTTCTTTGCCATCATGGCTAGTCCTTCTATCATTATTAATACTCCCGAGAGTGAAGTTCTAAATTTTAAACAAAGGGAGGGAGAAAATCTGAAAGATGCTTGGTATAGAATTTGCAATGCTCGGAATAGATCTACTAGGAAGCTTTCCTCTTCCGTGCTTCTTCGCAATTTTTATGTAGGCATCACTCCTTGGAATAGATATATTCTTGATACCATTACCGGAAGAAATTTCTTGGGTAGCCATACTTTTGATTCTTATAATGCTATGATAGATTTGTTTTGCCCACCACCTATTTTGGTTAATGGAACTATCTTAACTAACACGTAATGTAAAGGCTTGAAATTATTGGAAATAAAGTTGCCACTATGGAGTTGATTGAGAATTTGGATAAAAAGATCCATAACCAAATTACCCAATGTGGATCTAAGGTAGGAGTCACTCTGAAAAGTTTTAAGGAAAAAGAACCCATAGTTAATGAGAAAATAAATCAAGATTCCACTAGAATTGATAAGCTTGAGGATATTATTACCAATGTAGGGTCTGCTTTTTCTGCTGTGAGAAATACTTCGAACCCCTCTACTACCAAAATGGCCAAGCTTATGTATGTTCCTAAAAATAAGGGTGAATCTTCTATTAAGGAAACTGCGGATCTTAAATCAATAAGTGTTCACCCCAACTTTCTCACTATCATTAGGGAACATTTTGCTACAAATGAATTTCTTGATTTCTTGCCTAGGAGTTTGATTATTAATAGGAAGGAAGAAACTCCTAAGAATTATAAGTGTGCAATTGAAGAATTGCCTACCAAAGATGGCAACACCTAGATCTATTATTGTATCATGCCTAGCTAGGGGCATTAAACGATAGCGCTTGTTGGGGGGCAACCCAATTTTATTTTATTTGCTTTTACTTCTGTTTAGTAATAAATAATTCATCTAGCTTCTGGTTAGATGTGGTTTTGTGTTTTAATTAGTGTTTGTGCCAAGTAGAACCTTTGGGAAGACTTGGGTGAAGTCTTTGCGATCTTGCTGTAAAAAACTGAAACTTTTGCGCTCACGAGATTTGCTGCCATATTTTACTGGAGAGTCCTTTTAAGTTGATTCTTTTTGCAGATTATTAATAGATAAATTCCTCACGTCCACCAATTTATTTCAAAATTCTAAGAGTTATAGAATTATTCGAAAGTTATAGATTGCTACAAACTGTTCTGTTTTTGATAGATTATGTTTTTCGTGTGTTGTTTGCTTATTTTGATGAATCTGTGAGTAGTATCGGGGGGTATGAACCATATAGAAGTTGGAATACAGTAGGTTTAACACCAATATAAAGAAAGAATGAGTTCATTACAGTACCTTAAAGTGGTGGTTTGTTTTCTTATACTAACGGACCTCACGAGATTTTCTGTTAAGTTTTGTGTTGTGAAGTTTTCAAGTTTTTGGGTAAGGATTTGATGGGCTATGGAACAAAGAGTGGCAAGAGCCTAAGCTTGGGGATGCCCAAGGCACCCCAAGGTAAAATTCATGGACAACCAAAAGCCTAAGCTTGGGGATGCCCCGGAAAGGCATCCCCTCTTTCGTCTTCGTCTATCGGTAACTTTACTTGAGACTATATTTTATTCACCACATGATATGTGTTTTGCTTGGGACGTCATGTATGATTTGAGTGTTTGCTTTTTAGTTTACCACAATCATCCTTTCTGTACAAACCTTTTGAGAGAGATACACATGAATCGGAATTTATTAGAATACTCTATGTGCTTCACTTCTATCTTTTGAGCTAGATAGTTTTGCTCTAGCGCTTCACTTATATCTTTTTAGAGCATGGTGGTAATTTAATTTTATAGAAATTATTGATCTCTCATGCTTCACTTATATTATTTTGAGAGTCTTTTAGAACAGCATGGTAATTTGCTTTTGTTATAAAACTAGTCCTAATATGATAGGCATCCAAGATGGGTATAATAAAAACTTTCATATAAAGTGCATTGAATATTATGAGAAGTTTGATACTTGATGATTGTTTTGAGATATGAGGATGGTGATATTAGAGTCATGCTAGTAGAGTAGTTGTGAATTCGAGAAATACTTGTGTTGAGGTTTCCAAGTCCCGTAGCATGCACGTATGGTAACCGTTGTGTGACAAATTTGAAACATGAGGTATTTCATTGATTGTCATTCTTTGTGTGGAGGTCGGGATCGTTCGATGGTTAACTCCTACCAACCCTTCCCCTAGGAGCATGCGTGTAGTACTTTGTTTTGATTACTTGTAGATTTTTGCAATAAGTATGTGAGTTCTTTATGACTAATGTCGAGTCCATGGATTATACGCACTCTCACCCTTCTGCCATTGCTAGCCTCTCTTGTACCACGCAACTTTCGCCGGTACCATACACCCACCATATACCTTCCTCAAAACAGCCACCATACCTACCTATTATGGCATTTCCATAGCCATTCCAAGATATACTACCATGCAACTTTCCACCGTTCCGTTTACTATGACATGCTTCATCATTGTCATATTGCCATGCATGATCATGTAGTTCACATCGTATTTGTGGCAAGGCCACCCTGCATAATATTTCATACATGTCACTCTTGATTCATTGCACATCCCGGTACACCGCCGGAGGCATTCATATAGAGTCATATTTTGTTCTAGTATCGAATTGTAATCTTTGAGTTGTAAATAAATAGAAGTGTGATGATCATCATTATTAGAGCATTGTCCCAAGAAAAAAGGGAAAAAGGAAGGAAAGGCTAAAGAAAAAAGAAAGTCCCAAAAAAGAAGAACAAAGAAAAAAGAAAGAAAAAAAGAAGAAAAAAGGGGACAATGCTACTATCTTTTTCCACACTTCCGCTTCAAAATAGCACCATGATCTTCATGATAAAGAGTCTCTTGTTTTTTCACTTTCATATACTAGTGGGAATTTTCATTATAGAACTTGGCTTGTATATTCCAACGATGGGCTGCCTCAAATGCGCTAGGTCTTCATGATCAAGCAAGTTGTATGCACACCCACTTAGTTTGTTTTGTTGAGCTTTCATACATTTATAGCTCTAGTGCATCCGTTGCATGACAATCCCTACTCACTCACATTGATATCTATTGATGGGCATCTCCATAGCCCATTGATACGCCTAGTTGATGTGAGACCATCTTCCTCTTTTTTCTTCTCCACAACCACCACTGTATTCCACCTATAGTGCTATATCCATGGCTCACGCTCATGTATTGCGTGAAAGTTGAAAAAGTTCGAAAAAACATTAAGTATGAAACAACTGCTTGGCTTAAACCGGGGCTGTGCATGATTTGAGTATTTTGTGTGACGAAGATGGAACATAGCCAAACTATATGATTTTGTAGGGATGAACTTTCTTTGGCCATGTTATTTTGAGAAGACATAATTGCTTTGTTAGTATGCTTGAAGTATTATTATTCTTATGTCAATATTAAACTTTTGTCTTGAATCTTTCGGATTTGAACATTCATGCCACAATAAATAAAATTACATTGAGAATTATTTTGGGTACCATTTCACATCAAAAATTCTATTTTTATCATTTACCTACTTGAGGACGAGCAGGAATTAAGCTTGGGGATGCTTGATACGTCTCCAACATATCTGTAATTTTTTATTGTTCCATGCTATTATATTATCTGTTTAGGATGTTTAATGGGCTTTATTATACAGTTTTATATTATTTTTTGGACAAACCTACTAACCCAAGGCCCAGTGCAAATTGTTGTTTTTTTGCCTATTTTAGTGTTTCACAGAAAAGGAATATCAAACGGAGTCCAAATGGAATGAAACATTCGGGAGGATCGATTTTGGAACAAATGTAACCCAGAAGACTTGAGTACACGCCAGGGAAGCCACGGGGTGGCCACGAGGCGGGGGGGCGCGCCCAGGGGGTAGGCACACACCCCACCCTCGTGGGCCCCCCGTTGCTCCACTGACATGCCTCTTCCTCCTATATATACCTATGTACCCTGAAAACATCCGAGAGCACCACGAAACCATAATTCCACCGCCACAACCTTCTGTACTCGTGAGATCCCATCTTGGGGCCTATTCCGGAGCTCCACCGGAGGGGGAATCGATCACGGAGGGCTTCTACATCAACACCATAGCCTCTCCGATGAGTTGTGAGTAGTTTACCACAGACCTTTGGGTCCATGCTTATTAGCTAGATGGCTTCTTCTCTCTCTTTGGATCTCAATACAAAGTTCTCCTCAATCTTCTTGGAGATCTATTTGATGTAATTCTTTTTGTGATGTGTTTGTCGAGATCCGATGAATTGTGGGTTTATGATCAAGGTTATCTATGAACAATATTTGATTCTTCTCTGAAATATTTTATGCATGATTTAAATATATTTGCAATTCTCTTCGAATTATCAGTTTGGTTTGGCCTACTGGATTGATCTTTCTTGCAATGGGAGAAGTTCTTAGCTTTGGGTTCAATCTTGCGGTGTCCTTTCCCAGTGACAGCAGGGGCAGCAAGGCACGTATTGTATTGTTGCCATCGAAGATAAAAAGTTGGGGTTTATATCATTTTGCATGGGTTTATCCCTCTACATCATGTCATCTTGATTAAAGTGTTACTCTGTTCTTATGAACTTAATACTCTAGATGCATGCTGGATAGCAGTCGATGTGTGGAGTAATAGTAGTAGATGCAGAATCGTTTCGGTCTACTTGTCACGGACGTGATGCCTATATACAATGATCATGCCTAGATATTCTCATAACTATGCGTGTATCTATCAATTGCTCGACAGTAATTTGTTCACCCACCGTAGAAATCTGCTATCTTGAGCGAAGCCACTAGTGAAACCTATGGCCCCCGGGTCTATCTTCCATCATATTAATCTTCCATCAACTATTTATATTTACTTTACTTTTATTTTGCAGTCTTTATTTTCAATCTTTACAACAAAAATACCAAAAATATTGTCTTATTATCTCTATCAGATCTCACTTTTGCAAGTGGCCGAGAAGGGATTGACAACCCCTTTATCGTGTTTGTTGCAAGGTTCTTATATGTTTGTGTAGGTACGAGGGACTCACGTGTAGTCTCCTACTGGATTGATACCTTGGTTCTCAAAAACTGAGGGAAATACTTACGCTATTGTGCTGCATCACCCTTTCCTCTTCAAAGGGAAAACAACGCAAGCTCAAGAAGTAGCAAGCGCATGAAGAAACTCCATGCCGATAGGCTTTTGGAATCACTTGATTATTAATCATTTGGTGCCTGCGAACCATGCCTCATGAACAAGATGACTAAGACTCTGTTCTCCGGAAAATGGAGCGAGCAACTGACTTATTGGAAATCATATATACTGATGTATGCAGTCCAATGAGTGTTGAGGCTCACGGTAGGTATAGTTATTTTCTGACCTTCATAGATGATTTGAGCAGATATGGGGTATCTACTTAATGAAACACAAGTCTGAAACATTTGAAAAGTTCAAAAAAATTCAGAGTGAAGTAGAGAATCATCGTAATAAGAAAATAAAGTTCCTACGATCTGATCGCGGAGGCGGATATTTGAGTTACGAGTTTGGTCTTCATTTGAAACAATGTGGAATAGTTTCGCAACTCACGCCACCTGGAACACCACAACGTAATGGTGTGTCCAAACATCGTAACCATACTTTATTGGATATGGTGCGATCTATGATGTCTCTTACCGATTTATCACTATCGTTTTGGGGTTATGCTTTAAGGACAGTGCATTCACGATAAATAGGGCATCATCTAAATCCGTTGAGACGACACCTTATGAACTGTAGTTTGGCAAGAAACCCAAGTTGTCATTTTTTAAAGTTTGGGGCTGCGATGTGATGGTCCCCAAGTGCAGGGAATCATCGTAGCAATTCCCAATGGTGGAAGTGATAAGTATGGAGTGTCGAACCCACAAGGAGCTAAAGGTAAGATCAATATTCTCTCAAGTCCTATCTGTCACTGATACGACTCTATGTACACCGAACGTTTGCTTCCAACTAGAAACGAGAAATAAAACTATGTTGTGGGTATGAAGAGGATAACTTTGCATGGTATCGGAGTGCTAAAATATAAAAGTAGGTGATGTTATCATAAAGTTAGAATATATTACTAAATATTATAAATAGCGAGTGTGGAATAATGATGGATCGGTGTGCGGAATTGTCCTAGGCAATTGTTAACAAGACTGGTAGTCGTCATTGCAATTTCATATGAGGGAGAGGCATAAGCTAACATACTTTCTCTTCTTGGATCATATGCACTTATGATTGGAACTCTAGCAAGCAGCTGCAACTACTAAAGATCATTAAGGTAAAACCCAACCATAGCATTAAAGCATCAAGTCCCCTTTATCCCACCCGCAACAATCCCCTTACTCGGGTTTATGCTTATGTCACTCAAGCAACCCACTATAAGCGAATCATGAACGTATTGCAACACCCTACAGCGGGAATCCCTCACGCTTGCGCGACACGGAGGGCACCATAGGACAACACCAAAATAAAACATACAACTCGTACCAATCTAGATCATCAATCAACCCAAAGACAAAGGATATCTACTCAAAACATCATAGGATGGCAACACATCATTGGATCATAATATGAGGCATAAAGCACATGTTCAAGTAGGGATTACAACGGGGTGCGGAAGAGTCGACCGCATAAAAGAGATGAGGATGGTGATGATGATGGTGATGTTGATGAAGACGATCACCACGGCGATGATTCCCCTCCCGATGGCACTCTGGCGCCACCGAGAGAGAGGAGGAGAGGTTCTCCCCCTTGTGCTACCTCCTCCATGGCATCCCCCTAGATGGGGAGAGGTTCTCCCTCTGGTACTTGACCTTCATGGCGATGATGGCCCCTCCGGGATCATCCTCCATGGCCTCCGGTGATAATGGCCCCCTCCAGCAGGGTGCCAGAGAGGGCCCAGATTGATTTCTCGTGGTTACAGAGGCTTGCGGCAGCGGAATTTCCGATCTAGGTTATTTTCTGGGGGTTTCTGTATTTATAGGAATTTTTGGCGTCGGTCTCACGTCCAGGGGGTCTCCGAGTCATCCACGAGATAGGAGGGCGAGCCCGGGGGGTAGGGCGCGCCCTCCACCCTCGTGGATGGCTCGGGACTCTTCTGGCCCAACTCTTTTACTCCGGGGGCTTCTTTTGGTTCATAAAAAGTCATCAAAAATCGGCATGTCAATTGGACTCCGTTTGGTATTCCTTTTCTGTAAAACTCAATAACAAGGAAAAAACGGAAACTGGCACTGGGCTCTAGGTTAATAGGTTAGTCCCAAAAATCATATAAAATAGCATATAAATGCATATAAAACATCTAAGATGGATAATATAATAGCATGAATACTTCATAAATTATAGATACGTTGGAGACGTATCACGATGCTTATGTGAAAAAGCTTCAACCTGATAATCTCGAACCCAAGTCAGAGAAATGTGTCTTCATAGGATACCCAAAAGAAACTGTTGGGTACACCTTCTATCACAGATCCGAAGGCAAGATATTCGTTGCTAAGAATGGACCCTATCTAGAGAAGGAGTTTCTCTCGAAAGAACTGAGTGGGAGGAAATTAGAACTTGATGAGGTAATTGTACCTTCTCCCGAATTGGAAAGTAGTTCATCACAGAAATCAGTTCCAGTGATTCCTACACCAATTAGTGAGGAAGTTAATGATGATGATCATGAAACTTCAGATCAAGTTACTATTAAGCCTCGTAGCTCAACCAGGGTACGTTCCACACCAGAGTGGTACGATAACCCTGTTCTGGAAGTCATGTTACTAGACCATGACGAACCTACAAACTATGAAGAAGCGATGATGAGCCCAGATTCCGCAAAATGGCCTCAGGCCATGAAATCTGAGATGGGATCCATGTATGAGAACAAAGTGTGGACTTTGGTTGACTTGCCCGATGATCGGCAAGCCATTGAAAATAAATGGATCTTTAAGACGAAGACTAACGCCGATGGTAATGTTACTGTCTACAAAGCTCGACTTGTTGCAAAAGGTTTTCAACAGGTTCAAGGAGTTGACTACGATGAGACTTTATCACCTGTAGCGATGCTTAAGTCTGTCATGTTAGCAATTGCCACATTTTATGATTATGAAATCTGGCAAATGGATGTCAAAACTGCATTCCTTAATGGATATCTCAAAGAAGAGTTGTATATGATGCAACCAGAAGGTTTTGTCGATCCTAAAGGTGCTAACAAAGTGTGCAAGCTCAAGCGATCCATCTATGAACTGGTACAAGCATCTCGGAATTGGAATATACGCTTTGATGAGGCGATCAAAGCATATGGTTTTATACAGACTTTCGGAGAAGCCTGTATTTACAAGAAAGTGAGTGGGAGTGATACATCTCCAACATATCTATATTTTTTATTTTTCCATGCTGTTATATTATCATTCTTGGATGTTTTACAACCATTTTATAGTCAGTTTATATCATTTTTGGTACTAACCTATTGACATAGTGCCAAGTGCCAGTTGCTCTTTTATGGATGTTTTTTACATCGCAGAAAATCAATATCAAATGGAGTCCAAACGCAGCGAAACTTTTTGGAGATTTTTTTGGACCAGAAGAAACCCAATGGGCCAAGGCCGCACCCGGGGGGGTGCTCCGAGGGGAGCACAACCCACCAGGGCGCGCCAGGAGGCCCAGGGGCACCCTGGTGGGTTATGCCCACCTGGGGTGCCCCCCGGACCGCCTCTTTGCTCTATAAATACCCCAATATTCCAGAAACCCTAGGGGAGCAAACGAAATTTGATCCAGCCGCCGTAGAGTCCAGAACCACCAGATCCAATCTAGACACCATCACGGAGGGGTTCACCACTTCCATTGGTGTCTCTCCTATGATGCGTGAGTAGTTCCTTGTAGACCTTCGAGTCCGTAGTCAGTATCTAGATGGCTTCATCTCTCTCTTTTGATTATCAATACAATGGTCTCTTGGAGATCCATATGATGTAACTCTTTTGCGGTGTGTTTGTTGGGATCCAATGAACTTTGAGTTTATGATCAGATCTATCTTTTTATATCCATGAAAGTTATTTGAGTCTTATTTTGATCTCTTATATGCATGATTGCTTATAGCCTCGTATTTCTTCTCCGATATTCGGTTTTTTTGGCCAACTTGATCTCTTTATCTTGCCATGGGAAGAGGTGCTTTGTAGTGGGTTCGATCTTACGGTGCTTGATCCCAGTGATAGAAGGGGAACCGGCACGTATGTATCATTGCTACTAAGGATAAAATTATGGGGTCTATTTCTACATAAATACATCTTGTCTACATCATGTCATCGTTCTTATTGCATTACTCTGTTTCTCCATGAACTTAATACACTAGATGCATGCTGGATAGCTGTCGATGTGTGGAGTAATAGTAGTAGATGCAGGCAGGAGTCGGTCTACTAATCTTGGACGTGATGCCTATATAATGATCATTGCCTATCCTCATGATTATTTGAAGTTCTATCAATTGCCCAACAGTAGTTGTTTTTCCACCGTTTGCTATTTTCTCGAGAGAATCCACTAGTGAAATCTACGGCCCCCGGTCTCTTCCTCATATTACTTGCCTTTGCGATCTATTTTTCCTTTGCTTTTATTTTCAAATCTATTAAACCAAAAACCCAAAAATACCTTGATGCAATTTATCTTATTTACCATCTGATATATCAATATTTATATCTCTCTCACGTCCGTTACCCGAAAGGGATTGGCAACCCCTTTTACATGTCGGGTTGCGAGTATTTGTTATTTGTGTGCAGGTGTTGTTTACGTTGTGTTGCTTGGTTCTCCTACTGGTTCGATAACCTTGGTTTCATCATCGAGGGAATACCTACCGCTGCTATACTGCATCATCCCTTCCTCTTTGGGGAAAAACCGACGTAGCTTTTGCAGCCATCAAAAGGAATTTTTTGGCGCCGTTGCCGGGTAGCACCTTCAACATATACCAGGTTACTAACCACAAATCTCATCTCCTCGCAATTACATTATTTTCCATTTGCCTCTCATTTTCATCTCCCCCACTTCACAAATATTTGTCGTTTTATTCGCCCTCTTTTTCCGTTTGCCGTTTTTCCGGTCGGATCTATCGCCACTAGTGTTCTTGTTTACAATTGCTCAAAAATGATGCAAGAGAACACTAAGTTGTGTGATTTTTCCAATACCAACAACAATGATTTTGTTGGCACTCCGATTTCTCCTCCCGCCACTAGTGCGGAGACTTGTGATATTAATACTGCTTTGTTGAATCTTGTCATCAAATACCAATTTTCCGGCACTCCTAATGAGGATGTCGCGTCCCATCTTAATACCTTCATGGAATTATGTGATATGCAAAAGAAAAAATATGTGGACAATGATATTGTGAAATTGGAATCGTTTCTAGTTTCTTTGCGAGATCATGAAAAAATTTGGTTTTCTTCTTTGCCTCGCAATAGTATCGATTCTTGGAACAAATGCAAAGACGCTTTTATTACCAAATATTTTCCACCCGCAAAAACTTAGAACCCGGATCATGAATTTCAAGCAACTTGAATATGAGCATGTTGCACAATCTTGGGAAAGGATGAAAATGACACTAAGGAATTGCCCAACTCATGGGTTAAATCTTTGGATGATCATACAATTTTTTTTATGCAAGATTGAATTTTGTTTCTCGAAATATTTTAGATTCCGCCGCTGGTGGCACTTTTATGGAAATTACTTTGGATGAAGCCACCAAATGGCTTGATAATATTATGGCAAATTATTCGCAATGGCATACCAAAAGGGCTCTGACTAGCAAAAAGATTAATGCGGTTGAGATTGATTCTTTGAATGAAAAAGTAGATGCTCTTATGAAAATGGTTGCTAGTAAAAGTGCTCCGATTGATCCTAATGATATGCCTTTGTCTACCTTGACTGAGCAAACTAGTGATGCTATAGATGTGAACTTTATCTCTAGAAATAATTTTAATAAAAATGCTTATAGAGGTAATTTTAATCCTAGGCCTTTTCCTAGTAATTCCTCTAATAATTATGGTAATTCATATGGAAATCAATCTTACAATAATAATAGGAACACCTCTGATCTAGAGAATAATATTAAATAATTTATCAATACTAAAAAGGTTTTCAATGCTTCCATAGAAGAAAAACTAAATAAGATTGATGATATGTCTAGGAGTATTGATAGAATTTCTCATGATGTAGAGAATCTCAAGTTGAAAATTTTTGTGCCCAAAGTTGAAGAATCAATTAAAGCTCTTTATGTTTCTATGGATGAAAGTAAGAAAAGAACCGCCATGCTTAGAGCTAAACGAGATTTTTTAGAAAAGGCATTTTCTAGTGATTGCTTTCATAAAAATGATGAAGACATTAAAAAGATTTGTGTTTCTTCCATTGATTCTTTGTTTAGTAAAGTTCAACTTAATGAAAAAGGGATTGAAGAAGAGTCAACTTTAGGTAGAAGGTGTCCCAATATTTCGGAGGGTGAAAATCTTGTTGAGAAAATTGATAAAAGTGGGTTTGGAGAGGTCAAGACTTTAGCTAGTGATGTGCCCACTATCTTGGATTACAAAGACTTTAATTATGATAGTTGTTCCTTGATTGATTGCATTTCTTTGTTGCAATCCATGATTAATTCACCCCATGCTTATGAACAAAGTAAAGCTTTTCCTAAACATATTGTTGATGCTATGATGAAAGCTTTAGATGATAAGTTGGAATTAGAAATATCAATTCCTAGAAAATTGCATGATGAATGGGAACCTACCATCAAAATAAAAATTAAAAATTATGAGTGTTTTGCTTTGTGTGATTTGGGTGCTAGTGTTTCCACGATTACAAAATGTCTTTGTGATGTTCTTGGCCTTACCAATATTGAAGATTGCTCTCTTAATTTTCATTTGGCGGATTCCACTATTTAAAAGCCTTTGGGAAGGATCAATGATGTTCTTATTCTCGCAAATAGGAACTATGTACCCATAGACTTTATTGTTCTTGACATCGATTGCAATCCGTCTTGTCCAACTATACTTGGTAGACCGTTTTTGCGCACTATTGGCGCGGTGATTGACATGAAAGTAGGGAATATTAAATTACAATTTCCCTTGAGAAAGGGCATGGAACACTTCCCTAAAACCAAGATCAAATTGCCTTATGAATCTATAATGAGGGCAACTTATGGAACATCCAACAAGGATGACAATACTTGAAATCTTGTATTATGTCTAGCTAAGGGCGTAAAACGATATCGCTTGTTGGGAGGCAACCAACTTGTATCTTTTTGTTTTTTTATTTCCTTGTTGTTTCCAATAAAAAAACATTTAATATCGATGTTGAGATGTGTTTTTGTGGTTTGAATAAAGGTTTGTGCCAAGCAAAGCCTTAGGAACACGTTGGGTGTTAGTAGATTTGATCTTGCTGAAAAAACATAAACTTTTGCGCTCACGAGAAAAATTCTTATTTTTAACAGAAGAGTGCTTTTTGGTTGATTCTTTCTGCAGAATATTAATATACAAATTGCCCACGTGGCCCTATTTTTTCAACATTTTTAGAGTTACAGAAGTATTTGAAACTTCCAGATTACTATAGATTGTTCTGTTTTTTGACAGATTCTGTTTTTATTGTGTTATGTGTTTGTTTTGATGATTCTATGGTTTTCTTTGATGATTTTTTGCCATAGAAAAGTGGGAATACAGTAGATATAATACAAATACAAAATATGAATTAGTTTACTACAGTACTTATAGTAGTGATTTTTTTTTCTTATACTAACGGATCTCACGAAAGTTTTATTGGAGTTTTGTGTGATTGAAGTTTTCAATTTTTGGGTTATCTTACGATGGACGAAGGAATAAGGAGTAAGAAAAAGCCTAAGCTTGGGGATGCCCCGGCATACCAAGCTATTATCCAAAGAGAAGCAAGCTAGCTTGGGGATGCCCCCGAGTGGCATCCCCTCTTTGTTCTAACGACCATCGGTATTTCACATGAAACTATATTTTTATTCATCACATGATATGTGTTTTGCTTGGAGCGTCTTGTATGATATGAGTCTTTGCTTGTTTTGTTTTGCTTTTTAAGTCATCAATCCTTGCTGTACACATCTATTTGAGAGAGCCAAAATTATGCCATGACTTGTTAGAATAGATCTCTATGCTTCACTTAAATTTTTATGAGCTATGGATTTGCTCTAGTGCTTCACTTATATCTTTTTGAGCATGGTGTGCTTTCATATTTTTTGAAGAAATACTCTTTTGCCTCACTTAGATTTATTTGAGAGTTAGTAAACTTTTAAGAAATTATCTCTTGCTTCACTTAAACTTTTTTGAGAGAAAGAAAATTATTATGCTCATGATCTTCACTTATATTTGTTCGAGCTTATCAAAAGCAACACATGAAAATTAGTCCCAAAGTGATAGATATCTAAGAAGGATATAATAAAAACTTCCATGAAGATCATTGGACAAAATAAACTTGATTCCTTGTAATAGTTTTGAGACATGATGATATGATTTGTGAGTCATGTTAATGAGTAATTATGCTTTAGTAAGAATATTCCTGTTAAGGTTTGTGATTCCCTATGCAAGCACAGAAGTCAATAATTATGCAATGAAATTATATCCTAATTGTGGTGCATTATTCGGTGTTATTTTATGCTCAATGTTCGCTTATGAGATTATTCGTTTCATGGTTGGTCACTTCCTAGACTTTTGCTAGCCTTCATTTTGCACTAAGTATGATCACTACTTGTGTAACCAAAATCCTTTATCCCGTTTTTGCCACATGAGTCCACCATACCTACCTATATGCGGTATTCCCTTGCCGTTCTAAGCAAATTTGTATGTGCCATCTCTAATTTTCAAAATAAATTTCCCTTTTGTGTGCCTGTACCGCTCACGAGGCGGTGAGGGGTGGCCAATATTTTCCATGCTAGATGTGTTATTCTCACGATGAGTGTTTATTCACTTGTCATTGCATGAGAGTAAGGCAAAGGTATTAGGGATGCCCAGTCCCGAAATGAAAAACAAATTTACTTTATGTTGTCAAACAATAAATTCCTTGGAAAGTGTTGGTATGGAAGGCAACCGTGGATTGGGCTAGCCATGGCTTGTGAAAGTTTGGTGGAAAAGGAATAAACTTTATTTTCATTTGGGAACCGCCTATGATATATCTAGCATGGAAAGTGTTGGGAACCTCAATTCGTTCTCATTGGTGGGAAAAGTATACCTCCCAAAAAAAATTATCTCTCAATTTAAGCTTTGAGCTCAGGCACCTCTGCAAATCCCTACGTCCCTCTGCGAAGGGCCTTTCTTTTACTTATGCATTTTTTATTTTTGAATCTGAGTGTCCATCTTCTCTTATAAGCACCAACTAGGAAACACTATGATCGTACTTGAGCATTGGGTGTAACTAATATGCGAGTGTGTTTCATGAATGGATCAATGGTTGAGCATGATGGGCTAGGGATAACTTGTTTTAGCATTGATATTTTGAAAGAAATGGTTGCTTATTGATATGTTTGAGTATATAAATCTCATGTCAAAACTAGACTATTGCTTTGAACCATATAAAAGTCCAAATGTCCATGTTATAAAGAAAAGAATATGATATGACATGATAGGCAGCATTCCTCATCAAAAAAAATTATTACTTACCTACTCGAGGACGAGCAGGAGTTAAGCATGGGGATGCTAATACGTCTCCAACGTATCTATAAGTTTTGATTGTTCCATGTTGTTATATTATCATTCTTGGATGTTTTACAACCATTTTATAGTCATTTTATATCATTTTTTGGTACTAACCTATTGACATAGTGCCAAGTGCCAGTTGCTCTTTTCTGCATGTTTTTTACATCGCAGAAAATCGATATCAAACGGAGTCCAAATACAGCGAAACTTTTCGGAGATTTTTTTGGACCAGAAGAAACCCAATGGGCCAAGGCCGCACCTGGGGGTGCTTCGAGGGGAGCACAACCCACCAGGGCGCCCCAGGAGGCCCAGGCGCGCCCTGGTGGGTTATGCCCACCTCGGGTGCCCCCCGGACCGCCTCTTTGCTCTACAAATACCGTAATATCCAGAAACCCTAGGGGAGCAGATCCAGACGCCGCAGAGTCCACAACCACCAGATCCAATCTATACACCATCGCGGAGGGGTTCACCACTTCCATTGGTGTCTCACCTATGATGCGTGAGTAGTTCCTTGTAGACCTTCGGGTCCGTAGTCAGTAGCTAGATGGCTTCATCTCTCTCTTTTGATTATCAATACAACGGTCTCTTGGAGATCCATATGATGTAACTCTTTTGCGGTGTGTTTGTTGGGATCCAATGAACTTTGAGTTTATGATCAGATCTATCTTTTTATATCCATGAAAGTTATTTGAGTCTTATTTTGATCTCTTATATGCATGATTGCTTATAGCGTCGTATTTCTTCTCCGGTATTGGTTTTTTTTTGCCAACTTGATCTCTTTATCTTGCCATGGGAAGAGGTGCTTTGTAGTGGGTTCGATCTTACGGTGCTTGATCCCAGTGACAGAAGGGGAACCGACATGTATGTATCGTTGCTACTAAGGATAAAATGATGGGGTCTATTTCTACATAAATAGATCTTGTCTACATCATGTCATCGTTCTTATTGCATTACTCCATTTCTTCATGAACTTAATACACTAGATGCATGCTGGATAGCGGTCGATGTGTGGAGTAATAGTAGTAGATGCAGGCTGGAGTCAGTCTAATCTTGGACGTGATGCCTATATAATGATCATTGCCTATCCTCATGATTATTTGAAGTTCTATCAATTGCCCAACAGTAGCTGTTTTCCCACCGTTTGCTATTTTCTCGAAAGAAGCCACTAGTGAAATCTACGCCCCCGGGTCTTTTCCTCATATTATTTGCCTTTGCGATCTATTTTTCCTTTGCTTTTATTTTCACATCTATTAAACCAAAAACCCAAAAATACCTTGCTGCAATTTATCTTATTTACCATCCGATCTATCAATATTTATATCTCTCTCACGTCCGTTACCCGAAAGGGACTCACAATCCCTTTTACACGTTGGGTTGCGAGTATTTGTTATTTGTGTGCAGGTGTTGTTTACGTTGTGTTGCTTGGTTCTCCTACTGGTTCGATAACCTTGGCTTCATCACTGAGGGAAATATCTACCGTTACTATACTGCATCATTCCTTCCTCTTTGGGGTAAAAACCGACGTAGCTTTAGCAGCCATCGGGGAGCTCTGTAGCCTTTCTGATATTATATGTGGATGACATATTGTTGATTGGAAATGATGTAGAATTTCTGGATAGCATAAAAGGATACTTGAATAAGAATTTTTCAATGAAAGACCTTGGTGAAGCTGCTTATATATTGGGCATCAATATCTATAGAGATAGATCAAGACGCTTAATTGGACTTTCACAAAGCACATACCTTGATAAAGTTTTGAAGAAGTTCAAAATGGATCAGTCAAAGAAAGGGTTATTGCCTGTGTTACAAGGTGTGAAGTTGAGTGAGACTCAATGCCCGACCAATGCAGAAGATAGAGAGAAATTGAAAGCCATTCCCTATGCTTCATCCATAGGTTCTATCATGTATGCAATGTTGTGTACCAGACCTGATGTGTGCCATTCTATAAGTCTAGCAGGGAGGTACCAAAGTAATCCAGGAGTGGTCACTGGACAGCGGTCAAGAACATCTTGAAATACCTGAAAAGAACGAAGGATATGTTTCTTGTTTATGGAGGTGCCAAAGAGCTCATCGTAAACGGTTACGTCGATGCAAGCTTTGTGTGATAGCCTGGCTTATTAGGGATGATAGACTACTCATATCAATAAGGTATTCCTTCTTTTCCGGTGTAACACCTCGATAATCAAGCAACAGTAATCCAGTGGTAATGAGGCCACGTCACCACTATTACTGTTGTTAATCTTTTTAGTTCAAAATGGTTCAAATTCAATTTTACAATTAAAGTCGAAAATAAAAGTTTTCTTATGGCAATACTAAAATGTGCAAACTGTGACAAATAATTCATAAGTATTGCTGGTGAAGAAACCAAGTTTTTATAAAAAAAAGTAAGTGCTCAAAATTAATTAAAACAATGGCTTAAACAATTATGTAAAGGCCTTTTATAATTTCTAAAATATCAAACTAATTTATTTGAGCCGCAAACTTCTTGTGGCAGAGGGTTAAACTAAAACATTGATTTAGGTGTTGGTCTCACATTTTTATTTATCTAAAATAATGTGAAAATAATTTAGGAAACATTTAAACAGAAACAAAATAAAAGAAAAACAAAACTAAAAAAACAAAGTACAAGAGCCCCCCCTCTCCCCGCTGGGCCTCCGGCCTAGCTGGCTGCCACCAGGCCTAGCCGGTCGCCCTCGCCTATATGCCACGCCCCTGCCCACCCACTAACCCTAACCTACCCACTCTCTCCCACTCCCTTCGCTCTCCTTTTCCCCCGCCCCGCTTAGATCGGGATCAGGCGATCCCGTCGCTGCCGCCCGAACCAGCCAACGTCGAGACGGCCAACCAATGCCGGCGCTCCTCGCCACCTCACCGGCACCCGCCTCTCCGTCCATTCCCGCACGGCGCCGGCCCCCGCCCTCGACCCGAACTGAAACGAGCGCTCGACCCCGCGGTGCCTCTGGCCTCAACGCCGCGTCATCGCCGCTCGTCGGCACCTCATCGGCGTCGCCTCCCCGAGCGCTTCCACGATTCCCCTTGCTGTGAGCCTCCCCATCAAACCTCCCTGTGTCCTGCTTGCTTGGTCGTCGTAGCCGTCGCCCGATTGCTCCCGTGGCTGCGCCTGGAGCACTGCTCCCGCACACGCTCACACGTCACCCGTGCCTGCCTCCACCTGCACGTGCAGTGTCGCGCCCACCCTGCTCCGACCGGCCGTAGGCCGCTGGAGCCACACGGCACTCGCGCCGGCTGCGCCCCTCACCCGCATCGCCCGCGCTTGCCGCTCTTCACCGCTGCTGCCGCGCGGCGTAGCCTCCGCCGCAGCCCTTCCTTCCCCTCACCACTACACCGCCATCCCGCGCGCTCTCCCGCAACTCGCCCCGCCGCCCGCATGCTGGCGCCCCCTCTGCCTCACTTGGCCGCCGCCCGGCCTCGCCCCGTTCCGCTCGCTCGCGCCGCCCACTACTATGCGAGCCGACGCCCTGGCCCCCCTGCTCCGGCGGCCGCCCTGCCATGTCCGCCGGCGCCCCGCACCGCCCAAGTCGGGTGCGCCTCGCGGACCAACGCCCGTTCACGTTGTGCCCGATAGCCCAGCGCCCTACTGGCCCCGTTGGGCCTATGACAAATGGGGCCCAGCCCCTTTAAAAAAAGAAGTTATATATAT
>LR738712.1:706140332-706230017 GCA_902687465.1 Secale cereale
ATATATATATATATATATATATATATATATATATATATAAAGAATTAATTAACTTAATTAATCCTATTAATTAATCCAATTAATCCTGGTAATTAACCTTAATTATCTATTTAGATAAACAGACAATGCCGGTAGGACCCACATGTCAGTTTTACTAAGTCAACTGACCGCTGACATCATGCTGACGTCATCACATACTATTCTGGATAATGTTAATTTAAATTAATTAAATAAATTCTAGAAAATGTTTAAAACTTTGAAAAATATTATAAAATAAACCGTAACTCGGATGAAAAAGATTTATATATGAAAGTTTCTCACAACGACGAGACGAATCCGAATACGCAGCCCGTTCGTCCGCCACGCGTCCCTAGCATAGTGAACCTGCAACATTTCACCTCCGGTTCATCTGTCCGAAAACGTGAAACACCGAGGATACTTTCCCGGATGTTTCCCCCTTTCACCGGTATCGTGTACCACCGCGTTAGAGCACCCTAGCACTGTGTGTTGACATGTTGTGCTTCTCTGTTGCATCTGTATGATTTGTATTTATTGTTTCTCCCCCCTCTTCTCTCTGGTAGACCGCGAGACTGATGCTACCTCGGTGATCGACTGCATCAACGATGACCCCTTCTTCTTGCCAGAGCAACCAGGCAAGCCAACCCCCCTTGATCATTCTGATATCGCCCATTCTCTTCGCTCTTATGCTTGCATTAGAACTATTACTGCTTTTTGTATGATCCTATTCTGTTGCATAGCCTGTTGTTGATACCTGCTTTCATACCTTACATGTTTATACTAAACTGCTTAGTATAGGCTGGTTAGAGATCCACCAGTGACCCCCTCACATTGTCCCGACTGCCCCGCTGGATTATCAGAAGGCCCGATCAACGAGATCGAAGACCAGGACCCGGCACCGCACATCACTTTCCCCTTAGTTGCTCGACACTACTGGGTTACTATCGAGTGCCGAGGGTGAGACCTCATCAGCACTTCTGATGTTAACCTTGTAGGTTAGTTCATCGGTTGTGGTCATCGAGGGTGATTCCTCTTTCTCCACTCCCGATAACGACACTGCCATGCAAACTCCTCAAGAGTGGACCTCGAGGGTGACTCCTCTTTCGTTCACCTTGACGATAAACATCAGGTGGAATTCCATCGAGGGTGATTTCCTCAGGTTTCCCTTTGGTGTCAGACACACAGTTACTATGGTTACTATGACTTTACACTGAACCTGGTTACTAAAGACAGGTCGACCCTGAGGGGTACCCACGCGAGCTTAAATTGCGAGTGATGTGTAGTCGGGTTGACCTGGAAGGTGCCCGCGAGATAAATACGAGGCGTGGCCGGGCACTCGACCTTGCCGCAAGTTCTCGAGACGGGGCGATGGGGTCACATGATCGTGAGTCTCTGCTCGTTACCGCGTGTTCCCAAGACACTAAACGGTTTGGATATTTAATCCAAGGGGCCTCTGGCCTGATAGCGCTAACCACCACGTGGGCATAGTATGGGCGTTCTGCGTCGTATGCATCAGCCGAAGCTTAACTGACGTCATTGCGACTGAGCGGCGCGCGCCGGGTTGGACTGCGTAAGCACCTGCCTTTTTAAGGAGGTAGCCCGGGTCTGCTCACCGGCCGCGTACGCAACGTGCAGGAGTTCCCACGGCGATTGGCCCATGACCCCTGGGGGCATAGGATTTAGTCTGGCGTGCATGACCTCTCTATTAAGCCTAGGTCGAGTTGTAGCGTATTGTTTGGGCGAGGGCGGGCATGACCTGATGGTGTGTCCGGCCGAAGTTAAGCGAGCGTGGTGGGTAAGTTGGTGCACCCCTGCAGGGAAGAAAATATCTATCGATAGCCTGTCCTACGGTAACGGACACTTGGAGTTGTTTCCCGATCACTACAACTAGAACTGGATGATGAGGCATTGTTTGGATATGTTGCTTCGGGAGTCGAGAAAGGATCCCGGAGTGTTGGAACAACAACATAAATATGACTTATGTTACACTACTCTACTTCCCCCTCTTGCTACAAGACGGTGGTTTCCAGAAGATGTTAGTCTTCGATAGGACTAGCTTCTCCCCCTCTTATTCTGGCATTCTGCAGCTTAGTCCACAGATACTACCCTTTTCATTGATACCGATGCATATGTAGTGTAGATCCTTGCTTGCGAGTACTTTGGATGAGTACTCACGGTTGCTTTGCTCCCCCTTTTCCCCTTCTTTCTTCTTGCTGGTTGATGCAACCAGATGGTGGAGTCCAGGAGCCAGATGCCACACTTGACGACTGCTACTACCCCAACGGAGCCTATACTACTACGTGGAGACAACTAACGCCCAGGAGTAGTTAGGAGGTCCCAGGCAGGAGGCCTTGCCTTTTCGATCGTGTTGTTTTTGTGCTAGCCTTCTTAAGGCAGACTTGTTTAACTTATGTCTGTACTCAGATATTATTGCTTCCGCTGACTCTTGTGTTTTTGAGCTTATGTATTCGAGCCCTCGAGGCCCCTGGCTTGTAATATAAAGCTTGTATTATTTTATTTGTGTCTAGAGTTGTGTTGTGATATCTTCCAGTGAGTCCCTAATCTTGGTCATACACATTTGCGTGCATGATTAGTGTCCGGTCAAATTGGGGGTGTAACATCCGGGAGCCCATTCGGATAGAACTCCAAAGTTAAGCGTGCTCAGCTTGGAGTAGTTTCAGGATGGGTGACCGACCGAGAAATTGCTCCCGGGTGCGCACGAGTGAGGACAAAGTGCGTGGAAAAGACTAGTATTGATATGTGAGGTCAGTCTAGATCCCGCAAGGAGTAACGACCACCGGCGGGTGTGTCCGGGGTGTTACACTTTGACACTAATCCGGATGCCTCTAGGTCACAAACCGGATACGTATTTTTGTTGAATTGTGGAGTTGTCAGTTGGTGCAGTTCCAAGCAGAGCGTCGTGGCGGGATCTATGTGTGAAGCGGAGTACATAGCTGCTTCAGAAGCAGCAAATGAAGGATTATGGATGAAGGATTTCATATCCTATCTAGGTGTAATACCTAGTGCATCGGGTCCAATGAAATTTTTTTGTGACAACACTCGAGCAATAGCCTTGGCGAAGGAATCTAGGTTTCACAAGAGAACCAAGCACATCAAGAGACGCTTCAACTCCATCCACGATCAAGTCAAGGAGGGAGGCATAGAGATTTGCAAAATACATACGGATCTGAATGTTGCAGACCCGTTGATTAAGCCTCTTCTACGAGCAAAACATGATAAGCACTGAGACTCCATGGGTTTTAGAATCATCACTATGTAATTTAGATTATTGACTCTAGTGCAAGTGGGAGACTGAAGGAAATATGCCCTAGAGGCAATAATAAAGTTGTTATTTATATTTCCTTATATATCATGATAAATGTATTTTATTCATGCTAGAATTGTATTAACTCGAAACTTGATACATGTGTGAATACATAGACAAAACGGAGTGTCCCTAGTATGCCTCTACTAGACTAGCTCATTAATCAAAGATGGTTGAGTTTCCTGACCATAGACATGTGTTGTCATTTGATAAAGGGATCACGTCATTAGGAGAATGATGTGATGGACAAGACTCATCCGTTAGCTTAGCATAATGATCGTTTAGTTTTATTGCTATTGCTTTCTTCGTGACTTATACATGTTCCTATGACTCTGAGATTATGCAACTCCCGAATACCGGAGGAACACCTTGTGTGCTATCAAACGTCCCAACGTAACTGGGTGATTGTAAAGATGCTCTATAGGTGTCTCCGAAGGTGTTTGTGGTGTTGGCATATATCGCGAATAGGATTTGTCACTCCGAGTGTCGGAGAGGTATCTATGGGCCCTCGCGGTAATACTCATCATAATAAGCCTTGCAAGCAAATGACTAATGAGTTAGTCACGAGATGATGTATTATGGAACGAGTAAAGAGACTTGCCGGTAAGGAGATTGAACTAGGTATGATGATACCAACGATCGAATCTCGGGAAAGTAACATACCGATAATAAAGGGAACAACGTATGTTGTTATGCGGTTTGACCCATAAAGATCTTCATAGAATATGTAGGAGCCAATATGAGCATCCAGGTTCCATTATTGGTTATTGATCAGAGATGTGTCTCAGTCATGTCTACATAATTCTCGAACCCGTAGGGTCCGCATGCTTAACGTTCGATGACGAATTGTATTATAAGTTATGTGATTTGATGATCAAATATTGTTCGGAGTCCCGGATGAGATCACGGACATGACGAGGAGTCTCAAAATGGTCAAGAGGTAAAGATTCATATATTGGAAGGTTACATTCAGAGACCGGAATGGTTTCGGGAAGTATCGGATAAGTTTTGGAGTACCGGGAGGTTACCGGAACCCCCCCCCCCCCCGGAAAGTAGTGGGCCTTAATGGGCCTTAGTGAAAAGGAGAGGAGGGCCGCAGGGTGGCTACGCCCCCACCCATGGCAAGTCCAAATTGGACTAGGGAGGGGGTGGCGCCCCCCTTCTTTCCTTCTCCCTCTCCTACTCTTTCCCTCTCTCCCTCTCTTGGAAAGGAAGGGGAGTCCAACTAGGATTGGGAACCCTAGTTGGACTCCCCCTAGGGCACGCCCAACCTGGCCGCTGGCCTCCTCCTCTCCCTCCTTTATATACGTGGCCAGGGGGCACCCCAAAGCACAACAGACAATCTCTTATCCGTGTGCGGTGCCCCCCTCCACGGTTACACACCTTGGTCATATCATTGTAGTGCTTAGACGAAGCCCTGCGCCGGTAACTTCATCATCACTATCACCACACCGTCGTGCTGATGAAACTCTCCCTCGTCCTCAACTAGATCAAGAGCTCGAGGGACGTCATCGTGCTGAACGTGTGCTGAACACGGAGGTGCCATACGTTTGGTACTTGGATCAGTTGGATCGTGAAGACGTTCGACTACATCAACTACGTTACTAAACGCTCCCGCTTTCGGTCTACGAGGGTACGTGGACACATGATACGTCTCCAACGTATCTACTTTTCCAAACATGTTTGCCCTTGTTTTGGACTCTAACTTGCATGATTTGAATGGAACTAACCCGGACTGACGCTGTTTTCAGCAGAATTGCCGTGGTGTTATTTTTGTGCAGATATAGAAGTTCTCGGAATGACCTGAAAATCAACGGAGAATTATTTTGGAATATATAAAAAATAACTGCGGAAAGATCCATGCCAGGGGGGCCACACCCTGTCCACGAGGGTGGGGGCGCCCCCCCCCCCCCTCCCCCTGGGCGTGCCCCCCTGCCTCGTGGGCCCCCTGTTGCTCCACCGACATACTCCCGGACTCCATATATTCACTTTCGGGGAGAAAAAAATCAAAGAGGAAGAATTATCGCGTTTTACGATACGAAGCCGCCGCCAAGCCCTAATCTCTCTCGGGAGGGCTGATCTGGAGTCCGTTCGGGGCTCCGGAGAGTGGAGATCGTCGCCATCGTCATCATCAACCTTCCTCCATCACCAATTCCATGATGCTCACCATCGTGCGTGAGTAATCCCATCGTAGGCTTGCTGGACGATGATGGGTTGGATGAGATTTACCATGTAATCGAGTTAGTTTTGTTAGGGTTTGATCCCTAGTATCCACTATGTTCTAAGATTGATGTTGTTATGACTTTGTCATGCTTAATGCTTGTCACTAGGGCCCGAGTGCCATGATTTCAGATCTGAACCTATTATGTTTTCATGAATATATGTGTGTTCTTGACCCTATCTTGCAAGTCAATAGTCACCTACTACGTGTTATGATCCGGCAACCCCGAAGTGACAACAATCGGGACCACTCCCGGTGATGATCGTAGTTTGAGGAGTTCATGTATTCACTATGTGTTAATGCTTTGGTCCAGTACTCTATTAAAAGGAGGCCTTAATATCCCTTAGTTTCCACTAGGACCCCGCTGCCACGGGAGGGTAGGACAAAAGATGTCATGCAAGTTCTTTTCCATAAGCATGTATGGCTATATTCGGAATACATGCCTACATTACATTGATGAACTGGAGCTAGTTCTGTGTCACCCTAGGTTATAACTATTACATGAGGAATCGCATTCGACATAATTCTCCATCACCGATCCAATGCCTATGAGCTTTTCACATATTGCTTGTTGCTTATTTACTTTTCCGCTGCTACTGTTACAAAAACTACAAAAACACTATCGTTACTTTTATTGATGTTACCACTATTTCCATATTACTTTGCTACTAAATTACCTTGCTGAAGATACTAAGTTTCCAGGTGTGGTAGAATTGACCACTCAGCTGCTAATACTTAAGAGTATTCTTTGGCTCCCCTTGTGTCGAATCAATAAATTTGGGTTGAATACTTTACCCTCGAAAACTGTTGCGATCCCCTACACTTGTGGGTTATCAAGACTATTTTCTGGCGCCGTTGCCGGGGAGCATAGCTATATTCTTTAAGTCACTTGGGATTTATATCTGTTGATCACTATGAAGAATTTGAAGGACTCAAAAACCAAGGTCTATCCCTCAACTACGAGGGGAGGTAAGGAACTGCCATCTAGCTCTGCACTTGATTCACCCTCCGTTATGAGTAAATTTGCGACACCTACTCCTGCTATTGAATCTGATATGTCGTATGTTCTTGATGATGCCACTTCTGCTATGTATGATGAAACTACTTCTATGCTTGATAATACTGTGCCACTAGGTGAATTTCTAGATGAACAAATTGCTAAGGTTAGGGAAAATGCAAATATTGAAACTGATAATATTTATGAAAGTGATGATGAAGATTCTCCCCCTAGATATGAATTTCCTGTTATTCCTGAGGGTTATGTCATGGATGAAGAAGCTGCTAGAGACTTTCTTGCTTGCAACGATAGATATGATCTTAAGAAATTATTAGCTAAGCCAAAAGAAAAGTCTTTGAATGCTAGAATGAAATATGACCCTGCTTTGCTACTTCACCTATCTTTGTTACTGATAAGGATTATGATTTCTCTGTTGATCCTAAGTTAATTACCTTGGTTGAATCTGATCCTTTCCATGGCTATGAATTTGAAACTGTTGTGGCACATCTTACTAAGTTGAATGATATAGCCACCTTGTTTACCAACGATGAAAAGATTCGTTATTACTATATCCTTAAGTTATTTCCATTCTCATTAAAGGGTGATGCTAAGACTTGGTTTAATTCTCTTGATCTTGGTTGTGTGCGTAGTCCCCAGGATATGATTTATTACTTCTCTACTAAATATTTTCCTGCTCATAAGAAACAAGCCGCCTTACGGGAAATATATAATTGTGTGCAAATTGAAGAAGAGAGTCTCCCACAAGCTTGGGGGAGGCTTCTCCAATTACTTAATGCTTTGCCTGATCATCCTCTTCAGAGGAATGAAATACTTGATGTTTTTTATAATGGACTAACCGATGCTTCCAGAGACCACCTGGATAGTTGTGTTGGTTGTGTTTTTAGGGAAAGAACAGTTGATCAAGCTGAGTTACTATTGAATAATATGCTGACCAATGAAAATAATTGGACACTTCCTGAACCAGCCCCTAAGCCAACTCCGAAGAAAAGGGGTGTTATGTTTCTCAGTCCTGAAGATATGCAAGAGGCAAAGAAATCTATGAAAGAGAAAGGTATTAAAGTTGAAGATGTTAAGAATTTACCACCTATTGAAGAAATACACGGTCTTGATAACCCGACATAGGTAGTAAAGGTAAATTCTCTTTATAGATTTGAGGAAGGTGATATTCCTCGTTATAAGTCTGCTAGCCAATGCTTAGATGAGTTTGATAATTTTCTTGTTAAGCAAGAAAACTTCCATGCTTATGTTGGTAGACAATTGCAATGCAATGCTTATATGATTGAACGCTTGAGTGATTATATGTCTAGAGTTAAAGGTGAATTGAAACTCATTAGTAAACATACTTCTATGATTACCACTCAAGTAGAACAAGTACTTAAGGCTCAGAATGATTTGCTCAATGAATTAAATAGTAAGAATAATGATTATGATGTTAGAGTTGCAACTAGAGGTGGTAAAGTGACTCAGGAACCTTTGTATCCTGAGGGCCACCCTAAGAGAATTGAGCAAGATTCTCAGAGAGCTAATATAGATGCACCTAGTTCTTCTAAGAAGACGAAAAAGAAAAATGATAGGACTTTGCATGCTTCTAGTGAACCTGTAGCTGACACACCTGAGAATCCCAATGATATATCTGTTTCTGATGCTGAGACACAATCTGGTAATGAACATGAACCTAGTGATAATGTTAATGATGATGTTCATGATAATGCTCAACCTAGCAATGATAATGATGTAGAAATTGAACCTGTTGTTGATCTTGATAACCCACAAGCAAAGAATCAACGCACTACAAAAAGGACCCCCCTTATAGCAACGCTTTTTTCCGTATCTAAATGTTGATATATGCGTTGTTAGTGTCTTTACCAACGGTTTGGGATGCGTAGCCTTATCTAGTGTTGCTAGCGTGTAATGCAACGCTTATACCACCGTTGGTAAAAGGGACCGTTGCAAGAAAGCAACACATAAAACAAACTGGTGCAACACTTATATATGTTGGTGACTAATGTAAATGAATCAAAATCCCATCATTTGGCAACGAAGAATTTGCAACGCTTGAATTGTTGGTACATATAAAATATAAATAATATTATTTATATATATATTGCCAGCAACTAAAATAGTGCTCCACGTAATGGTGATAATTATGTATTTCAAGTGAAGAAAAACGAGAGAATATACTCACGGGAATAAGAAATCATATATAAGATAAAATTGTTGGATTACAATAATGGATATTACAGGAGAAACATCATCAAAATGTGCTGCATAATCTAAATATTTTCTTGACATCGAAACTTAAACTGAAAGCATCCATTAACATATCTACAACTAAACTAAAACTTAACCGGGGAACATCACCCCTACAACTAAACTAAAACTGAAGTGTCCATCATCATCAACAACAACAAGAACTTCATCATCATCTTTGAAGTATACTTGCCACGCACCGATATAATCATCCATTTGTCTTTTGAAGTAATCTACAACAATAAGACAAAATGAACTGTTAATGCATTGACATGATGCAAGTAGTAATAGAGGCAGGTTATTAGTTGCGTACAAATATTACTGTAGTTGTAACAGTGAAAGAATTGCAAAGCTTAGCTTGTAAATATGATTTTCGATTTAAAATTCCTATTGTCATACAAAAGAAATCCACAAGTATATTGATTTTCGACAATGCAAGGATCACCCCCTCAGCCTTCGCAACATAGCATGCAAGCAGAATTTTCTTCAAACATTATAAAAAAGGATAGCAAGGTCATTGTACTATACATATTGAAGTTCATACAATTTTAAAGAAAATAAACAGTGTTTGTCTTGAATTAGCCTGATCAAACCCTTGGAAGAGTTGCAAATATATGTATATGTCATTTATCCAGTTTACTCCTAATAGAAAATTATGAATCTACTTCCACAAGAAATTGCATCTCATTCATATATCAGTATATCACTAACAATATTTCGAAGTCATGCATGGGATCTGGTCAAAGAGATTCTATATGATGTACATACAACCAAAGCACCATTTACTGTGGTATTGTAGTGTTGAATATATAGGCTATGACCATACATGCAAATCTGTAAGTCGGTTAATATGTATGAAATTTACAATCTTACTTATATTTTGTTCTTGGTCCTTTCATTGAAGTACAACATGCCACAATATTTATATTAGAACATATATGTGCAGAGGTAGCAAGTAGCCAGCTAAAAAACAAATAAAATATTTATTCGAAATACATATGAGAAGGCACTGCCTACGCACAGTTCATTCAATTATAGCTATATAAACTTATCAAACTACATTTAAACAGAAGGACACCTATTTTTTTGTGCCACGGAATATATATACTAGACAATAGCCTTGAATGCATAATTTAATTCAAGAAAATGCAATCAACAAACTTATATTAGAGAAGCAAAAGTTGTGGTTTTGAAGTTGCAGTATACCTGATCATATCTAATGCATACCATTGCTTAATCACATGCCAACACCAATATACCTAAAAAATTACAGTAGCATGAGACATGCAGCCTTCTAGTCAACTGCGTTTTGCAGCTGCAAGCTTTGTGACAATATATAATCAGGTGAGGGGAGAGATAAGTTATGTACTCCCTCCATTTCAAAATAAGTGTCTTAGTAAACCACGACACTTATTTTGTAAGAGAGGGAGTACGATTTATTCATCGACAGCAAATGGAACTTGTTCCTTCAAAAGAAGTTGTTTATGATATGAAAATTGAACCAAGAAACCATGTACAAATATTATCTTTATTCAGAGGAATATAAATGCTTGTCCTTTTATTGAATTGAAAAGTAATGTAACTGCACATGAATCATCTATCACAAGAACATTACAAGACAGTGTGAACCATTAATTTTTATAAGCAACAGTAGCTCAGAATGTTCACCGCTGGTCCAAGAGATACTACCCAAAGTACGATGAACTTCACACGGGAGACCTGCAATGCTTGGAATACAGCTAGTAGCAGGTGAACTTGTTCCTTCACTGGACTGCATAGGAAATTACATTATCAATATTAGATCTGGCCAGGGAAACATTGCACAGAATAACGCACTAGGTGCCCAGATAAAAAATAAGGTATGATGATTTGAGTGACCATCCACTGCAATAAAACTTATGTCTTGTATTTGTGCATTATCTAGTTGAAACCTCAGTGGCCACCACATATTTTCCGACAATGATCTCTGACATAACATGTCCATCTTATCCAGGATATTACAACTAAGCAATGTGTCAACACTGCATACTATGACAATCATGTATGAGTCTCTGATCTTTAATCCATATACCTACTAGATGAAGAACAAAGGCACAAATCATAAGCTTAACTAACTTCTTGGCTCGCCAGCAAAAAGAAGTTACAGAAGCTGACCTTCGTGAGACCGTGACCACTAATTCGGGACGAATCCGACCGATTTCTTCGGCGGGGAAGGAGATCTCAAGGTGTTGGAGCTCGTCGACACGGTGGTTTGTCATGGGATAGCCGAGGGCCGCATCGACGAGGGGCTGTGCGATGGTTCCATGCCTTGCGTGCGTTCTCGGGGGCCTGACAGGGACAAAGAAGGAGCAGATGGCGGCGCAGGAGGATATGGGAGGCGGCGGCAACGAGGATACCTAATGCGTGGGAGATGCCGGCGGCGACGAGGAGACGTGACGCGTGCGAGCTATCGGTGGCAACGAGGAGACGTGATGCGTGCGAGTTGCCGGCGGCGACGAGGAGACCTGATGCGTGCGAGATGCCAGGGGCGAGAGGAGACCTGCGTGCGATATGCCGGCGGCGGCGATGAGGAGACCTGATGCTTCCGAGAAGCCGGCGGCGGCAGCGAGGTGACCTGGTGCGTGCGAGGAGACGATGGCGGCACATGAGAATAGGGTTGGTGGTGAGGAGACGCGGTGCGTGACCTGGTTCATTCTTTTTAGCAATCGTGACCTCATTTCTATATTACAGATACCTTGGGCCGGGCTAGACAAGAGGCTGGGCTAGTGCGTTGGGCTTTACTTGGATTTGTGGCCGGTTGTAACATGCCTACAACGCATATGCTACAATGCTTTATATGTGTATCTATTATGAATTTTGCAACACATAGTCAACACATTGTAGAATACGTGTTGCTTTATAGCGGGTGTCCTTGTAGTAACGTTATGATAAGAGGGACTTTGTTGCTAGGAAGAACGGTAAGGAAAGAGAACCATGGGCTCAGAAACCCATGCCTTTTCCTCCTAAACCATCCAAGAAAAAGGATGATGAGGATTTTGAGCGCTTTGCTGAAATGATTAGACCTATCTTTTTGCGTATGCGTTTGACTCATATGCTTAAAACGAATCCTTATGCTAAGTATATGAAAGATATTATTACCAACAAAAGAAAGAGACCTGAAGTTGAAATTTCTACCAAGATTGCTGCTACCTCTTGAGCTTGTGTTGTATTCCCTCGAAGAGGAAAGGGAGATGCAGCACAGTAGCGTAAGTATTTCCCTCAGTTTTTGAGAACCAAGGTATCAATCCAGTAGGAGACCACGCGTCAGTCCCTCGCACCTGCACAAACAAATAAGAACTTCGCAGCCAACGCGATAAGGGGTTGTCAATCCCTTTACGGTCACTTACGATAGTGAGATCTGATAGAGATGATAATTATATTTTTGGTATTTTTGGTATAGAAACAGAAAGTAAAGAAAAGCAAATAAACAACGGCGGCAGAAATTGACGGGAAAGTAATATGATAGAGATAGACCCGGGGGCCATAGTTTTCTCTAGTGGCTTCTCTCATGATAGCGATATTCTACGGCGGGTAAACAAATTACTGTCGAGCAATTGATAGAAAAGCGAATAATTATGAGACTATCTAGGCATGATCATTGTATATAGTCATCACATCCGAGACAAGTAGACCAAAATGATTCTGCATCTACTACTATTACTCAACACATCGACCGCTATCCAGCATGCATCTAGTGTATTGAGTTCATAAGAACAGAGTAACGCCTTAAGCAAGATGACATGATGTAGAGGGATAAACTCAAGCAATATGATGAAAACCCCATCTTTTTATCCTCGATGGCAACAATACAATACGTGCCTTGCTGCCCCTACTGTCACTGGGAAAGGACACCGCAAGATTGAACCCAAAGCCAAGCACTTCTCCCATTGCAAGAACTATAGATCTAGTAGGCCAAACCAAACCAATCATTCGAAGAGACTTGCAAGGATATTATGAGCACACATAAAAAGTTCAGAGAAGAACCAAATATCTTTCATAGATAACCTTGATCATAAACTCACAATTTATCGGATCTCGACAAACACACCGCAAAAAGAGATTACATCGAATAGATCTCCTCGAAGACCGAGGAGAACTTTGTATTGAGATCTGGAGAGAGAGAAGAATCCATCTAGATACTAGCTATGGACCCGAAGGTCTGAGGTAAACTACTCAGAACTCATGGTTAGGGCGATGATGATGATGAAGAAGGTCTCCGTGATGGATCCCCCTCCCGGAACAGGCTCCAAGATGGGATCTCCACGGGAACAGCAGCTACGGCGGTGGAATTAGGGTTTTCTCTCTGCATCTGGAGTTTCTGGGGTACGTAGGTATATATAGGAAGAAGGGGGGCACTGGGGGCCACACGGGCTGCCCTCGAGGCAGGGGGCGCGCCCTGGGAAGGGGGCGCGCCCCCCACCCTCGAGGGTGTCCCCTCTGTCCCCTGGCTTGGCCCCGAAGTCTTTCGTGCGTGATTTCCTCCAAAAATATCTCTCGCGAAGGTTTCATTCCGTTTGGACTATGTTTGATATTCCTTTTCTGCAAAACCCTGAAATAGGCAAAAAAACAGCAATCTAGATTGGGCCTTTGGGTTAGTAGGTTAGTCCCAAAAATGATATAAAAGTGAATGATAAAGCCCATTAAACATCCAAGACTTCATAAATAATAGCATGGAACAATCAAAAATTATAGATACGTTGGAGACATATCAAGCATCCCCAAGCTTAATTCCTGCTCGTCCTCGAGTAGGTAAATGATAAAGAAAGAATTTTTGATGTGGAATGCTAACCAATATAGTTTTTTAATGTAATTCTCTTAATTGTGGCATGAATGTTCAGATCTGAAAGATTCAAGACAAAAGTCTATATTGACATAAGAAATAACAATACTTCAAGCAATACTAACAAAGCAATCATGTCTTCTCAAAATACTATGGCTAAAGAAAGTTATCCCTACAAAATCATATAGTGTTGGCTATGCTCCCTTATTATCAAACTAAATATTCATATCATTCACAACCCCGATTTCAGCCAAGCATTTGTTTTCATGCTCTATCTTTTCAAACCTTTCAACTTTCACGCAATACATGAGCGTGAGCCCTGGATATAGCACTATGGGTGGAATAGAGGTGGTTGTGGAGAAGACAAAAAATAGGGAGATAGTCTCACATCGACTAGGCGTATCAACGGGCTATGGAGATGCCCATCAATAGATATCAATGTGAGTGAGTAGGGATTGCCATGCAACGGATGCACTAGAGCTAAATATGAATGAAAGCTCAACAAAAGAAACTAGTGGGTCTGCATCCAACTTGCTTGCTCACGAAGACCTAGGGCATTTGAGGAAGCCCATCGTTGGAATATACAAGCCAAGTTCTATAATGAAAATCCCCACTAGTATATGAAAGTGACTAAGCATGAGACTCTCTACAATGAAGAACATGGTGCTACTTTGAAGCACAAGTGTGGAAAAAGATAGTAGCACTTGTCCCTTTTTTTATTTTTTATTTTTTTTCTTTTCCCTTTTTTTTCCTTTTTTGGGCCTTTCTTTTTTTCTTTGGCCTTTCTTTTTTTCTCTTTTTTTTGCGGAGGGGCTTTATAGATTCAGCCTTTCCTCCCATGGGACAATGCTCTAAAAATGATGATCATCACATTTTCATTACAACACAATATTACAACTCGATACTACAACAACAAAGTATGACTCTATATGAATGTCTCCGGCGGTGTACCGGGATGTGCAATGAAAAAAGAGTGACATGTATAAAAATTATGCATGGTGGCTTTGCCACTAATACGATGTCAACTACATGATCATGCATGGCAATATGACAATATGATGCGTGTCATATAAACGGAACGGTGGAAAGTTGCATGGCAATATATCTCGGAATGGCTATGGAAATGCCATGATAGGTAGGTATGGTGGCTGTTTTGAGGAACAATATGGTGGCTATTTTGAGGAAGGATATATAGTGTGTTTATGGCACCGGTGAAAGTTGCGCGGTACAAGAGAGGCTAGCAATGGTGGAAGGGTGAGAGTGCGTATAATCCATGGACTCAACATTAGTCATAAGAACTCATATACTTATTGCAAAAATCTACGAGTCATCAAAACAAAGCAATCAACGCATGCTGCTAGGAGGAAGGTTGGTAGGAGTTAACCATCGCGCGCCCCCGACCTCCACACAAAGGTTGACACTCTACAAATACCTCATGCTTTAACTTAGTCACACAACGGTTCACCATACGTGCATGCTACGGGAATCACTAACCTTAACACAAGTATTTCTCAATTTCATAATAACTCCACTAGCAAGACTCTAATATCACTATCCTCATGTCTCAAAACAATTATCAAGCATCCAACATCTCTTTCTATTCAATGCACTAGATGTGAATTTTTTTACTACACTGACATTGGATGTTTATCATGTGAGGACTAGTTTCTTTAGCCTAAACACTTTACCATCCTGTTTTAATATACTCTCAAATAGATCTAAGTGAAGCATGAGAGTTCAACAATTTCTACAAAATATTACCACCACCAAGCTCTAAAAGATATAAGTGAAGCACTAGAGCAAAAACTATTCAACTCCAAAGATATAAGTGAATCACATAGAGTGTTCTAACAATTTCTAGGCCATATTTAACTCTCTCAAATAGGTGTGTCCAGCAAGGATGATTGTGGAAAACTAACAAGCAAAGACTCAAATTATACAAGACGCTCCAAGCAAAACACATAGCATGTTGCGAATAAAAATATAGCTCCAAGTATAGTTACCGATGGATGAAGACGAAAGAGGGGATGCCTTCCCGGGGCATCCCCGAGCTTAGGCTTTTGATTATCTTGAATTTACTTGGGGTGCCATGGGCATCCCCAAGCTTAGGCCTTTGCTACTCCTTGTTCCATAGTCCATCAAAGCAATACTCAAAACTTGAAAACTTCACAACACAAAACTTAGACAAAAATTCTCGTGAGCTCCGTTAGTAAAAGAAAGCAAACCACCACTCAAAGGTTGTCAGGACCAGATTTTCGGGATATTAATTTCCCAAAAGCGGACCTTGTGCTCACCAGCCCCAATATTACTGTTAGCTGATGAGGCACCAACTTGTTACAGAAAACACCAAGCAAAATACAAAATATGTAGTACAAGACCATTCTGGCCTATGAGTACAACACGGGGTTTCTAGTGGCTGATGGCGGAAGCGATTTGTGGTTCATCGGTGACTATGGGACTCCATTTCCCATAGGAACAGCTGACCAGGTTAACTCCTATCTTCGCGAGGCTGCTATCTCCATTCACATAGGTTCCGGGGTTGTCATCGCATCGTTCCTTCCGACGCAAGGAATCTGGCCAAGACAATAGCCAGGGACAAGCCAGTGAGTACTTTGAATGTACTCACAAACATTATGAACAGGGGTGAGATGCAATCATGCTCGAGATTAAATGATGATAATGATATGACAGTCCACAATGCAAGCAGGTCATTTGTATAATAAGGCATATGCAATCAGAGAGAGATAAATAAATAAATAACGTTCATGCCACAGTCGGGCGTCTGAGCGACACCACATAAAGGGCTTATAAGGAAAATAAATAACAAGCATGCCACAGTCGGGCGTCTGAATGACACCACATAAAGGGCTTATAAGGAAAATAAATAGCAAGCATGCCACAGTCGGGCGTCTGAGTGACACCACATAAAGGGCTTATAAGGAAAATAAATAGCAAGCATGCCACAGTCGGGCGTCTGAGCGACACCGCATAAAGGGCTTATAAGGAAAATAAATGATAAGAATGCCATAGTCGGGCGTCTGAGCGACACCACAGAAAGGGCTTATAAAAGAAAGAGTAGATGAATATCCGGGAGGTAGAACCGTCCCAAGGATACTCATTAATTCAAAGAATACAAACGGTTAGTCCACAATAATAATCATATTCACCATATGTCTCAGGTCATAATAAATGTTCTGATTTAGTAGTTTCTCCTCTGAAGACCGACACTAAGACCGACACTCGACCCATCCCAGACTGTAGTCCTTAACCATGGACACGGCTATTCGAATAGATTTTTATATCTCTGCAGAGGGTGTACTCTTTACCCATGAGTGACAGATCCCTTTAGTCCATTTGATTTAATTCCGTCTACGATCTTTTAGTCGAAAACCCGCCTGACTTGCACACACCAGCTTAACTTACCAGTGTCTGGAATCACCCACGACACTTGTTAAGCAAACTCTGAGTGGGGAGGCTACAACCTCGCGTAGCATGGGATCACATTTCTATCGCGCGCTCTAAGGGGTGCCCCCCTCTTGGTCCCAACCGGAAACACCCATGCCCCCGGACCAGGTGGCATGCCTACTGGTTGCAACCGATATCTTCCACCCTGGCCTCTCTGTACGGTGTGTGCTAGGACAGGGGTTAACACTTACTAAACCGTACCCTACCTGTTGCAGGGACAAGTGGTAGCACAAGCAAGTATGGGGGTTACTGGAACAAGACTCGATCTACGGTCGACTTAGGAGGTTCCAGCATTACTTGTATGATTAGTCATAACCGATATATTTTGCAACAACAGCCGGAAACACCATCCGTCATGCCTTACCAAGCCGTACCGGATTCCACCGTCCCGACGGGGAGCTAGTGACAAGCTCGCGTCTACACAAGACCGCGACTTTCACTACTTCCTTCCGTTAGGCATGAAAGGCATACGGAGGGGATCACCGTCATGCAAACAAATTATTCCCAGTAAGGGCTTTACCTCATGCCCTCATGGGTATGATCATATCACCACATATGAAATAAAAATGAACACTTTCATATTAATGCAAACGTGTCAACAAAAATCATATGCATTAAACCAGGGTTCAAAAATGCTTGCCTTCAAGTAGAGGGGAGGAGAAATGCATTCCAATATTTTTTTTGGAAGTTTCTCCCTCTTCAAAATCCTATTGAAATAATACGAAATCAATACATAGACTAAAAGCAGCACAAAAAAGTTGCTTGGAAATTTTTGAAATAAATATGAAAATAAACTAGACAATATTTGGGAAACAACAGAAAAAGAATCAAGTCATTTGGATTTATATTTAAAAAGATATTACCAGTCAAAGTTTAGTCAATTCTGTTTTTAGAATAAAAACACAAATAGGAAAACGTTTCGATAGGAATACGCCTTCGGAGTAGGGGAGACGTACTCTGGGACTTGCGCCTCCACTTATGCACGCGTGGGCTGGCGCTGGCTCACTGACAGAGGGCCCCGGGGGCCCACTGGTCAGGTTTGACCAGTCGCCCCCGCCTCCTTCTTCCTCTGGCCAAACGGAGGCGCGGCTCCGGCGATCAACGCCGGCGAACGGCGGCTTCTCGAGGGCGTCCGAGTGCAGGGATGGATTCGTTGGACTGGGACGGTCCTCGCGGTGGTCGATGGGGCGACGGAGGTGGAGGAAAACGCGAGCGACGAGCTTCGCGGCGGACGGCGACCTCGGGTGGATTTGGGGTTTCGCCCTACAGTGGTTCCCGAGCTTGTTTGAGACGTTGGGCGGCTCCGCAGGATCATAGGTAGTCGAACAGCGGCGCTGGCTGGATGGGAGGGGCTCGGGCTGTGACGTATTGGACTGGAGGGCGGCGGCGGCTGTACTTGCCGGAGTTGGAGAAGAGAACCTCCTCGGGGCGATTGGTTGCTATGGGAGCGCCCTGTAGGGTGGCTAGGGGTTGTCTGAGACTGGGGAGGGGCTCGGGGCACCCTTAAATAGGCGAGCGATGGCGGTTCTGCGGCGGCCGTGGATAAGGACGTCGGCGACCGACGTTTTATAGCTTAGGGCGACGTGGCGGCGACGTACGCTAGGGGACGAGCTCGCTGACGAACTGGAGCCGTTCTAGGGGGCAGGTGGCGAGCGCTGGTGGCCTGGGTGGCTCTGTCCATGGCAGGGGCTATTGGGGCTGCCCGCTAGCTGCCGCGGCCGACCTGACGGCGGCCCTGTGGAGCTTCAGAGCTGTCTCTGCGGCGAAGGGATAAGGTGGCGTGCGGTCGGTGCGAGGGGAGCGGCCAGAACGAGCGCGGGGCGTCGGCAGAGGGACGCGGCGGCTCGGTGCGCGCGCGTGCAAAACGTGCGCTCTGGGCGCGCCCAGAGCACGCACGTGAGCCGCTCGACGAAATGCCAATGCTGGCTACAGAGTTTGGATGAAGCTGGGATTTAGCAGGTCTGGGTTAGAGTCTCAAGGGAGATTAGTGGACATGGCATTATGCACTGAGGGCCAAGATCACAGTGCAAAGCAAAGATCATGCCAAAGCTGGCCATGCACACCAAGTGCTCGACAGGATGCCATGAGCATGTGGGTATCTCTTCTGGTGGTCAAAATCTCCAGATCAGGGTCTCTTTAGGTGAAAGTGATGATGGCAAAGCTAGTTGGGCAAAACCAGAAACTTGCTAGTGCAAGATTTGCAAATCTACAGTTCTAGACAGGAAATGAAAGGCATTGTTTCATGAACTAAAAATATCCCAATGGGTCCACTCTTCTGGACTTAATGGTTTTGCAAGGATGGTTATAAGCAGGAGGAGGCTCAAGGGCACTGGAGCAAAATAAACTAGGGTTGCAGTGCAAAATACCAAACTAGACCAGATTTGAAATGAGGTTGTTTCACTCAAATTTTCCAAAGGACCTAAATGGGTTTTTGCATAAAGTTGAATAACATACTCCTATGAACATCCCATAATTTTGGTGGAAGCATTTGAGAAATATTTAATGGGGTTGTAGTACAAAACTGCCTACTGGACCAGATTGGAAATCATGTTGTGGAGCTCAAAATATTAAAAGGAAGAATTATATTCCTGCATAAAAGTGATCTAACAACATCACATGACATCTCAAAATTTTGGTTGGAATTTTAGATAAACCTATCAAAGGGTTGTAGTTCAATTTGGGGGCCTTTTCTTAAGGGAAACCATTTTAGAGTGAAGGAGATCAGGGGGGATATTATATAATTAATTTTTATTGATAACAGAAAAGTTTCATTAAGAGAGCAAGAGAGTCTAACAATAAATGGAAAGTTATCACTTGAGGCAAAAACTCCAACATAAAAGGGAAAGAAAGGTCCTGAAATCAAAAAGAGAAACAAGCAAGTGAAAATTTTAATTTCCTGGCAAAATTTTAATTAATAAAACATGGTTAAATTTTTGGGGTGTTACAACACTACCCCCTTAAGAAAAATCTCGTCCTCGAGATTTTCTAAGGGCTGTAATGAAAAGAAAAACTCCTACTGTCACAAAGCAAAACCACACAAATAACCATCCTATTCCTGTAGTAAAAGAAAACAAATATAGCTACAGTGAGAGCGCAACTATCTTCTAGGTTCTGCTCTATGGGGTCGGGGTCAATGTTACAGGTACATATATCCCGCAAAAGTGACGTATTATTGTGGGCGTCGTCGGGGTGGTTTTGGTGGTTACACCCGTAATTAAAAATGCAGTTGTACACCAACGTACTCATGCATGGTTATATAAAAAGAAAAAGAGGTGCACGAGCAGACCGTATTTAAATATAGCGGTACAAGATCACATAATGACAAGGCGGACATACTAGGACTTGGTGCTATTCGAACGATTTAGTCTACCTTGTTATTCTCAATCAAAGTGGACAAAGGCATATCATTAGGATCAGAAGAAGCACTCTTAGCAGCAAACAATTTCATAAGTTCATCCATCTTTCCACTCAAAACACTAATTTCTTCGATAGCATGCACTTTTTTACTAGTAGATCTTTCGGTGTGCCATTGAGAATAATTAACCTTAATATTATCTAGGAGTTTGGTAGCTTCTCCTAAGGTAGTTTCCATGAAAGTGCCTCCAGCGGCCGAATCTAAAAGATTTCTAGAAGCAAAATTCAAGCCAGCATAAAAGTTCTGAATAATCATCATAGATTCAAACCATGTGTAGGGCAATTACGTATCATTTCATTCTCTCCCAAGCTTGTGCAACATGCTCATGATCTAGTTGCTTAAAATTCATAATATCATTTCTGAGAGAGACGATCTTAGTAGGAGGGAAATACTTAGAGATAAAAGCATCTTTGCACTTATTCCACGAATCAATACTATTTCTAGGCAAAGAGGAGAACCAAGTTTTAGCACGATCTCTAAGTGAAAACGGAAATAACTTCAATTTAACAATATCGTTATCCGTATCCCTTTTCTTTTGCATATCACACAAATCAACAAAGTTGTATAGATGGGTAGCGGCATCTTCACTAGGAAGGCCGGAGAATTTATCTTTCATGACAAGATTCAACAAAGCAGCATTGATCACACAAGATGCAGCATCGGTAATAGGAGCAATCGGAGTGCTAATAAAATCATTGTTGTTGGTATTGGAAAAGTCACACAATTTGGTATTGTTCTGAGTCATAGTGACAAGCAAGCAATCCAACACACACAAGCAAACAAGAAGTGTCGGTGTACTAAGGTAGGGGTACCTCAGTACCCCAACTTGTGCACGGGCAGTAGCAGCTTCCCGCGGCAGGGCCTACCACATGCTTGCCGGAGACCTTTCCGCTCCATATAAAGCCATTCAAAAACAAAGTATACAAGACAGAAGATCAAGGCCTCGGCAAGTGGAGTTTGCCGGGAAGGCCGTCCCAGGCTCAAGATTACCTCACTAGCACAAGACCCTGGCAAGAGGAGCTTGCCAGGAAGACCAGAAGATTACATTTCAGAAGACATGCCTCGGCGCAGCATGCGCCCCGGCAGGGCCTGGGGAGCGACAAGCTTCAGAGCCCGGCAAGGTCAAGCGCCCGGCAAGGTGCTTGCCGGGGAGAGTTACGCTATGTGCCCGCGCTCCAGCTCATCGAACCACGCGTCGCCCTGGGACCATTCCAGGGACGCGTGGCGGATGGCTGTGCAGCCTGGGGGACACGGTGGCACTACACGGTGACGAAGCCATCGCCGTGGCAAACGGAGACGCAAGGGCGGGCGCTTTTGGGGTCGACGGTGACGGGCATTTAATGCTCTTGTCCCCCCACTGTCAAAGTAGGTGATGACCACTGTTCGTGCACTGTTCATCCACTGTTCCCGCACTGTTACAACTACCACCAATGTTACATTTTTACCCTTTCTCCTACGTTGACACCTGTCGGTGACCCCTTGAGCTATAAAAGGAGGCCCATGCACAATGTAGAAAGGGTTCGGAACCTAGATCGCTCACTCGCTTGGTGTAGCTAGTTCTTCAAGCTCCCGAGCTCTCCAACTCAATACAATCTAAGCAGGAGTAGGGTTTTACGCGTCCATCGCGGCCCGAACCTGGGTAAACTGCCCGCGTGCTCTCTACGATCTGCTCTTTGTGCTCCCTCCGCTCCCCTACCGCACGAACAAGGGGCTCCGGTCCCATAGGTGCTCGTGGTGGACAGTTTCCCCCGACATCTTTGGCGCGCCAGGTAGGGGGCGTCGAGGTTGTGCGAACCTGATCCGGCGTTCACGCGGGCGCATTCTTCATCAACCTCTCCAGCTACATCATCTTCATCAGCAACAACAGCATGGCCCCGAAGAAGAAGGCTTCGGAGGTCGGAGGCCCGTCCGCGTCTGTTCCACCGCCACCTGAGCCAACGGTGGGTGGAGGAGACGCCGTCGGAAGGGTGGTCGCCGGCGAGGAGACTCGCGGCGCCACCAAATCCAAGGACAAGACGGACGACCGAGCCTCGGTCTCCGTGGATGCGCCACGTCCATCTCAGCAAACGACAACCCAGCAGCGCCGTGGTACAGGAGGTACCATCCGCTTGCTGGGGCAAGGGCAAACCGGAGGTTCGCGGGATGCTCCGGACCACCGTTCGGGCACGAGCAAGGTGCGGTCACCGGGGCGGAAAACTGCTCCTTCTAACCCTGTTAGGAGTCCGAGCATATCCCGCTCCTCGCACCGCTCGCCCCCGCTCCCCTCCTCTCCAGCAGAAGCACTCGCAAGAGCGCAACTGCTCCTCGACTTCCCTCCAGCGGCGGACAAGGCCGAAGACTGGAGGGCAACAATCCAAAGCCTCATCGCCTTCGCCAACAACGACACGCCGCAGCAGCCGGCGACGTCGCGGCCGCGGCAAGTCGAGAAGACGAAGGCCGACGGCGACAAGACCGTCGGGGGTGCAACAACCGTGCACTCCCCTCCGCGGAAGCAGAAGACGCCGCCCCGCCGGATCAACGTCGACGACGACTCCACGGCGTCGTCGGATCCGCGGGCTCGTCGGGACCAGCGCCAAGTCCTTGACGACCGGCGACAAGAAGACGCTCGAACGACGATCGAGCGCCGCCGAGAAGCTCGGCGACAATCAGATCAGCGCGCTGGGACCGCTGTTGACACACACGCGCCCGGTGAGCCAGGGGACTTGCCATACGCGGCAGGTTGCCCTGCGTTTACCCGTGAGCTGCGGCGTGTCCAGTGGCCCAGCATGAAGAACTTTAAGCCCGACGTACCGGAGAAGTACGACGGCAAGACGCACCCCTCGGAATTCCTCAGCATTTACACCATCGCGGTGCAGGCCGCCGGGGGGCGCGACGAGAAGATACTGGCGAACTACTTCTCGCCGGTGCTTAAGTCGAACGTTCGTTCTTGGCTTATGCACTTGCCGGAAGGCTCCATTTCTTCTTGGGCAGATCTTTGCCACCAGTTTGTTGGTGCCTTCACGGGCGGCCACAAACCCCACGGCCAGGAGAGCGATCTCCACATCTTGGCCCAGAAGGAAGGAGAACCTCTGCGCAAGTACATCCAGCGTTTCAGCCGCGTGCAGCACAACATCCCCGACGTCCACCCTGCTGCGGTTATCAGCGCGTTCCACCAGAACGTGCGTAACCGCCGCATGCGTGAGGAGATGGCCATGACCAAGATACGGGATGTCAGCGAGCTCTATGCTCTAGCTGATAAGTGCGCGCGCGCCGAAGAGGGGAGGAGACTCCTCGGAGAGGATGCTGGCGCAGGGGGAAGCGACAGCGAGGATGCCGCCCCGGCAAAGAAGAGCCGGCGGCGGAACAATGGAAGAAAGAACAAGAAAGAAGTGCTTGCCATCGAGAAGTCCGGCAAGGAGGCTCCCGCCAAGCAAACACAGGCTGGCGGCTCCGGCAAGGAGCCTGCCCCTGTAGCGGCAGCTGACAAGCAGGGCGGCTCCGACAAGCAATACTGCAAGATCCACCGCACCAAGGGCCACGACCTCTCCAACTGCAAACGCGTCGAATACCTCGTCGAGCAGCAGAAAGCTGAGTACGAGCGGCGCGACAAGGAGAAGGCCCAAGGTGGCGGAGGAGAGCCAAGCAAGAAGTGGCCATTCAATGGCCGGGGAGGACGCCGCGGCAAGACCAAGCAGCGGCAAGGAGACCGACCTCCCCGGGGCCGCGACAAGGATGAAGAAGACGACGATGATGACATGGAGGAAGAAGATAACGGCGAGCAAGAGTTCCAGAAGGCCACGGAAGTCCTGTGCGTCGACGGCGGCGCCTCTCTGCATACTTCCCACCGCCAACTCAAGCAGTGGGTGCGGGAAGTAAATGCAGCGGAGCCGCCCGTGGAGTCGCGCAGGCTCCTCAAATGGTCCAGCACGCCCATCATTTTTGATCTTGAGGATCACCCTGACCGCACCACAGCGGTCGGGTGCTTGCCGATGTTGGTCTCACCAACCATCCGCAACCTCAAGGTCACCAAAATGTTGGTTGACGGCGGGGCCGGGCTGAACTTGATCTCCTTGGCTGTGATCAAGAAACTCCAAATCCCAGATAGCGAGCTCGAAGAGACCGGTTCGTTCCAAGGAATAAACCCGGGGAGGAGCAAGCCCAAGGGGAAGATCACTCTGCCAGTGACCTTTGGCGGGGAGCTCAACTTCAGGACGGAGAGGATAACCTTCGAAGTTGCCGATATCCCATTGCCATACAATGGGATACTTGGACGTCGTGCCCTCGCCAAGTTCATGGCAGCTTCCCACTACGCCTACAACGTACTCAAGATGCCGGGGCCGATAAGCGTCATCTCTGTCCATGGCGACAAGAGGGACGCACTTATCTGCGCCGACAAGATCTACCGGGATGCAGCAGCCGCGGCGGAGAGCAGTACACTTGCCGCTGAAGCTCCCGGGGGGAAGAAGACCAAGACCAAGTCCGGCAAGTGCTCTGGGACCCACTCCGGCAACCGCACCTCTTTGGAGTGCTGCGCTGCCGTCGAGGACGTTCCATCGAGCTCCACCGGCAAGTGCAAGAAGGGGATGGCCGCTCCTCCGGCAACCAAGAAGGTGTCCGCCAAGGAGGACGGCACTGGTGGTACCTTCACCATCAGTGCCACACTTGACAGCAAATAGGAAAGCGCGCTCGTTGCCTTCCTGCGGGCGAATGTCGATGTGTTTGCCTGGCAACCATCTGACATCCCCGGTGTTCCCAGGAAGGTAATTGAGCACAAGCTTGCTGTTTGTCCTCATGCGCGGCCCGTCAAGCAGAAGGTCAGAAAGCAAGCCATGGAGCGCCAAGAATTCATTGCCGAAGAGATCAAGAAGCTAGAAGCAGCGGGCCTAGTCAGAGGCGTGATCCATCCGACGTGGTTAGCAAACCCAGTCGTCGTGCGTAAGGCCAACGGGAAGTGGAGACTGTGTATAGACTTCACTGATGTCAATAAAGCATGTCCCAAGGATCCATTTCCCTTGCTGCGCATTGACCAGATTGTTGACTCCACCGCTGGATGTGAGCTGCTCTCTTTCCTTGATGCATATTCAGGCTACCACCAGATTTTCATGGCCAAGGAAGATGAAGAGAAGACTGCATTCATTACTCCATGTGGCACATATTGCTTCATTCGCATGCCCTTTGGATTGAAGAATGCAGGCTCAACCTTTGCAAGGGTGGTATACACTGCTTTTGAGCCACAGATCCACAGAAATGTAGAGGCTTACATGGATGATATCGTGGTCAAGAGCAAGAGCAAGGATACACTGATCCAAGATTTGGAAGAGACATTTGAGAACCTGCGCAAGATCCAGCTTAAGTTGAACCCCGAGAAGTGCGTCTTTGGAGTCCCCTCCGGCAAGCTTCTCGGGTTCTTTGTGTCACAGAGGGGGATTGAAGCTAATCCTGACAAGATTAAAGCCATCGAGCAGATCGAAGCCCCGAAGCGCGTCAAGGATGTGAGGAGACTTGCAGGTTGTGTAGCTGCCCTCAGTAGGTTCATTTCAAAGTCTGCAGAACGCGCCCTACCTTTCTTCAAAATCTTGAAGAAGGCAGGTCCTATGAAATGGACTCCGGAAGCGGAGGCAGCGCTGCAGGACTTGAAACGGTACCTATCCTCCACTCCAATACTTGTCGCACCTAAGCCACAGGAGAAGTTGCTGTTGTACCTAGCGGCAACCAACCAGGTGGTTAGTGCTGTGTTGGTAGCGGAGAGGGAGGCCGACGAGGAGTCAGCACCACCGGCGAGCGAATCCAGCGACAAGCAGGGGGCTCCTCCGACAAGCTCTGGCCCCGACAAGGACAACTCTGCGCAGGATCAAGGAGAAGTGCGGAAGAAGATGGTGCAGCGCCCGGTGTATTTTGTGAGTTCCCTCTTGCAGGGGGCTAGATCAAGATACTCCGGGGTGCAGAAGTTGCTTTTCGGCCTCCTCATGGCCTCGAGAAAGCTACGCCATTACTTCCAAGCACATGAGATAACAGTGGTCACTCGCTTTCCACTTAAAAGGATATTGCACAATCCGGAAGCAACTGGCAGGATCGTCGAGTGGGCACTGGAGCTGTCAAGCTTTGGACTCAAGTTTGAAAGTACTTCAACCATACAGAGCCGAGCTTTGGCAGAATTCATAGTTGAATGGACCCCAACGCCCGATGAGGAAGTTCCGGAAACAAGTGTACCCGTACAAGAAGCGACAAGTGAATGGGTAATGTACTTTGATGGTGCCTTCTCGCTGCAAGGCGCCGGTGCCGGCGTAGTACTCATTGCGCCCACCGGAGAGCACCTCAAGTATGTTATCCAGATGCACTTTCCCAGGGAGCAAGCGACAAACAATACTGCTGAGTATGAAGGCTTGCTTGCCGGACTCAGGATCGCGGCCGAACTTGGGATCAGGAAGCTGATTGTCCGGGGAGATTCTCAGTTGGTGGTCCGACAAGTCAACAAGAGTTACCAGAGCCCTTTGATGGAAGCTTATGTAGATGAAGTGAGGAAACTTGAAGAGCACTTTGAAGGTCTGCAAATGGAGCACGTTCCAAGAGCTCAGAATGACATTGCAGATGGCCTTTCAAAGTGTGCTGCGATGAAGTTACCTGTGGAACCAGGGACCTTCTTGCTCAAGCTGACTCAGCCGTCCGTCACACCATCAATTGGGCAACCCAAGAAGAGAAAGTTGGTCTCCGGCGACTACTTGCCGGCGGATCTTCCCGAAGCCGCCGCCAAGGTACCCAAGATCAACGACCAGAACGCTGAGGAACAGTTTGCTCCTGCAGACCCGACGGTCTGTACAGTTGAAGCAATCGTTCCCGACAAGCCTCGCCCCGGCAAGCTTGCCGGGGGACCATCCGCTCCGGCAGAACCAGAGGTTCTTGCCGTGGAAGCTGGGGTTCCCGCAACGGCCCTCATGCCTTTAGTCCTTGCCGTTGAGCCTCGGGCTCCGGCATGGGCGCAGCAGATCGTCCGTTTTCTGCAAACTGGAGAACTTCCCGATGACCCAGAAGAGATAGAGAAGATAACCAGGCAGTCAAGTATGTACCAGTTCGTGGATAACGAGCTGTACAGAAGAAGACTCAATGGTGTCAGGTTGAAATGCATCTCCAGGGAAGATGGACAGAAGCTGTTGGCAGAGATACACGGAGGCATATGTGGCCACCACATTGGCGCAAGGGCGCTTGCCGGGAAGGCGTTCCGGCAAGGGTTCTTCTGGCCAGAAGCCCTCCAAGATGCAACTGCACAAGTAACCAAGTGTGAAGCGTGCCAGTTCCATGCCAAACAAATTCATCAGCCAGCTCAAGCTCTCCAAACGATCCCTTTATCCTGGCCCTTCTCGGTCTGGGGGCTCGATATCCTCGGCCCCTTCCCTCGCGCTGTCGGGGGCTTTGAGTACTTGTACGTTGCAATCGACAAGTTCACAAAGTGGCCAGAAGTGGAACCGGTGAGAAAGGTGACAGCGCAGACAGCGGTCAAGTTCTTCAGGTCGATTGTTTGCCGTTTCGGAATCCCTAACAGGATCATCACCGACAACGGTACACAATTTACTAGCCGCACCTTCATGCAGTACGTCCAAGACCTTGGCGCCAAGGTCTGTTTCGCTTCCGTTGCTCACCCGAGGAGCAATGGTCAAGCGGAGAGGGCCAATGCTGAAGTGCTGCGCGGACTCAAGACAAGGACCTTTGACAGGCTGCGCAAGTGCGGAAGAAACTGGATAGAGGAGTTACCGGCGGCTCTTTGGTCAATCAGAACGACACCAAGTCGAGCCACCGGACAGACACCCTTTGCTCTAGTCTATGGAGCAGAAGCAGTTCTCCCCACGGAACTCGTATACGGATCTCCTCGAGTGCTCGCTTATGATGAGCTCGAGCAAGAGCAACTGCGACAAGATGATGCATTGCTCCTCGAGGAGGAACGTCTCCAGGCTGCTGTACGAGCTGCTCGATACCAGCAAGCCTTGCGCCGCTATCATAGCCGCAAGGTTAGGGCCAGGAGTCTCGAGGAAGGCGACCTTGTTCTTCGGCGTGTTCAGTCCGCCAAGAATTCCAACAAGTTGACGCCGAAGTGGGAAGGCCCTTATCGGGTGAGACAAGTCACGAGGCCCGGCGCTGTCCGCCTTGAGACCGAAGAAGGCTTACCGGTGAGCAACTCCTGGAACATAGAGCATCTTCGCAAGTTTCACCCATAAGGCGCGGTTGCCGTGATCCGCTCCGGCAACCACCTTTTGTACAAGCCTTGCCGCTGTTGCATGTAACCCTTTGTACAAAGTCGGGCGCAGATCCCGTGCATCAGTAAAGCTTTTTGCGTTTTGCACCATTTGCCTTTCCCATGCTTTTCTTCGCTATTTGCATGCATCATTTGGCATCTTGTGCAACACACATGTCCGGTAAGCATTAGCATGCCGAAAGGCCCTATACTTGTTTTCCCTTTCTTTTTCTTCCCCTCGTAAGCAGAAGGAACGTTCCTCGCGCACAAGTTTGCCGGGGGGAAGGAAATGGAGGACGAACCAAGTTCTATTCAAGAAAGAGAAGCCTTACCGGGAAGCAAGCAATATATGAAAGCTAAGTTACCAGAATTTGAGCAATTCAAATTTTTAAATTTTAAGTTGTCTTCCTTGAACAACCACACTTTGCATGGAAAACCTGTGCGCGGAGGAACCTACCCGTGGCTAGCCGCACCCTTATCTTGTTTTCGAGTACGCTCAACGACTCAAGTGAGCTGCGACAAGTGTCGCGCCCTTGCTTCGTTTCCGAGTTCACTCAGCAAGCTAAGTGCGTTGCGACTAGCTGCGGCAAGGTTGCTTGCCAGTAAGACCTTGGCCAGCAGGCTGCTCAGGGTCCAGCACTCAGCGCTCGCGGCAAAGGCCCCTTGCCGGCAAGTCCCCTAGAAGCGTAGGGTTAAAAGCATACAAAGTGAAGGATCAAAGCAAGGGAGATAACATTGCACTGATTGCTCAGAATAAGATAATATATTACAAGGGATAACTTGTCGCAATCACTGATAAGTTTGTGTCCATGGCACACTTTGCAGTAACAAAGGAAATAAAAAGAAGGAGGCCTAATCTACGCGGTCGCCTTCAACCCTGGAGATCTTGTTCACCTTGGCGATAATGTGGGCGACCTGCGCCTTCAGCGCCTCCATATCCGCGTCGGCCGGCAAGCTGCGGAGAACATTGACGAGGTTTATGCCAGGATTGCGGTACACTATCTTCGTCAGGACGAGCTCCAGAGTTTCCGCGCAGAGCTAGCGTGACTCCTCGGCCAGTTGTGCGGGAAGCTTCTTCTGAAGATTTGCGAGGGCCGGCGCGACCCCTCTGAAGAAGAGACTGAGCTTGGCGCTGTGGGGGAGATTTGGATCCGGAGAGTATATGAGATGCTCAACCCTCAGCGCCATCAGCTCCTTGTCGATGCTAGCTGCAGAAGCCACCAGATCTTCAGTCCATACCTCGACGGTCTGGCGGAAGTTGTTGGTTGCAGTAGTGGCGCTCTCCACCAAGCCTCGCTCTTTGCGGAGCTCGTCCTTCAGTTTGGTCTCGCGGTCCCGGACGGCGTCGAGCGAGTCCTTCAGCGTGGAGACCTTCAGCTCCAGATCTGCAATCGAGTCCTTGGCGGCCTTCAGCTCGTCGCCTTGCTTGGAAAGGCGAACCTGGAGTTCAGAGTTAGTGTGGGCGTCCTTCTCGCGCTCTATGTTGAGCGCGGTGACCCTATCTGTGCTCGCCTTCAGGTACTCCTCCAGCTGCGCCACCTTAGCTTCGAGGTCCTTCTTGGCGGTCTCTACGGTGGCTGCGGCGGCCTTCGCTTCCTTCAGCTCTCCGCCAAGGGCCTGCTCCCGGGCGGTAAGGTCTTCCTCGTGAGCGTCGAGGTTGACCTTCCGTTGGGTGAGCTCTCCTTCTCGCCGAGATAGTGCTTCTCCGGCGAGTCGCTGCTGCTCCTCGGCTTCGGCCTTCTCCAAGAGCCACTCTTGGTACTCGCCGGCAAGCCTCTCGCGCTCCTCCGCCAGGTCGCGGAGGGCCGCCTGGTTGGCGGCGCGGAGCTCCGCGGCGCGCTTCTCCATATCTGTTGCGGCCTTGGCGGTGAGGGCCTCCCGAGACTCAAGCTTCGCCTGCCTGGCCCGGTAAAGGGCCAGGAGCTGGTGGAGTAACTTCTCCTCCTCGGGCTCGTCGCTCCCGCCAGGCGCCTCGACAATCTTCAGCCCCGCGGAGGCGAGGACCTCTCCATCGAAGGCCTCTCCCTCTGCGGGGGCTCGCGACGAGGATCCCCACGGCACCTGAATGAAGACGCCGTTGGGAGCCTCGAGGTAGAAGCCCGACTGCTCCTTTCCGGCGGAGGGGTCGGCGGCCGGTGCAGCACTCGATGCTCCTGCCGCCTCCGGGCCGGCAGTGCGGTCGCCGTCCCCCTCCTCGGCCGCAGCGTCTGCGGTTGGAGCAGTCTCCTCCGCGGCGGGCTCGTCGGCTCCCGCCCTGCTATCAGTAGCAGCGGCGTTGCCGTCGCCGCCGCCCGCCTCCTCCTCAACGACGACCTCCGTCTCCATCTGCTCTGGGGGAGGAGGATCTAGAAGAAGAAGAAAAAGAAGAAGTTCAAGCAAATATCCAAAAAAGACAAGTCTAAGAAAACGAGGTTGCAAGACTTACCTTGGCGGACTTCGTCGACGGCGGGCTCCCTCGCCGGGGAGCTCTCCCTTGGCGGGGTGGCCGCCCTCGCCGGGCTGCTCGCCCTTGGCGGGGTACTCGCCCTTGGCGGAGTACCCGCCCTTGGCGGAGCGCTCTCCCTCGCCGGAGAGTTCGTCCTTGGCGGGGACGGCGGGGCCTGCGGCTCCTCGGGAGTGATCTCCGGGTGCTCCTGTGGCTGCGGCTCCACCTCTGCACAAGACAATCAAGACAAAACAAAAATAACAAGATGTTAGTACAAGGCAAAATCCTCGAGCGCGCCCGACGAGTGGAAAGATCAAGCCCAGACTTACGCTGGGGGCTGCGCTGGGGGCTGCTCCTCGGAGCAGCGCTTGGGTCCGGCAAGCTCGTCGCTGGCGCGTCCCCTGTAGCCGCGACGGGCGAGTCGTCCTCGACCTCGACTACGGGAACCTTGGCCTTCTTCGCCGCTCGCTGGGCCAGGGCCCTGAAATCAAAACAAGAAGAAAGATCAGAATCGTCAACGAAAGAATCAAGACAGAATTGAAGAAGCTACAGAATACAAGTCCTTACTCTTGTTCCTCATCGTCGTCGTCGTCGCTCAGGGCGGAGAAGTCGAACTCCACCTGAGGCGCGTCCGCGCGAGGAGCGGGAGGAGAAGGCTCCCTCGGGCGCTTGGCGGTCCCCGGGGCTGGGGGCTGCGAAGACCCGGCCCCTGCGGACGCCGAGGCCCAGGGAGCAGGCGGAGCAGCCGCTCCGCTCTGAGAAGACCCTCCTCCACTTGGCGCTGACGTGCGGGGCGCCTCCGCCGTAGCCTGTGTGCAGGGCACCTCCGCCGCGGTTGGTGCGCCGGGCGCTCCCGTCGCGGCTTGGCTCCCCCGGGTAGCTCGCGCCGCCCGGCGAGCTGGTTGTTGTCGGAGCGCCTGCGCCCTCGTCGCCGTCATCGCCTTGCGGAGGCGCTTCAGCGGAGATCGCCTGGGACTTGCCCGAGGCGGGGAGGTCTCCGATGACGAGGAGGCGTCGTCGTTGAGCCCCAGGGACCCACCGGAGTCCTCGCCGGCCCCGGCGTCCTCCTCCTCCTCCTCGGCCGGCTCGCTGGGCCCAGCGCCCTGCCCTGCGGCCGTGCTCCCTCCAGCACCTCCGCTTCCTCCGGCGCCTCCGCTCCCTCCGGCGCCTCTGCTTCCTCCGGCAACGTCGCCCCTCGCGGCGGCCTCGGTCACGATCCCGGGGATCCTAGCATACCTCAGAGAGGGGACCCCGGCGAGCTCGTCGGGCGGAAGCTTAAGCAGTCTGCGGATCTCCGCCTCCTCTGCTTGGCACGACGCTTCCGCAGCCTCTGCCTCTTCAACCGTGAACCCGAACTCTCCTGCCGCTGCGGCTGCGGCGGCCTCTTCTACCCGGGAAGCTATATAAGCAATCTCCCGATCAGTGGTGGCCCGGGTGAGACCCTTGATCTCCTCCTTGTTCTTCGGCACCTCCACCAAGTTGTCGAAGAAGCTCATGATGGCATCCGGCTTGGGCGCTATCCATGTTGGGTGGACGCCGTGCGAGTCGCATGCGGGCATCATTGCGCGTAAGGGGTCCCGAGCCGTGCTGTTGCATAGGGGCACCACTCCCCGGGGAGCTCTAAACCATTCCGGATGGGCCGGGTCGTGCTTAAAAAGCTCCCGGACCATCCCCTTCAGCTCCAGCGACGTGAAATTGAAGTTCAGTCCTGGGCGCAGTCTCATAATGTCCGCCGCGTTGCCGTACTCCCATGCTGGCCTCTTCCTCTCCTGTAGAGGGGCAATGCGGCGGCGGAGGAAGTCTGCCCCTACTTCTCCGATGGTCAACTTGGCTACCCGGAGACGAAGAATTCTGACAAGGGCGACACTGAGCTTGATGTCGTCCGAGTCCAGCTCACTCCAATCCCTGCCGCGCACTATAGCAGTTGTGCGCGGCGCGGTGAAGGGCTGCGGCTCCTCCTCAACTACCCAGCACCAATCCGCGCGCCACTCCTCCCACTTGCCGCAGAGCTCCCCTTGCAGATAGGATTCCTTCTTGTTCAAGCGGAAGACCCAAGAGATACCCCCGGAGAGGGGAGCGCCGGCCTCTACTCTAGGCGTAAAGAAATGCCTAAAAAGCGCTACATTTGGATAGATCCCTATATAGTTTTCGCACAGATGTGCGAAAACCGCCATCGTGAGGATGGCGTTGGGGGTGAAGTCTAAAAGATGGAGGTTATAGGTGTTCATGATGTCGCAGAAAAATTCAGAGAAGGGAGGACAAAGGCCGCAGTGGAAGAGAACAGCGAAGAAGAAATACCCGCCGGGGTACATATCCTTGGCGGCGGCGGGATAGACTCTGGTCCGAGGATGCGCCTTGGTCTTCTTGGCCCAGAACAGGTAGTACTTGTTCCAGAGCTCCCGCGCGCCAAGCCTTGGCGCGAAGACGACATTCCTCTTCCGCAGGAGAGCAAGCCTCGCCGCCTGCTCAGATTTCTCTTTCTTGGCCTTCTCCGCCTTCGCCTTCTCGGTCTTCGGGGCCATGGCGGAGGCGGCGAGGGAAAGGGGGGGGACTAGGAGTCCGGCGGCGCCGCGGATGCGAGAGACGACGGAGGAGGTGTGGAGGCGGAGCGCAGAGGGGAATTTCTGGAGATGGAAGAAGCAATGAAGGCAAAGTAAGGTAACGGCCCCTGCTTCCTCTGCTTTTAAGGGGGAAGTGGGGGACGCTCCGCATTTCCCATTAAAGAACGTGGCCACGTTCCCTCCCACGACGCCGCAATCGACGCGTGCCGTTACGGAGGGACGCGGCGGATGCGGAAGGGGATTCGGCGTGCCGTGGGCCGCGCGTGCCCGTGCACTGTTTTGTGCCTGGCCCAACAGCGCTCGGCACCGTGTGTGGCCCAGGCCCGGGGGCTCCTGTCGGTGTACTAAGGTAGGGGTACCTCAGTACCCCAACTTGTGCACGGGCAGTAGCAGCTTCCCACGGCAGGGCCTACCACGTGCTTGCCGAAGACCTTTCTGTTCCATATAAAGCCATTCAAAAACAAAGTATACAAGACAGAAGATCAAGGCCCCGGCAAGTGGAGTTTGCCGGGAAGGCCGTCCCAGGCTCAAGATTACCTCACTAGCACAAGACCCTGGCAAGAGGAGCTTGCCAGGAAGACCAGAAGATTACATTTCAGAAGACATGCCTCGGCGCAGCATGCGCCCCGGCAGGGCCCGGGGAGCGACAAGCTTCAGAGCCCGGCAAGCTTCCGGGCCCGGCAAGGTCAAGCCCCCGGCAAGGTGCTTGCCGGGGAGAGTTACGTTCTGTGCCCGCGCTCCAGCTCATCGAACCACGCGTCGCCCTGGGACCATTCCAGGGACGCGTGGCGGATGGTTGTGCTGCCTGGGGGACACGGTGGAACTACACGGTGACGAAGCCATCGCCGTGGCAAACGGAGACGCAAGGGAGGGCGCTTTTGGGGTCGACGGTGACGGGCATTTAATGCTCTTGTCCCCCCACTGTCAAAGTAGGTGATGACCACTGTTCATGCACTGTTCATCCACTATTCCCGCACTGTTACAACTACCACCAATGTTACATTTTTACCCTTTCTCCTACGTTGACACCTGTCGGTGACCCCTTGAGCTATAAAAGGAGGCCCATGCACAACGTAGAAAGGGTTCGGAACCTAGATCGCTCACTCGCTTGGTGTAGCTAGTTCTTCAAGCTCCCGAGCTCTCCAACTCAATACAATCTAAGCAGGAGTAGGGTTTTACGCGTCCATCGCGGCCCGAACCTGGGTAAACTGCCCGCGTGCTCTCTACGATCTGCTCTTTGTGCTCCCTCCGCTCCCTTACCGCACGAACAAGGGGCTCCGGTCCCATAGGTGCTCGTGGTGGACAGTTTCCCCCGACAAGAAGCAAGCGAACGAAAAACACACGACGGAAGAAGGGCGAATAAAATGGCAAAGGTGAAGTGGGGGAGAGGAAAACGAGAGGCAAATAAATGTAATGCGAAGGATAAGGGTTTGTGATAAGTACTTGGTATATGACTTTTGCGTAAGCCTCCCCGGCAACGGCGCCAGAAATTCTTCTTGCTACCTCTTGAGCTTGCGTTGTATTCCCTCGAAGAGGAAAAGGAGATGCAGCACAGTAGCGTAAGTATTTCCCTCAGTTTTTGAGAACCAAGGTATCAATCCAGTAGGAGACCACACGCCAGTCCCTCGCACCTGCACAAACAAATAAGAACTTCGCAGCCAACGCGATAAGGGGTTGTCAATCCCTTTACGGTCACTTACGATAGTGAGATCTGATAGAGATGATAATTATATTTTTGCTATTTTTGGTATAGAAACGGAAAGTAAAGAAAAGCAAATAAACAACGGCGGCAGAAATTGACGGGAAAGTAATATGATAGAGATAGACCCGGGGGGCATAGTTTTCTCTAGTGGCTTCTCTCATGATAGTGATATTCTACGGCGGGTAAACAAATTACTGTCAAGCAATTGATAGAAAAGCGAATAATTATGAGACTATCTAGGCATGATCATTGTATATAGGCATCATGTCCGAGACAAGTAGACCAAAACGATTCTGCATCTACTACTGTTACTCCACACATCGACCGCTATCCAGCATGCATCTAGTGTATTGAGTTCATAAGAACAGAGTAACGTCTTAAGCAAGATGACATGATGTAGAGGGATAAACTCAAGCAATATGATGAAAACCCCATCTTTTTATCCTCGATGGCAACAATACAATACGTGCCTTGCTGCCCCTACTGTCACTGGGAAAGGACACCGCAAGATTGAACCCAAAGCCAAGCACTTCTCCCATTGCAAGAACTATAGATCTAGTAGGCCAAACCAAACCAATCATTCGAAGAGACTTGCAAGGATATTATGAGCACACATAAAAAGTTCAGAGAAGAACCAAATATCTTTCATAGATAACCTTGATCATAAACTCGCAATTCATCGGATCTCGACAAACACACCGAAAAAGAGATTACATCGAATAGATCTCTTCGAAGACCGAGGAGAACTTTGTATTGAGATCCGGAGAGAGAGAAGAAGCCATCTAGATACTAGCTATGGACCCGAAGGTCTGAGGTAAACTACTCACAACTCATGGTGAGGGCGATGATGATGATGATGAAGGTCTCCGTGATGGATCCCCCTCCCGGAATAGGCTCCAAGATGGGATCTCCATGGGAACAGCAGCTACGTCGGTGGAATTAGGGTTTTCTCTCTGCGTTTGAAGTTTCTGGGGTACGTAGGTATATATAGGAAGAAGGGGGCACCGGGGGCCACACGGGCTGCCCTCGAGGCAGGGGGAGCGCCCTGGGAAGGGGGGCGCGCCCCCCACCCTCGAGGGTGGCCCCTCTGTCCCCTGGCTTGGCCTCGAAATCTTTCGTGCGTGATTTCCTCCAAAAATATCTCTCGCGAAGGTTTCATTCCATTTGGACTCCGTTTGATATTCCTTTTCTGTAAAACCCTGAAATATGCAAAAAACAGCAATCTCGACTGGGCCTTTGGGTTAGTAGGTTAGTCACAAAAATGATATAAAAGTGAATGATAAAGCCCATTAAACATCCAAGACTTCATAAACAATAGCATGGAACAATAAAAATTATAGATACGTTGGAGACGTATCACTTGCCAATTACACTTTTAAAGGTGGAATACCTAAGAAACTAGGAGATCCAGGAGTACCTACTATACCTTGCTCCATTAAAGGAAACTATGTTAAAACTGCTTTATGTGATCTTGGAGCCGGTGTTAGTGTTATGCCTCTCTCTTTATATCGTAGACTTGACTTGAGTAAGTTGACACCTACTGAAATATCTTTGCAAATGGCCGATAAATCAACTGCTATACCCGTCAGTATTTGCGAGGATGTGCCTATTGTGGTTGCAAATGTTACTATTCTAACGGACTTTGTTATTCTTGATATTCCCGAGGACGCTAGTATGTCTATTATCCTTGGTAGACCCTTTTTGAATATTGCAGGGGCTGTTATTGATTGCAACAAAGGCAATGTCACTTTTCATGTCAATGGTAATGAGCATCTGGTACACTTTGTGAGGAAACAACCTCAGGTCCACATTATCAATTCTATTGGAAAATTTTCAACTATTACTACTGGAGCTTTTGAATTTCCTCTTCCTACTGTCAAGAAGACATATGATATTCTTATTGTTGGGGACATACATATCCCCATTGAGGTAACCTAGTGTTATTTGAAAATTCTATGGTTTCATGTTATTCGGAAAGAGTTTATTAACAAGACCTGATCAACCTTGTTAATGGATTCCTTTTGATGAGCATGAGATGGGTGAATCTAGATAGCACAACCTTAAGTACCCTCCTTTTACTTTCTGTTAATTAGATTAAATAAAGCAAAATTAGTATTTTCTGTCTGTTTCCAGACTTATCCGTGCAATAAAAAATACCCCGAAAATAAAAGTTCTCCAAATGCCCTGAAAATGAAATATGTTTTTTTCTAGAATATTTGAGAATATTTGGCACAGAGAACACAGCAAGGGGAGCCAACACCTGGCCACGAGGGTCCAGGGCGCGCCCACCCTCACAGGGCGCCCCCCTGCCTTGTGGGCCCCACGTGGCCCCCCTCCACTTGTTCCTGCACCCACACACCCCTTCTTCCTCCCAAAAAAATCACTATCCAGGTCAAGCACGAGTTCTAGCTCATCTTGCTGCCATTTTCAATCTCCTTGCTCAAAGCTCCATTCACAAAACTGTTTGGGGAGATTGTTCCTTGGTATGTGACTCCTCCATTGGTCCAATTAATTTTTGTTCTAGTGCTTTATTTATTGCAAATTTTTGCTGCTGTGGTGACCTTGTTCTTGAGCCTGCATGTCAAATTTCTTTGGTCCCAAGTAGTTCTAATGCATGATATGGTCTCTAGACACTTGTAGGAGTTGTTGCTATCAATTTTGTTGAGTTTGGTTTACTTTTATTTTGAGTTACTAAAAATTTCAGAATTTTTCAGAGGAGAAAATGATAAAGAGATTGTTGAGAGGCTCCTCCAGTAAAAGTTGAGAGGATAAGAAGAAGGAAGAAAATAAGAAGCCCAAATATAATCTTTCTCGCACTGCGGAAGTTCGGCCGTGTGAATGGCCTTGTAATGAGTTCTTGGAAGTCACCGGGATTTATGGAGACTTTTATTATTTGGCGAACAATGCAGGCCTCACTGACTTCCTCCACGACCAGCGTGAACAGTATCTCTTACTCACTAATATTTTCACGCAAAACTTTCATTTCCATGCTAAGAAATCACCACCTTCAGTGGAGTTTCATTTATATGATGAGGTTAAGGAGATGCCATTCTTTGAATTTTGTGAAGTATGCAAGATACCCTTTGCTGGTAGTCTTGAAGAATCACGTCGTGAAGATGTTGAAGGGTTTATTAACATGATAGCTGTAGGCGAAACTAGGCAAGTTTCGGGGGCAAGAATTACTAGTATACATTTTCCTGTTCTACACTACTTTGCTATATTTGCTAGTAGATGTTTAATTGGTCGCGGGAACAGTGGGAATATTAGTGCCCCTGATATTGTCATTTTGCGCCATGCTTTGTTTCAAGACACAACTTTTAGCTTGGGTGTCGTCGTTGCTAAACGATTAAGTTTGAATCGCACAAAAGGCCCCGTCTTTGGAGGCATCTTTGCTTCTCGCCTTGCTGAACACTTTAGAATACATATTAGGCATCATGAGAAGGAAGAAAAATTGATGGCCCCTGTTTATCTAGATTATAAGGGTATGATAGCACATGATTTTATTGTTAAATACAAGGAGAAGTTGCTTAGATATAAATTGAGGATTTGATGAAAAATATTGTGAGATTGTTACCTTGCGTGCACCATCTCTGTTTGATCTGTTTTCAGGCATATACCTCGTTTCGGCAGATGCCTTCTATAAGTACCAGAGCCAGGCACAAGCTTTAGAGCCGGAGCCGGAGCCACCACTTGATCCTTACCGGCAGTCTGTTTATGGGTGGGATCCGGATGAGATGGCCAACCAGTGGCACCCAGAGGATGCTTCTCAGTACACCGGAGAGAGCAGCTTCAATCTGTGGCCATAAACCAACTTAGCCAAAAGCCTAAGCTTGGGGGAGTATGTGTTTCTCACCGACATTACATTCATGTTCACACACTTATTCTAGTCGTCGGTGCTCACACTCTTTCATTGTACTATCCATGCTTAGTTTAATTTCTTTTCTTAGTCTTTTTCTTGCATGCTAGAAAAACCTTAAGAAAAACAAAACAAGAAAATTAGTTGTAACTTTTAGCTAGTTTACTTTCCATGCTTGTAGTAGTAGTAATTAAAAGAAAACCCAAAAAGATTTCTCGTTCTTCTTTTGCTTGTTGGGAGCTTTCCCGTGTAAATAGTTTCTTTTCTTTTCTTTGGGGTCAAGAGGAGAAGACCATGATTGAAAATGTTTAGTGGCTCTCATATGCTTTACTGTTGATTTAACCATGATCCATATTACCTTGTCTTCTCCCTTGTATTGAATGCTTGCAGATTCCAGCTTAGTCCAATGCACGTGCACTATTATTATTATCACACCGTTTGGTCGTGCGAGTGAAAGGCAATAATGACGATATATGATGAATTAATTGAGATGAGAAAAGCTGGTATGAACTCGACCTCTCTTGTTTTTGTAAATATGATAGTTCATCGTTCCCGATTCAGCTTGTTATGAATGAAACATGCTTGCAATGATAATTAGAGATCATAGCTGCGCATGCCATGCTTAATTAGCTAGGAGATTATAATGCTCTATCTTGCGTGCCAACATGATATTAAAATGGTTGTGATGTGGTATGATAGGGTGGTGTCCTCCTTTGAATGATTCAAGTGGTCTGACTTGGCACATGTTCACGCATGTAGTTGAAACAAAATCAACATAGCCTCCACGATATTTATGTTCATGGTGATTTTTATCCTACTCATGCTTGCATTCATTGTTGATTAATTTTAATGCATGTTTATGACTGTTGTCGCTCTCTAGCTGGTCGCTTCCCAGTCTCTTTCTAGCCTTCACTTGTACTAAGCGGGAATACTGCTTGTGCATCCACTTCCATAAACCCCAAAGTTATTCCACATGAGTCCACCATACCTTCCTATATGCGGTATTTACCTGTCGTTCCAAGTAAATTTGTATGTGCCAAACTCTAAACATTCAAATGAAAGTCTATTTTGTATGCTCAAACAGCTCATGTATCAACTAGGGTTGTCTATATCTTCCATGCTAGGTGGGTTATGCTCACGATGAGTGGACTCTGCTCATCATTCATGAGAAAAAGGCTGGTAACCGGGATGCCCAGTCCCATGCTCAAATCATAATAATTAAACAAAACTCCCCAGGGCTATTGCTGGTGTGGACGGTACCCGTTGTTTGGGGCTAGCTATGGAGTGTGCTTGTTGGTGGTTGGGGGGGTATAAACTTTACCATTCTGTTTCGGAACCGCCTATAATGTGTGTAGCATGGAAGATATCGAGATTCTTGGTTGTTATGTTGACAATGAGAGTATACCGCTCAAAATATTATTCATATCTATTTAAAAATCGAGCCCTGGCACCTCTACAAATCCCTGCTTCCCTCTGCGAAGGGCTTATCTATTTACTTTTATGCTGAGTCATCATCCTCTTATTAAAGAGCACGAGTTGGAGAGCACCTCTGTCATTTGCATGTTTTGCTATTAATTTGCATTGAGTATGATTGTGACTGGATCTCTTTTACCATGAATCACAATGTCTAGTCAGTCCTTGATCTTTAAAGGTGCTCTGCATTTATGTTTTGCTGTCTCAGAAAGGGCTAGCGAGATACCATCTTGTTATATCATATTATGATTGTTTTGAGTAAGTGTTGTCATCTGAGGTTTATTATTATTGCTCGCTAGTTGATTATGCCATTGATATGAGTAAACATGAGACCTGGAAGTTATTGCGAATGTGGTTAGTTCATGATCTTTGCTGAAAACTTGAATGCTGGCTTTACATATTTACAACAACAAGAGCAAACAGAGTTTGTCAAAGTTTTTCTTTATCACTTTCAGTTTATCAACTGGATTGCTCGAGGACAAGCAAATGTTTAAGCTTGGGGGAGTTGATACATCTCCAATGTATCTACTTTTACAAACACTTTTGCCCTTGTTTTGGACTCTAACTTGCATGATTTGAATGGAACTAACCCGGACTGACGCTGTTTTCAGCAGAATTGCCATGGTGTTATTTTTGTGCAGAAATAAAAGTTCTCGGAATGACCTGAAAATCAACGGAGAATTATTTTGGAATATATAAAAAATACCTGCGGAAAGATCCATGCCAGGAGGCCCACACCCTGTCCACGAGGGTGGGGGGCGCGCCCCCTCCCCCTGGGCGCGCCCCCCTGCCTCGTGGGCCCCCTGTTGCTCCACCGACGTACCCCCGGACTCCATGTATTCACTTTCGGGGAGAAAAAAATCAAGGAGGAAGAATTATCACGTTTTACGATACGGAGCCGCCGCTAAGCCCTAATCTCCCTCGGGAGGGCTGATCTGGAGTCCGTTCGGGGCTCCGGAGAGTGAAGATCGTCGCCATCGTCATCATCAACCTTCCTCCATCACCAATTCCATGATGCTCACCGTCGTGCGTGAGTAATCCCATCGTAGGCTTGCTGGACGATGACGGGTTGGATGAGATTTACCATGTAATCGAGTTAGTTTTGTTAGGGTTTGATCCCTAGTATCCACTATGTTCTAAGATTGATGTTGCTATGACTTTGCCATGCTTAATGCTTGTCACTAGGGCCCGAGTGCCATGATTTCAGATCTGAACCTATTATGATTTTATGAATATATGTGTGTTTTTGATCCTATCTTCCAAGTCAATAGTCACCTACTATGTGTTATGATCCGACAACCCCGAAGTGACAACAATCGGGCCCACTCCCGATGATGACCGTAGTTTGAGGAGTTCATGTATTCACTATGTGTTAATGCTTTGATCCGGTACTCTATTAAAAGGAGGCCTTAATATCCCTTAGTTTCCACTAGGACCCCGCTGCCACGGGAGGGTAGGACAAAAGATGTCATGCAAGTTCTTTTCCATAACCAGGTATGACTATATTCGGAATACATGCCTACATTACATTGATGAACTGGAGCTAGTTCTGTGTCACCCTAGGTTATAACTATTACATGAGGAATCGCATCCGACATAATTCTCCATCACCGATCCAATGCCTACGAACTTTTCACATATTGCTTGTTGCTTATTTACTTTTCCGCTGCTACTGTTACAAAAACTACAAAAACACTATCGTTACTTTTATTGTTGTTACCACTATTTCCATATTACTTTGCTACTAAATTAACTTGCTGCAGATACTAAGTTTCCAAGTGTGGTTGAATTGACAGCTCAGTTGCTAATACTTAAGAGTATTCTTTGGCTCCCCTTGTGTTGGGACCCCGATCCTAACTCACACCGATCTAGCTGTAACACGTCATATCACTTTGCGGCCTCACGCACGGTAACCCCACGGGTGCCACCTTACCTAGCCCGGGACCGTTTGTGCATTTTGGCACACGTATATGACAGTGTCGCTAGCATCCATATGACAGAGAACTCGGGCCGACATGGCTAGTTATAAACCAAAAGTGGCACTAGATTACAGAGACAGGCATCCATGACCCAGCAACGAACGTGTCGGTCATCAACGTATGAACCCAAGTCGTAGCAAGCTACATGGACTTAAAGGAGCAATGCGTGACATTTCCCCTAAGGGACAGACACAGGAATGAAGAAGGACACATGTCGGCCAGCCTACGTGTTCCGAGCAGTAGCAAGCTACCAAGGCTCATTGGAATCACTAGGAGGCATTTCCCTGTAAGGTAGGCTACCAAAGGAAAACAACTAGGTGTCGGATCCCACACATACCAAGCATTTCAACCATACACACAATATGCTCAATATGTGCAAATACAACATTGCATCACAACAGAACTCTATGACTCAAGTACTTTATTTAAGAGGCTCCAAGAGCCATACATAACATATCCATACAGGTAGGGGTCACATGACCCAACACTCAAGTCATACAGTCATACAAGCACAAGCGGAAGCTACATGTCTGAGTACAGACAACTTAGAAAATAAAACAGGCTTGGTGTAGCCTGACTATCTACAAGGCCCTTCACAAGCTCCAGATCTCCGTCTAGGTGTCAAGCTACTCGTCGACGTCAACGTCTATGTAGAACCCATCGGCAGGGGCTGGGTTCTCCTCTGCAACAGTTATCAAGCAAACATGAGTACAAAGGTACTCAGCAAGTCTTACCACAGAACCTATCATACATGCAACATTATCAAAGGGGGTAGTGGAGTTCATAGCAGAAAGCCAGCTTTGACTCTTGGCTAACCTATACTACAACTCTCAACGGATTACAAGATGTTATTACGAACACGAGTCCTCTACTCACCACAACAATACACTACCGAGGATCCTCTTCCGTCATCCTACGGAAGGGCCATCCACGGTACTCACACTTATCTTGAGGCTTTTAGTAGTATCCATCAACTTGTCTATGAACTGTAAGAGTAACCAAGTAGTCTGTACCGCAAACAACGGCTATTCGAATAGATTGATAACCCTGCAGGGGTGTACTTCCTCACACATGTTTTCACCACTTAGCGTCTGCACACGACATGTGCTCGGCAGACTTCAAGCGAAAGCCGACGTGCGTGTAGACCACGACCTAACCAACCACTCAAGTCTCTCGTCCAGGTTTATCGCCTATTTGGGTTCCATCCGTGGGGAGATCCGGCCGGGGTGTCGCTCACGGCCCCAAACGATGTGTACAGGGTTCCCGAGTCACCAAACGGGCAACCGGTACACCATGCCACGTACCTGTCGCGTCACAGCCCACCCCGAGGGTCAGCGCTGTGCACGACCACCAGTAAACTACAAACACCAGAAACTAGGTGCAACTCCTGGACAGAGAACATGGCAGTCGATAAGTCGAGCGGGGTCATATTTCAGGGCCCAATGTGTGGTAGTAACTGTAACTTGAATCACACACACAGATCTCGGGTCCTATGGACGATTCCAATGAAACAACCCACCACGTACTCCTACATGGCCTTTCATCGATACCTTTACCAAGCATATTCCACACTTCCTTCTCTTTATCGGTATGATCATTTCACTCTGATCCATCACCCAGATGAACCAGACCAAACACAACTCTAAGCATAGCAGGCAACATAAGCAAATAGCATGGTGGATCACACATCACATGGCTCAATCAACTCCTACACATGCTAGTGGGTTTCAACTATTTACTGTGGCAATGACAGGTCATGCAAGGGAATAGGGTTCAACTACCGCAGCAAGTAGCAGTTCACACGCTATTGCCTTAATGCAGTAAAAGAGAGCAGGAGCGAGAAGATGGGTTTGTATCGGAATGATCAATGATTGCTTGCCTGACAAAGTGGTTGTCGGGTACTGCTCTTCAGCTGGATACGCAGGAGTATCCTCGGGAGCAGGACCTAACACGGAGAATACCGGCGATACAATCATTAAACAAACAAATGCAACAATATGATGCATGCTCATGACATGGCAAGATGCATGTGTTTTGGGCTAATGCAACTATAACCAGAAGGGTTTGAGCCTATTTGAATCAAAGATTCAAATTGGAATTCAAACTATTATTTAATTAAGTGCATTATCATGTTTTAATGTATACAGCAAGGTTAACTTGCTAAAACATGCATGAAACCAGTGCCATTGGAAAGATTGGATTTTTCTGATCATTTTTCATATATAAATTATTTCCATCTGAGCTACGGTTGATTTTATATGATTTTTAGAAGTTTTGAGTATTTTTCTGAAATTTATAAATCATTTAAGATTTAAATTAAATTCCAGAAACTCTTTACTGCATCAGCATGACCTCATGCTGACGTCAGCAGATCAACAGGAGCTGGTCCAGGTCAAACATGACATGTGGGCCCGACATGTCAGTGTCATAGCTAATTAACAAAGTTAATTAGTGTTAAGCTAGGGACTAAATAGCTGCCAGTGGGGTCTGGGCCCACGGGTCAGTGACTAAACTAACTAACTAATTTAATTAACATTTACTTAATTAAACTAGCTAATTAGGGGAGGGGTGGCCCACACGTCAGCGACCCAGGGGTGGTCAACCCCCTGGTCAAACGAGTCAAACTCGCCGGCGAAGTGACGTCGGCGAGGCCAAACACGGCGGCGAGCTTCGGAAAACGCCTATAGAGCACGGTTCGAGCCGCTGTTGGGCGCGTTGGAGAGCCCTTGCCGGCGCGCGTCGAGAGGTGGTGGCCGTCGGGCCTGTGGTGGCCGGAGACGACGGCAACGAGCTCGACAGCGGCGGCCGGCGTCCGGGCGTGTGTGGAGACGCGGCTGCGGTGGCCTAGGCGATGCGTGCGTGGCACCTAGCTCATCTACGTGCTGCGGCGAGCGAGATGGACATGCGTCCGTGACCAAATGGTCACCGGAGCATCGCCGGCGGCAAGCACGGCGGCGGCGGGTTTCGATGATCAACGGAGCAGCAGCTACACGGCGCAAACGAAGCGGAGGAGGGAGGGATTCGGTGTAGGGGCTCACAGCGGTGCTAGCGAGCTCGACGGAGAGGTCGGGGATGCTCTGCAGCTCCTTAATCGACGGCGAGGAGCTCCGGCGATCCGAGGAGGAGTACGACGGCGTGAAGGCGTTGCAGGGCTCCCGGCGATCCGTGGCTCAGCGAGGAGGAAGAGGGCGTCGCGGCGATCCTTCTGGACACTCTCACGGGACGAGGGGGGCTCTAAGTGCGGCAACGGCGAACGGCAGCGACGGGCGGCCTCGGTGATGAGAGGGAGAGAGCCAGGGGAAGGAGATGAGGACGAGGGGAAGTGAGAGAGAGGTCGGGGCAGCTGCGTGGCGACGCATGGAGGCATCCAGGCCGTCGGGGAGGCAGGCAAGCAGGCTGGAGGTGGTCGGGCGCGTGCCGGCGCGTGGTGGCCACGCGCGCTGCCTTCTGGCACGAGGAGGAAGGCGACAGAAGCGGCGCTGGTGGGCTGGGCCGGCCTACAACAGTGCTGGGCTCAGGTAAGTTCTTTCTCTCTCTTTCTTTTTTCCTATTTCTTTTCTGTTTCATTTCTTTTGCAACTTTGTTTAATTAATAAAAATGCCAGAACATTTTTATAACTCATAAAACTTGTCATGCCCACTTTATATATTATGAACAGCATAGAACATTATAGTTTATGATTATTTGAGCATTTAAAATATTTTATAGCATTTAAATGCCCAAATACAAATACCATATGATTTAATCCAAAGACCTTAGAGGTCCTAGAAAATTGTGCACCATTTTTGGCAGAGGTTTAGGACCAAGGCAGAAATGATGAACATTTTTGAAGGGCATTTTGGGTACATTGGAAAAGATTTTATCAAACCCTAGTTGTTAGAAGAGGGGTGCTGGGGTTTCTGTCATTCCCATTTCAAGTTTCTTTGATAAGTAGACATGATGCACACTCTAGCTAGTCCTAATGCAAGTGCTAACTAGGGATGTGACAACTCACCCCCACTTAAAAGAATCGCGTCCCGAGATTCGGGTTCCTCCGGAAAGAGGGTGGGGTACTCAAGTCGAAGACGATCCTCCCTTTCCCAAGTAGCTTCACTCTCGGAATGATGTGACCATTGAACCTTGAGAAACTTGATATTGTGGCGTCGAGTGGTGCGCTCGGTTTGATCAAGAATACGAACGGGGTATTCTCGATATGTGAGATTGTCCTGGAGATCAAGCGTTTCGTCGTCCACTCCGCGGATAGGATCCGAGAAGCAACGCCTGAGTTGAGAAACGTGGAACACGTCATGAACTCTGGATAGGTGCGGAGGTAGTTCCAATTGGTAGGCAACTTCTCCTTGTTTGGTAAGAATGCGAAAAGGACCGATGTAACGAGGGGCCAATTTGCCTTTGATACCGAAGCGATGGGTTCCCTTAAGAGGAGTAACCCGAAGGTAAGCCTTATCGCCGACTTCAAAAGTCACAGCCTTATGATGACTATCATATTGGCTCTTCTGACGAGACTGGGCTGTTTTCAATTTCTCACGAATGATGCGAACTTGCTCTTCTGCTTCCTAGATCATATCCGGACCAAAGAATTGTCTTTCCCCGGTTTCTGACCAGTTAAGAGGTGTTCGACACCTTCGTCCATACAGAACTTCGAAGGGGGCTTTGCCCAAGCTGGCTTGATAACTATTGTTATAAGCGAATTCGCCAAATGGAAGACACTTTTCCCATTCCATACCGAAAGAGATGACAGAGGCTCGAAGCATGTCTTCCAGAATTTGATTGACTCGTTCCACTTGACCAGTTGACTGGGGATGGAAGGCGGTACTGAAGGAGAGATGAGTTCCCATAGCATTCTGGAAACTTTCCCAAAATCGTGAAGTGAAAAGACTTCCACGGTCTGAGTTAATCTCCAACGGCACACCATGAAGTGATACTATCCGAGAGACATACAAGTCTGCTAGCTGGCTAGCGGTAATACTCTCTCGAACAGGCAGGAAATGAGCTACTTTAGAGAGGCGGTCGATAACGACGAAGATAGCATTATTCCCTTTCCTGGTCCTGGGAAACCCGGTAATGAAGTCCATACCGACTTTGTCCCATTTCCATTCAGGAATAGCTAAAGGTTGAAGGGTGCCAGCAGGCCGTTGATGCTCTGCTTTGACTCGACGACAAACGTCACAGTTAGCAATGAATTGAGCGATTTCTCTCTTCATCCTAGTCCACCAGAATCTCTGACGTAGGTCCTGATACATTTTGGTACTACCGGGATAAATTGTGAGAGGAGATTCATGAGCCTCCTTAAGGATTAACTGCCGTAGATGGTGGTTCTTGGGAACCACTACACGGTTCTCGAAGAAAACAACACCTCGATCATCCATAGAGAAGCTTTTAGCGAGTCCGCTAGCAATGCTCTCTTGGAGTCGGGATATACCTTTATCACGCTTCTGGGCAGCTATAACTTGATCCATAAGGGTAGGTTTCGCCACCAAGGTGGAAAGGAATCCTCGAGGAACAATGTGAAGGTTAAGCTTACGAAATTCCTCGTGGAGAAGTGGTTGCCCTTGTTGTAACATTAAGTTGTTACAATAAGACTTACGACTTAGAGCATCAGCCATGACATTGGCCTTCCCAGGGGTATAAGTGATTCCTAAGTCGTAATCTGTGAGCAACTCGACCCAACGTCTTTTCCTGAGATTTAGATCCGGTTGGGTGAATATGTACTTCAAACTTTGATGATCAGTGAAGATTTCACAGCGATTACCAAGGAGGTAATGTCGCCATGTTTTGAGTGCATGGACTACAGCTGCAAGCTCTAGATCATGAGTAGGATAGTTATCCTCATGTGGACGCAACTGTCGAGATGCGTATGCAATCACTTGACGATCTTGCATGAGTATGCAACCTAGTCCTTGTCGCGAGGCGTCGCAATAGATTATAAAATTCTTGGAAAAGTCTGGTGGTACCAGTACAGGTGCAGATGTCAGGCGTCTTTTCAGTTCCTGAAAACTGGACTCGCACTGTGGGGTCCACTCAAACTTTTTATCTTTCTTGAGGAGTTCAGTTAGAGGTTTAGCAACCTTGGAGAAATTCTCGACGAAGCGTCGGCAATAGCTCGCTAAGCCAAGAAAACTCCTAACTTCCTTGACCGATTCAGGGGGAGTCCAATCAAGGACGGCTTGAACTCGCTCGGGATTGACAGCAATACCCTTGCCAGAAATCACATGACCTAGATAGGTCACTTCCGGCAACCAAAATTCACATTTGGAGAATTTGGCATAAAGGCGGTGCTCTCGAAGTTTCGTCAATACCAGCCTTAAATGCTCGGCATGATCTTCCTTGTTCTTGGAGTAAATGAGTATATCATCGAGGTATACCATGACGAATTTATCCAAGTACTCCATGAATATAGAATTCATTAGCCGGGAGAAGGTTGCTGGGGCATTGGTTAACCCGAAGGACATGACGGTGTACTCATATTGGCCATAACGAGTAACAAAAGCCGTTTTAGGGATGTCCCCGTTCTTGATTTTGATTTGATGGTAACCCAACCTCAAATCCATCTTAGAGAAGACTGAGGATCCAGCGAGCTGATCATACAGGTCGTTGATCCTGGGGAGCGGATACTTGTTCTTTATGGTGACCAGATTGACAGGTCGGTAATCTACAACCATCCGCTCCGTTCCATCCTTCTTCTTGACGAAGAGGACGGGGCAAGCCCAAGGGGAAGAACTAGGACGGATGAAACCTTTTTGCAAGGACTCATCGAGTTGTTTCTTTAGCTCAGCTAATTCTAGTGGTGCCATCTTATAAGGTCTCCTAGAGATTGGGACAGTTCCTGGAATAAGATCTATCACGAACTCGACATCTCTGTCAGGTGGAATTCCTGGCAGTTCTTCTGGAAAAACATCTGGAAAGTCACGGACTACCGGGATATCTTCGAGTTCTGGTAGAGGGCTGGCATTAAGAGAGTAGAGCTGACGCTCAGCCATTCGGGTCAGGACATTGCGGATGGGTGTGTAAGTTGAACGGTCCTAGTATAGCAATCAATCTTGGCGTAATGAGTTCTCATACAATCCATACCCAAAATGATGTTTATGTCCGAGGACTTGAGAGCGATTAGAGATGCTAGGAAAACAAGTCTATCGACAAGGATTTCATTTCCATGGCTTACCCTAGAGGTTTGCCACTTTGAACCAGGAGTTTGAATAACCATGGAAGTAGGCATGTCACAAAAAGTCATGTTGTGCATTCGAGCATAGCTCTCAGATATGAACGAATGGGATGCTCCAGTATCGAAAAGAACAGATGCCGGATGGCAGTTAACGAGAAGCATACCAAGGACGACGTTAGGATCCTCATAAGCTTCCTCAGCAGAGACATAGTTGACATGACCACGTGCAGTGGGGATTGGCTTGACATAATTCACCTTGCCGGTTGGCTTACCACGGCCAACGGGTTTTCCTGGTTGGTTCTGAGGACACTCACGCATGTAGTGCCCTGGTTCTCCACACTTGAAGCATGTCACAGTGCTAGTGCGTGGAGCAAAGTTGGAAGGTGGTCCTCCATAGGTCTTAGCAGGTGCATACTGTTGAGTTGGGCGAGGCGCCTCATAGGATGGCCTCGGTGTGTACTTGGGTGGCAGAGCAGTGTTAGGAACCCACACACGGCGCTTGTGAGAGCCAGAGCCGGATGAGGAACCAAAGTCTCGAGTATGCTTGCGTGTGGCCTCGAAGTCGGTCTGGCCCGTTTCAGCACTGATAGCCTTGTTTACCAACTTCTGGAAGGAAGTGCACTCGTGCAGATGTAGATCTCGGCGGAGTTCAGGGCTGAGTCCCTTGCGGAACCTCGCCTGCTTCTTGGCATCGGTGGATACTTCCTCAGGTGCATAGCGTGCCAAGTTGCCAAACTCGCGACTATAACTATCCACAGTTAACCGGCCCTGGGTGAAATTGCAGAATTCCTCCCGCTTGCGATCCATGAGACCTTCCGGAATGTGATGTTCACGGAATGCCTCACTGAACTCAACCCAAGTAGTGATTTGGCCAGCAGGACGCATAGCTTCAAAGTTTTCCCACCAAAGACTGGCAGGGCCCTCAAGATGGTAGGCAGCGTAGGTAACCTTGTCAGCTTCGGCCACACGGGCAGAGTGTAACTTGTGGGTGATACTACATAGCCAATCATCCGCATCCAGAGGTTCAGTGGAGTGATGGAACTTCGGTGGGCACATCTTGATAAAGTCATTGATTGACACCACGTCATTCCTCTGGCGGAACCCAGTGTTCTGCTCTATGCGTTCCAGCAGACGGTTGGTCTCTCTCTTGTTCCGTTCTGCCTCGAGCATAACTTCCACCAAGGAGGGTGGCTGGGGCAGATTCCCATCTCTAGCCCCACTAGCCTCACCCTGCTCCTGGGCAGCAGGAGTGTTGCGAGTGTTGACCATCCTAAGAAAACAAAACAACGGTTTAGACAAGGATGGCAAAAATTTGACATAGAAGTGCAGAATGTAATGGATGACACGGAATGCAGAGATGTTCATCCGTACGACATGGTAATATAGAAACTGCTATATATACACCAGTGGTCATACACACCATACATAGTTTAGTACAAGCCAAGGCTAAAGTACAACTGCGGTGAAAGACGATACATCCCATCAGAGGCATTCCAATCTCCTATACATTATTTAACTACTCCTCCGGAACTCAGTACACACTAAGTCATATTCCAAAAGACGCGCAGGACTGTGGGAATACAACTACTACAATACTACTACTACCACGGTCTAGCTCAGACACTCCCGTAGTAATCTTCGTAAAGATTACCACCGTAGCCTGGAAGTGGAACAGACGGATCTTGAAACTCGCGAGCACTCGAAGGCTGTGGACCATAGGGACATGGATGTGGCCTCGGTCCCGATGCTGGTGGTAACCGACGCCCACGTGGAGGTGTAATACCCCCAACGTCACGCCAATCCATGCGATCAGGCAGACGAGTCTGCACGGGGTACAAATCCCGCATGTCCAGATATCCGGCGTGCACAGCAGGTGCAAGCCGTGTCAAAGTAGTCCAGTGGGCGGCTCGAGTGTTATACAGCTCCATTCGGAGGGCACGGACCTCACGGTCCCTATCCTCCAGCATCTGAACAGTAGTCTGAAGCAGTGGCTCTTCATGAGCAGCATCAGTATACAGACCAGTGTAGTAGCCTTCCTCTCCGGGAAGTGAGGCTGGCATGTAACAGAACTCAGTGTTCAGCAACAGGGCATGCCTAGCCCGGAGAATGGTCATCATCGAATAGGCGGCATCCTGCACTGCCATCTCGATGGTAACCCCGAGTCCATAAGACCAATGGATGGGGTCGTTAGCTCCGAGATATGAGGGGTATATCCGGACTGTGCAGAAATACTGACTCTGATTGAAATCCCGATATTGTTCCTCCACGGTGTACTCAGGATACCAGCGATAACCGGTCTCAGTCAGCACACGGACTAGCATGGCCGTGTGACCGGGCACATTAATGCATCGAGTCAAACGAACCACTTGGTGAGGGGTGCGGCCAGACATCTGAAACACGAGGTAATGCAAAGGCATTAGTGTTTCTGGAAGAAATCGGGCAGCATAACAATTGTAAATGCTCAAACAAAGATTTGAGACATCATACAAATGATAGCATAACCACTCAACATTTCCATATCAAGGTTCCGGGTCCAATAATCATCATACTAAAAGGATAGAAACTGAACTGAGGCTTGAAACCAACAATCCTAAGAGTCTACGGATTAGTAACACGTGAACCTAGTAAGGATAAGAGGCCTAGTCCTAAATCCCCGTAGAAAGAATAGACTGACTCAGATCAGAAGGGCATAAGGTAAAGGAGTAAAAAGAGCCTTACGTTCCCTTCCACAATCAATTCCCCTACATATAACTAAGAATTTTTCTAGACTCAACATCGACCAGTTTGGCTTGAGAATCCTACAGGCAGTCCAGCTCTGATGCCAACGCTGTCGGGACCCCGATCCTAAGTCACACCGTTCTAGCTGTAACACGTCATATCACTTTGCGGCCTCACGCACGGTAACCCCACGGGTGCCACCTTACCTGGCCCGGGACCGTTTGCGCATTTTGGCACACGTATATGACAGTGTCGCTAGCATCCATATGACAGAGAACCCGGGCCGACATGGCTAGTTATAAACCAAAAGTGGCACTAGATTACAGAGACAGGCATCCATGACCCAGCAACGAACGTGTCGGTCATCAACGTATGAACCCAAGTCGTAGCAAGCTACATGGACTTAAAGGAACAATGCTTGACATTTCCCCTAAGGGACAGACACAGGAACGAAGAAGGACACATGCCGGCCAGCCTACGTGTTCTGAGCAGTAGCAAGCTACCAAGGCTCATTGGAATCACTAGGAGGCATTTCCCTGTAAGGTAGGCTACCAAAGGAAAACAACTAGGTGTCGGATCCCACACATACCAAGCATTTCAACCATACACACAATATGCTCAATATGTGCAAATACAACATTGCATCACAACAGAACTCTATGACTCAAGTAATTTATTTAAGAGGCTCCAAGAGCCATACATAACATATCCATACAGGTAGGGGTCACATGACCCAACACTCAAGTCATACAGTCATACAAGCACAAGCGGAAGCTACATGTCTGAGTACAGACAACTTAGAAAATAAAACAGGCTTGGTGTAGCCTGACTATCTACAAGGCCCTTCACAAGCTCCAGATCTCCGTCTGGGTGTCAAGCTACTCGTCGACGTCAACGTCTATGTAGAACACATCGGCAGGGGCATGGTTCTCCTATGCAACAGTTATTAAGCAAACATGAGTACAAAGGTACTCAGCAAGTCTTACCACAGAACCTATCATACATGCAACATTATCAAAGGGGGTAGTGGAGTTCATAGCAGAAAGCCAGCTTTGACTCTTGGCTAACCTATACTACAACTCTCAACGGATTGCAAGATGTTATTACGAACACGAGTCCTCTACTCACCACAACAATACACTACCGAGGATCCTCTTCCGTCATCCTACGGAAGGGCCATCCACGGTACTCACACTTATCTTGAGGCTTTTAGTAGTATCCATCAACTTGTCTATGAACTGTAAGAGTAACCAAGTAGTCCGTACCGCGAACAATGGCTATTCGAATAGATTGATAACCCTGCAGGGGTGTACTTCTTCACACATGTTTTCACCACTTAGCGTCTGCACACGACATGTGCTCGGCAGACTTCAAGCGAAAGCCGACGTGGGTGTAGACCACGACCTAACCAACCACTCAAGTCTCTCGTCCAGGTTTATCGCCTATTTGGGTTCCATCCGTGGGGAGATCCGGCCGGGGTGTCGCTCACGGCCCCAAACGATGTGTACAGGGTTCCCGAATCACCAAACGGGCAACCGGTACACCGTGCCACGTACCTGTCGCATCACAGCCCACCCCGAGGGTCAGCGCTGTGCACGACCACCAGTAAACTACAAACACCAGAAACCAGGTGCAACTCCTGGACAGAGAACATGGCAGTCGATAAGTCTAGCGGGGTCATATTTCAGGGCCCAATGTGTGGTAGTAACTGTAACTTGAATCACACACACAGATCTCGGGTCCTATGGACGATTCCAATGAAACAACCCACCACGTACTCCTACATGGCCTTTCATCGATACCTTTACCAAGCATATTCCACACTTCCTTCTCTTTATCGGTATGATCATTTCACTCTGATCCATCACCCAGATGAACCAGACCAGACACAACTCTAAGCATAGCAGGCAACATCAGCAAATAGCATGGCGGATCACACATCACATGGCTCAATCAACTCCTACACATGCTAGTGGGTTTCAACTATTTACTGTGGCAATGACAGGTCATGCAAGGGAATAGGGTTCAACTACCGCAGCAAGTAGCAGTTCACACGTTGTTGCCTTAATGCAGTAAAAGAGAGCAGGAGCGAGAAGATGGGTTTGTATCGGAATGATCAATGATTGCTTGCCTGACAAAGTGGTTGCCGGGTACTCCTCTTCAGCTGGATACGCAGGAGTATCCTCGGGAGCAGGACCTAACACGGAGAATACCGGCGATACAATCATTAAACAAACAAATGCAACAATATGATGCATGCTCATGACATGGCAAGATGCATGTGTTTTGGGCTAATGCAACTATAACCAGAAGGGTTTGAGCCTATTTGAATCAAAGATTCAAATTGGAATTCAAACTATTATTTAATTAAGTGCATTATCATGTTTTAATGTATACTGCAAGGTTAACTTGCTCAAACATGCATGAAACCAGTGCCATTGGAAAGATTGGATTTTTCTGATCATTTTTCATATATAAATTATTTCCATCTGAGCAACGGTTGATTTTATATGATTTTTAGAAGTTTTGGGTATTTTTCTGAAATTCATAAATCATTTAAGATTTAAATTATATTCCAGAAACTCTTTACTGCGTCAGCATGACCTCATGCTGACGTCAGCAGGTCAACAGGAGCTGGTCCAGGTCAAACATGACATGTGGGCCCGACATGTCAGTGTCATAGCTAATTAACAAAGTTAATTAGTGTTAAGCTAGGGACTAAATAGCTGTGAGTGGGGTCTGGGCCCACGGGTAAGTGACTAAACTAACTAACTAATTTAATTAACATTTACTTAATTAAACTAGCTAATTAGGGGAGGGGTGGCCCACATGTCAGCGACCCAGGGGTGGTCAACCCCCCGGTCAAACGAGTCAAACACGCCGGCGAAGTGACGCCGGCGAAGCCAAACACGGCGGCGAGCTTCGGAAAACGCCTATAGAGCACGGTTCGAGCCGCGGTTGGGCGCGTTGGAGAGCCCTTGCTGGCGCGCGTCGAGAGGTGGTGGCCGCCGGGCCTGTGGAGGCCGGAGACGACGGCAACGAGCTCGACAGCGGCGGCCGGCGTTCGGGCGTGTGTGGAGACGCGGCTGCGGTGGCCTAGGCGATGCGTGCGTGGCACCTAGCTCATCTACGTGCTGCGGCGAGCGAGATGGACATGCGTCCGTGACCAAATGGTCACCGGAGCATCGCCGGCGGCAAGCACGGCGGCGGCGAGTTTCGGTGATCAACGGAGCAACAGCTACACGGTGCAAACGAAGCGGAGGAGGGAGGGATTTGGCGTAGGGGCTCACAGCGGTGCTAGCGAGCTCGACGGAGAGGTCGGGGACGCTCTGCAGCTCCTTAATCGACGGCGAGGAGCTCCGGCGATCCGAGGAGGCGGACGACGGCGTGAAGGCGTTGCAGGGCTCCCGGCGATCCGTGGCTCAGCGAGGAGGAAGAGGGCGTCGCGGCGATCCTTCTGGACACTCTCACGGGACGAGGGGGAGGCTCTAAGTGCGGCAACGGCGAACGGCGGCGACGGGCGGCCTCGGTGATGAGAGGGAGAGAGCCAGGGGAAGGAGATGAGGACGAGGGGAAGTGAGAGAGAGGTCAGGGCAGCAGCGTGGCGACGCATGGAGGCGTCCAAGCCGTCGGGGAGGCAGGCAAGCAGGCTGGAGGTGGCCGGGCGCGTGCCGGCGCGCGGTGGCCACGCGCACTGCCTTCTGGCGCGAGGAGGAAGGCGACAGAAGCGGCGCTGGTGGGCTGGGCCGGCCTGCAACAGTGCTGGGCTCAGGTAAGTTCTTTCTCTCTCTTTCTTTTTTCCTATTTCTTTTATGTTTCATTTCTTTTGCAACTTGGTTTAATTAATAAAAATGCCAGAACATTTTTATAACTCATAAAACTTGTCATGCCCACTGTATATATTATGAACAACATAGAACATTATAGTTTATGATTATTTGAGCATTTAAAATATTTTATAGCATTTAAATGCCCAAATACAAATACCATATGATTTAATCCAAAGACCTTAGAGGTCCTAGAAAATTGTGCACCATTTTTGGCAGAGGTTTAGGACCAAGGTAGAAATGATGAACATTTTTGAAGGGCATTTTGGGTACATTGGAAAAAAAATTATCAAACCCTAGTTGTTAGAAGAGGGGTGCTGGGGTTTCTGTCATTCCCATTTCAAGTTTCTTTGATAAGTAGACATGATGCACACTCTAGCTAGTCCTAATGCAAGTGCTAACTAGGGATGTGACACCTTGTGTCGAATCAATAAATTTGGGTTGAATACTTTACCCTCAAAAACTGTTGCGATCCCCTACACTTGTGGGTTATCAACACATTCTCTCCCCACTCGTTGCTATGCTTCTCCTAGATAGATCTTGCATGATCGTAGGATTTTTTTTGAAATACTGCGTTCCCTAATAATTTCAGGGGAGTGTGGCGGTAATAGGGATGCCCGGTCCCGAAATGCAAAAAAATAATATAATAAATTCCTTTGGTATGTGTTGGTATGGAAGGCACCCGTGGATACGACTAGCCATGAATTATGAAAAAATGGTGGAAAGGAAATAAACTTTATTTTTATCTTTGGGAACCGCCTATGATTTATTTAGCATGGAAGATATTGAGAACTCTTGGTCGTTTTCGTTGACAGGAAAGCATGCCACCCAAAATAATTGTATCTCTCCATTTAAGCTTTGAGCTCTCGCACCTGTACAAATCTTTGTTTCCCTATGCGAAGGGCCTGTCTATTTACTTTTATGCATTTTTTAATTTTATTGAGTCTCCATATTCTCTTATAAAGCACCAACTACGAAACACTATTATCACACTTGAGCATTGGATGTAGCTAATTTTTGGATGTGTTTCACGAATGGATCAATGAGTGAGCATAATGGGCTAGGGATAACTTTCTTTAGCGTTGATATTTTGAAAGACATGGTTGCTTGTTGATGTGCTTGAGTATTAAAGTCTTCATGTCAAATTATAGACCATTGCTTTGAATCATATAAAAGTCCATATGTCCATGCTACAAAGGAAAGATTATATGATGAACATATTAGGTAGCATTCCACATAAAAAAATTGTTTTTATCATTTACCTACTCGAGGACGAGGAGGAATTAAGCTTGGGGATGGTAATACGTCTCCAATGTATCTATAATTTTTTATTGTTCCATGCTATTATATTATCATTCTTGGATGTTTTATAATCATTTACTAGAAACTTTATATCATTTTTGGGACTAACCTATTGACATAGTGCCCAGTGCCAGTTGTTGTTGTTTGCTTGTTTTTTACTTCGCACAAAATCAATATCAAACGGAGTCCAAATGCCACGAAACTTTTGGGAGATTTTTTTGGACCAGAAGACATCCAGGGAGTCAAGGAAGCACACGAGGGGAGGCCTGTGGGGCCCACTAGACACTAGGGCGCACCATGGTGGGTAGTTGAGACCACGGGATTCTTTTCCACTGATTCTAGCTCTATAAATACCAAATAATCCAGAAACCCGAGAGGAGTCGACAAAAAATTGTTTCAGCTGTCGCAAGTTCCAGAATCACGAGATCCAATCTAGAGCCCTTTTTGGCACTCCGCCGGAGGGGAACACGATCATGGAGGGGTTCATCATCCTCATTGGTGCTCCTTTGATGATGCGTGAGTAGTTTACCATAGACCTACGTGTCTGTAGGCAGTGGCTAGATGTCTTTTTCTCTCTTTTTGATCTTCAATACAATGTACTCTTCGGAGATCTATTCGATGTAATTCCTTTTGCGGTACGTTTGTTGGGACCTAATGAATTGTGAGTTTATGATCAGATCTACTTATATCCATACATGATTATTATAGCCTCGTATTTCTTCTTCTATATTTCCGTTTTGTTTGGCCAACTTGATTGATTTATCTTGCAATGGGAAGAGGTGCTTTGTAATGGGTTCGATCTTGCCATGCTCAATCTCAGTGACGGAAGGAGACATGACACACATGTATCATTGCTATCGAGGATAAAACTATGGGGTCTATTCCTACATGAATAGATCTTGTCTATATCATGCCATCGTTCTTAAGGCATTACTCCATTTCTACATGAACTTAATACACTAGATGCATGCTGGATAGCGGTCGATGTGTGGAGTAATAGTAGTAGATGCAGGCGGGAGTCAGTTTACTAATATTGGACGTGATGCATATATACATGATCACTGCCTTGTATATCAACATAATTATCTACTCTTCTATAAATTGTCCAACTGTAATTTGTTTACCTATCGTATGCTATTTTCTCGAGAGAAGCCACTAGTGAACATACGACCCCGGGTCTATTTCTCATCATATACTTTCAAATCTATATTGCTATTTGTATTTTCAATTTATTTGCCTCTTTTGTTTCAGATCTATATTACCAAAAACCCAAAAATATCTCTCTGTGTTTTATTTTATTTTATTTTATTTGCATCTATCAATATATATGTTTATCATTTTACTTTACCCAAGAGGGAGTGAAAACCCCTGTCAGGGATATTGCTAGCAGGTATAAACCGGCCAGGAAGGTCCGGACTACACTGACAAGGTTGTATTATTACAAGCCCAGTAAAATATGTAAAGAGATCATAGCCCGTAGAGGCTTAGGGCCCATGTATAAGGCCCACGGTCGGTAAACCGTCGTACCATGTAACTTGGGATGTAAGGTAGAAAGAGTAGAGACCGAGGCGGACACGTTTATGGGCCGGCCTCGGGACTCTATAAACCGGACCGGGCGTCGCCTCCTATATAAAGGGACGACCCGGCGACGGTTGAGGGACAAGAAACAACGGCTCGAGACATAGGCAAGCGGATTCGCTCCCTGGTCATCGACGCCCAAGCAATACCACACCAAACTAGACGTAGGCTTTTACCTTCATCGAAGGGGCCGAACTAGTATAAACTCCCTGTGTCCTTTGTCCGCTTTAACCCCTTCAAGCTAACCTGTACGATGGCCTCACACGTAAGTCTGCTAAACCGGACATCTGTCGTGCTAATTCCACGACAGTTGGCGCCCACCGTGGGGCTATCGCACGATGGTTTCGAGTTCTTGAAGGGAAGCTTTGAAGGGCTCAAGGGTTACGCAGTGGGCCAGATGACCAGGAGTCGTCGCGGTCGGATCTACATCGACGATGCAGGCTGGGGCCACGAGGCCGATTCGATCGAATACGGGTACTGGGTCCCCTTCGGCGGTATCCACGTCTTCATCGGCAAGATCGGCGAACCGGGACCTGAGTCGGACATCTTCCCCAACATCGTCGAGCCGGCTCAGCGTGCGAGATCGGCCCGGATTCAGCCCGCCGTGAAGCGTGTTTTCGTTGGAGTCGTGCATGGAGTACAAGCCGAGGACGGATCGGATTCTGGTGGCGAGACAGTTGTCTATTCCGACGATGAATCTTCATCCGGAGAGACCGAATCTTGGTATCTGTTGCAGGACGGCCGGTCTGAGGGTGTGTCTGATGGCGATAGTACTCCGGACCCCTTTGATCTGCCAAACCGGGTGGCTGTTTTCATGGCCGGATCACAGCCCATGCAACAGCCCTTGATGACTGGGGCGTTAACCTCAGAGGCAGCAGGGACCGGGGCAGGGAACCAAACCCCGTCGCCCTCTGACGTCCTATTTGAAGGAAATATGCCCTAGAGGCAATAATAAAGTTGTTATTTATATTTCCTTATATCATGATAAATGTTTATTATTCATGCTAGAATTGTATTAACCGGAAACTTAGTGCATGTGTGAATACATAGACAAAACAGAGTGTCCCTAGTATGCCTCTACTAGACTAGCTCATTGATCAAAGATGGTTATGTTTCCTAACCATAGACATGAGTTGTCATTTGATCAACGGGATCACATCATTAGGAGAATGATGTGATGGACAAGACCCATCCGTTAGCTTAGCACTATGATCGTTTAGTTTTACTGCTATTGCTTTCTTCATGACTTATACATGTTCCTATGACTATGAGATTATGCAACTCCCGAATACCGTAGGAACACCTTGTGTGCTATCAAACGTCACAACGTAACTGGGTGATCATAAAGATGCTCTACAGGTGTCTCCGAAAGTGTTCGTGGTGTTGGCATAGATCAAGACTAGGATTTGTCACTCCGAGTGTCGGAGAGGTATCTCTGGGCCCTCTCGGTAATGCACATCATAATAAGCCTTGCAAGCAAAAGACTAATGAGTTAGTCACGAGATGATGTATTACGGAATGAGTAAAGAGACTTGCCGATAACGCGATTGAACTAGGTATAGAGATACCGATGATCGAATCTCGGGCAAGTAACATACCAATGACAAAAGGAACAACATTTGTTGTTATGCGGTTAGACCGATAAAGATCTTCGTAGAATATGTAGGAGCCAATATGAGCATCCAGGTTCCGCTATTGGTTATTGACCGGAGTTGAGTCTCGGTCATGTCTACATAGTTCTCGAACCCGTAGGGTCCGAAAGCTTAACGTTTGATGACGATCGGTATTGTGAGTTTATGAGTTTTGATGTACCGAAGGAGTTCGGAGTCCCGGATGAGACCGGGGACATGACGAGGAGTCTCGAAATGGTCGAGACGTAAAGATCGATATATTGGACGACTATATTCGGACATCGGAAAGGTTCCGAGTGATTCGGGTATTTTTTGGAGTATATGGGCCTTATTGGGCCATACGGGAATAGAGGAGAAAGGCCAAAAGGAAGGAGGCGCGCGCCCCCCCTCTGGTCCGAATTGGACAAGGGGTGCAGCCCCCTTTTACTTCTCCCTCTCCACCTCTTTCCTTCTCTCCTACTCCGGAAAGGAAAGGGGAATCCTACTAGGACTTGGGAGTCCTAGTAGGACTCCCCACACTTGGCGCGCCCCCTCTAGGGCCGGCCTCTCCCTTGCTCCTTTATATACGGGGGCAGGGGGACACCCTAGGACACACAAGTTGAATTGTTTTAGCCATGTGCGGTGCCCCCCTCCACAGAAACACACCTCGGTCATACCGTTGCATTGCTTAGGCGAAGCCCTGCGCCGGGAGATACATCATATCTATCACCACATCGTCGTGCTGACGAAACTCTCCTGTGAAGCTCAACTGGATCAAGAGCTCGTGGGACGTCATCAAGCTGAACGTGTGCTGAACGCGGAGGTGTCGTACGTTCGGTGCTTGATCGGTTGAATCGCGAAGAAGTTCGACTACATCAACCGCGTCACTTGACGCTTCCGCTCTCGGTCTACGAGGGTACGTAGACACACTCTCCCCTCTCGTTGCTATACATCTAGTAGACAGATCTTGCGTGATCGTAGGAAAATTTTGAAAATACTACGTTCCCCAACAGTGGTATCAGAGCCAGGTCTATGCGTAGATGATATGCACGAGTAGAACACAATGAGTTGTGGGCGATACTAGTCATACTGCTTACCAGCATGTCATACTTTGCTTCGGCGGTATTGTGAGATGAAGCGGCCCGAACCGACATTACGCGTACGCTTACGCGAGACTGGTTTCACCGTTATGAGCACTCGTTGCTTAAAGGTGACTAGCGGGTGTCTGTCTCTCTCACTTTAGCTGAATCAAGTGTGGCTACGCCCGGACCTTGTGAAGGTTAAAACAGCACATACTTGACGAAACATCGTTGTGGTTTTGTATGCGTAGGTAAGAACAGTTCTTGCTAAACCGTAGCAGCCACGTAAAACTTGCAACAACAAAGTAGAGGACGTCTAACTTATTTTTGCAGGGCATGTTGTGATGTGATATTGTCAATACATGATGAGATATACGGTTTTGTATGAGATGATCATGTTTTGTAAAGTTATCGACAACTGGCAGGAGCCATATGGTTGTCGCTTTATTGTATGAAATGCAATCGCCATGTAATTGCTTTACTTTATCACTAAGCGGTAGCGATAGTCGTAGAAGCAATAGTTGGCGAGACAACAACGATGCTACGATGGAGATCAAGGTGTCGCGCCGGTGACGAAGGTGATCATGACGGTGCTTTGGAGATGGAGATCAAAAGCACAAGATGATGATGGCCATATAATGTCACATATTTTGATTTGCATGTGATGTTTATCTTATTATGCTTCTTATTTTTCTTAGAACGACGGTAGCATTATAAGATGATCCCTTACAAAATTTCAAGGTACAGGTGTTCTCCCTGAGTATGCACCATTGCGAAAGTTCTTCGTGCTGAGACACCACGTGATGATCGGGTGTGATAAGCTCTACGTTCAAATACAACGGGTGTAAGCCAGTTTTGCACACGCAGAATACTCGGGTTAAACTTGACGAGCCTAGCATATGCAGATATGGCCTCGGAACACTAGAGACCGAAAGGTCGAGCGTGAATCATATAGTAGATATGATCAACATAAGATGTTCACCATTGAAACTACTCCATCTCACGTGATGATCGGACATGGTTTAGTTGATTTGGATCACGTGATCATTTAGATGACTAGAGGGATGTCTATCTAAGTGGGAGTTCTTAAGTAATATGATTAAATTGAAATTTAATTTATCATGAACTTAGTCCTGGTAGTATTAGCATATCTATGTTGTAGATCAATAGCTCGCGATGTTGCTCCCCGTTTATTTTTTATATGTTCCTAGAGAAAACTAAGTTGAAAGATGTTAGTAGCAATGATGCGGAATTGTTCCGTGATCTGAGGATTATCCTCATTGCTGCACAGAGAATTATGTCCTTGATGCACCGCTAGGTGACAGACCTATTGCAGGAGCAGATGTAGACGTTATGAACGTTTTGACAAAAGCTCAGTATGATGACTACTTGATAGTTTAAGTGCACCATGCTTTACGTCTTAGAACCGGGACTTCAAAAACGTTTTGAACGCCACGGAGCATATAAGATGTTCCAAGAGTTGAAATTAGTATTTCATACTCATGCCCGTGTCGAGAGGTATAAGACTTCTGACAGTACTTTGCCTACAAGATGGAGGAGAATAGCTCAACCAGTGAGCATGTGCTCAGATTGTCTGGGTACTACAATTACTTGAATCAAGTGGGAGTTAATCTTCCAGATAAGATAGTAATTGACAAAGTTCTCTAGTCACTATCACCAAGTTAGTAGAACTTCGTGATGAACTATAATATGCAAGGGATGACGAAAGGAATTCCCGAGCTCTTCGCGGTGCTGAAGTCGGCGAAGGTAGAAATCATGAAAAAGCATCAAGTGTTGATGGTTAACAAGACCACTTGTTTCAAGTAAAGGGAAAAGGGATAGAAGGGAAACTTCAAGAAGAATGACAAGCAAGTTGTCACTCCCGTGAAGAAACCCAAAGCTAAAACTCAAGCCTGAAACTAAGTGCTTCTACTGCAAAGGAAATGGTCACTGGAAGTGGAACTGCCCTAGATACTTGGCGGATAAGAAGGATGGCAAAGTGAACAAAGGTATATTTTGATGTACAGATTATTGATGTGTACTTTACTAGTGTTCATAGCAACCCCTGTGTATTTGATACCGGTTCAGTTGCTAAAATTAGTAACTCGAAACGAGAATTGCAGAATGAACAGAGACTAGTTAAAGGTGAAGTGACGATGTGTGTTGGAAGTGGTTCCAAGATTGATATGATCATCATCGCACACTCCCTATACTTTCGGAATTAGTGTAAAACCTAAATAAATGTTATTTGGCATTTGCGTTGAGCATGAATATGATTTGGTCATATTTGTTGCAATATGGTTATTCATTTAAAGTAATAGAATAATTGTTATTCTGTTTACATGAATAAAACCTTCGATGGTCATACACCCAATGAAAATAGTTTGTTGGATCTCGATCGTGGTGATACACATATTCATAATATTGAAGCCAAAAGATGCAAGGTTAATAATGATAGTGCAACTTATTTGTGGCACTGCCGTTTAGATCATAATGGTGTAAAGCGCATGAAGAAACTCCATAGTGATGGACTTTTGGAATCACTTGATTATGAATCACTTGGTGCTTGCGAACCATGCCTCATGGGCAAGATGACTAAAACTCCGTTCTCCGGAACAATGGAGCGAGCAACAGATTTGTTGGAGATCATACATACAGATGTATGTGGACCAATGAGTGTTGAAGCTCGCGGCGGGTATCGTTATTTTCTGACCTTCACTGATGATTTGAGCAGATATGGGTATATCTACTTAATGAAGCACAAGTCTGAAACATTTGAAAAGTTCAAAGAATTTCAGAGTGAAATGGAGAATCATCGTAACAAGAAAATAAGAGTTTCTACGATATGATCGTAGAGGTAAAATATTTGAGTTAGCGAGTTTGGCCTTCAGTAAAAACAATGTGAAATAGTTTCACTACTCACGCCACCTGGAACACCACAGTGTAATGGTGTGTCCGAACGTCATAACCATACTTTATTAGATATGGTGTGATCGATGATGTCTCTTACCGATCTACCACTATCGCTTTTGGGGTTATGCATTAGAGACAGCTACATTCACGTTAAATAGGGCACCATCTAAATCTGTGGAGATGACACCGTATGACTGTGGTTTGACGAGAAACCTAAGCTGTCATTTCTTTAAGTTTGGGACTGCGATGCTTATGTGAAAAAGTTTCAACATGATAAGCTCGAACCCAAATCGAAGAAGTAAATCTTCGTAGGATACCCTAAAGAAATTGTTGGGTACACCTTCTATCACAGATCCGAAGGCAAGGTCTTTGTTGCTAAGAGTGGATCCTTTCTAGAGAAGGAGTTTCTCTCGAAAGAAGTGAGTGGGAGGAAAGTAGAACTTGATGAGGTAATTGTACCTTCTCCCGAATTGGAAAGTGGAACATCACAGAAACTAGTTCCAGTGATTCCTACACCAATTAGTGAGGAAGCTAATGATGATGATCATGAAACTTCAGATCAAGTTTCTGCTGAACTTCCTAGATCAACCAGAGTTCGTTCCGCATCAGAGTGGTACGGTAACCCGGTTCTGGAAGTCATGTTACTGGACCATGATGAACCTACGAACTATAAGGAAGCGATGATGAGCCCAGATTCCGCAAAATGGCTTGAGGCCATGAAATCTGAGATGGGACCCATGTATGAGAACAAAGTGTGGACTTTGGTTGACTTGCCCGATGATCGGCAAGCCATCGAAAATAAATGGATCTTCAAGAGGAAGACTGACGCTGACGGTAATGTTACTGTTTACAAAGCTCGACTTGTTGCAAAAGTTTTTCAACAAGTTCAAGGAGTTGACTACGATGAGACTTTCTCACCCGTAGCGATGCTTAAGTCTGTCCGAATCATGTTAGCAATTCCGCATTTTATGAAATCTGGCAAATGGATAACAAAACTGCATTCTTTAATGGATTTATTAAAGAAGACTTGTATATGATGCAACTAGAAGGTTTTGTCAATCCTAAAGGTGCTAACAAAATGTGCAAGCTCCAGCGATCCATCTATGGACTGGTGCGAGCATCTCGGAGTTGGAATATACGCTTTGATAAGTTGATCAAAGCATATAGATTTATACGGACTTGCGGTGAAGCCTGTATTTACAAGAAGTGAGTGGGAGCACTACAACCTTTCTGATAAGTATACGTGAATGACATATTGTCGATCGGAAATGATGTGGATTTTTTTGGAAAGCATAAAGGAGTGTTTGAAAGGAGTTTTTCAAAGAAAGACCTTGGTGAAGCTGCTTACATATTGGGCATCAAGATCTATAGAGATAGATCAAGACGCTTGATAATACTTTCGTTGAGTACATACCTTGATAAGATTTTAAAGTAGTTCAAAATGGATCAGTCAAAGAAGGAGTTCTTGCCTGACTTGTAAGGTGTGAAGTTGAGTCAGACTCAAAGCCAGACCACGGCAGAAAAATATAGAGAGAATGAAAGTCATTCCCTATGCCTCAGCCATAGGTTCTATAAAGTATGCCATGCTGTGTACCAAACATGTTGTGTACCTTGCCATGAGTTTGTCAGGGGGGTACAATAGTGATCCAGGAGTAGATCACTGTACAGCGGTCAAAATTATCCTTAGTAACTGGATGACTAAGGAAATATTTCTCGATTATGGAGGTGATAAAGAGTTCGTCGTAAAGGGTTACGCCGATGCAAGCTTTGACACTAAATCCAGATGACTCTAAGTATCAATCTGGATGGGTATTGAAAGTGGGAGCAATTAGCTAGAGTAGCTCTATGCAGAGCATTGTAGACATAGAAATTTGCGAAATACATACGGATCTGAATGTGACAGACCCGTTGACTAAACTTCTCTCACAAGCAAAACATGATCACACCTTATTACTCTTGGGTATTAATCACATAGCGAAGTGAACTATATTATTGACTCTAGTAAACCCTTTGGGTGTTGGTCACATGGCGATGTGAACTATGGGTGTTATTCACATAATGATGTGAACTATCGGTATTAAATCACATGGCGATGTGAGTTAGATTATTGACAATAGTGCAAGTGGGAGACTGAAGGAAATATTCCCTAGAGGCAATAATAAAGTTGTTATTTATATTTCCTTATATCATGATAAATGTTTATTATTCATGCTAGAATTGTATTAACCGGAAACTTAGTGCATGTGTGAATACATAGACAAAATAGAGTGTCCCTAGTATGCCTCTACTAGACTAGCTCATTGATCAAAGATGGTTATTTTTCCTAACCATAGACATGAGTTGTCATTTGATCAACGGGATCACATCATTAGGAGAATGATGCGATGGACAATACCCATCCGTTAGATTAGCACTATGATCGTTTAGTTTTACTGCTATTGCTTTCTTCATGACTTATACATGTTCCTATGACTATGAGATTATGCAACTCCCGAATACCGTAGGAACACCTTTTGTGCTATCAAACATCACAACGTAACTGGGTGATCATAAAGATGCTCTACAGGTGTCTTCGAAAGTGTTCGTGGTGTTGGCATAGATCAAGACTAGGATTTGTCACTCCGAGTGTCGGAGAGGTATCTCTAGGCCCTCTCGGTAATGCACATCATAATAAGCCTTGCAAGCAAAAGACTAATGAGTTAGTCACGAGATGGTGTATTACGGAATGAGTAAAGAGACTTGCCGGTAACGCGATTGAACTAGGTATAGAGATACCGACGATCGAATCTCGGGCAGGTAACATACCAATGACAAAAGGAACAACGTATGCTGTTATGCGGTTTGACCGATAAAGATCTTCGTAGAATATGTAGGAGCCAATATGAGCATCCAGGTTCCGCTATTGCTTATTGACCGGAGTTGAGTCTCGGTCATGTCTACATAGTTCTCGAACCCGTAGGGTCCGCACGCTTAACGTTTGATGACGATCGGTATTACGAGTTTATGAGTTTTGATGTACCGAAGGAGTTCGGAGTCCCGGATGAGACCGGGGACATGACGAGGAGTCTCGAAATGGTCGAGACGTAAAGATCGATATATTGGACGACTATATTCGGACATCGGAAAGGTTCCGAGTGATTCGGGTATTTTTCGGAGTATATGGGCCTTATTGGGCCATACGGGAATAGAGGAGAAAGGCCAAAAGGAAGGAGGCGCGCGCCCCCCCTCTGGTACGAATTGGACAAGGGGTGCAGCCCCCTTTTCCTTCTCCCTCTCCACCTCTTTCCTTCTCTCCTACTCCAGAAAGGAAAGGGGAATCCTACTAGGACTTGGGAGTCCTAGTAGGACTCCCCACACTTGGCGCGCCCCCTCTAGGGCCGGCCTCTCCCTTGCTCCTTTATATACGGGGGCAGGGGGCACCCTAGGACACACAAGTTGAATTGTTTTAGCCGTGTGCGGTGCCCCCCTCCACAGAAACACACCTCGGTTATACCGTTGCAGTGCTTAGACGAAGCCCTGCGCCGGTAGATACATCATATCTGTCACCACGCCGTCGTGCTGACGAAACTCTCCCGTGAAGCTCAACTGGATCAAGAGCTCGTGGGACGTCATCAAGCTGAACGTGTGCTGAACGCAGAGGTGCCATACGTTCGGTGCTTGATCGGTTGAATCGCGAAGAAGTTCGACTACATCAACCGCATCACTTGACGCTTCCGCTCCCGGTCTACGAGGGTACGTAGACTCACTCTCCCCTCTCGTTGCTATACATCTAGTAGATAGATCTTGCGTGATCGTAGGAAAATTTTGAAAATACTACGTTCCCCAACACCATCCACCTTGGTCGACACTTTAACTGCGCACGCAACAGCAGAAGTAGCCCCTGTCGACAAGGCGCAGCATGATGCGGAGATCATTCAACTGAAGAGCCGGATTGAGCAAGCTAAACTGGATCTGGATGCGGAGAAAGCCAGGATGGCTACAAGACAGGCAGAGCTAGATTCCCAAGCCTTCCGGCTTAGGCTGGATCAGAACGCTCCCCAGGAGGCAATGTACAAAAGGCAACAAACTCGTCTACCGCCGGTTTATGAGGCGAGGAATCTCTTTGGCACACCAGGAGCGGGAGCCAGTAACCACCCAGAGGTAAACCTGGGAGGAGATCCGGGGACTGGTGCGTCGGTTCAGCCGCCAGCCACGGAGCGGAACCGCCAAGTTGTGCCAACGCCGCACGTTCCCACCCCTCCCGGCCATTATTCTAACCCGTTGGACAACATTGTCGCCGCCGCTTCATGACTGGCCGCTTTACCCATTGAGGGGACATCCCCCATAGCAATGGAGGCACGACGGGCTAAGGAGTTGCTGGACACGGCGCTGACACAGCAGCATGCGTATTCTTATAGCCGGGAGAGGATTCATTCAACCCCCCGCCCGAGCCGTAGTTACACAAGGCACTGGGATGAACCAGTTGTATCTAGCAGCGAGCGGAGACGGCACTGTCACAGGCAGGATAATCCGGCAGGGGCAGAAGCACACGCCCAAGAGGCGGTAAACCAGGCTAGACATACTGCCCGCGAGGACACCCGTCAAGCGACGCCGGTTCACCCCACCACCGCAGAAACGGGAGTCATGGCCAGTTCCTTTGGGGTACAGTGTCTCATCCCCGCTTTACGAAGCGTGAAATTACCCAAAGACTTCAAAGGCCCGCGCAAGGTACCCAACTACACGACGGATCTGGCTCCAGAGGCATGGGTTGAAAGTTATGAGATGGCTATGGAGATGCTTGATATGGAGGAAGCGGCGTGTGCCAAATAATTCACAATGATGCTTGAGGGTACAGCCCGGACATGGTTAAACCACCTAACTCCATCGGATCATGGGGTGAGTTGCGTCGCCGGTTTATCAGTAATTTCAAAGACACGTGCAAACAGCCGATGTCTGTGGTGGACTTAGCAGCATGTGTTCAAGGATAGCAGGAGACCACAAGCAGTTGGGTGCGGCGAGTATCAGAAATCTTGCACTCTTCCAATAGTATCAACCCCAGTACGGCGATAGTGACGTTGGAGAACAATTGCCGGTTCGAGTCTTTGAGGCCGAAGTTAGGACGGCTCAAGCACGATTGCAACGACATGGGAACACTCATGAGCGCTTTGGTGAAGTATGGGGACTCTGATAACACCAAGTACCCAGATGCAGACGGAGACAAATCCAAGAAGGCGAGCAAGGCTCGTAAACCGGCGCAAGCCAATCCGGCAGGTACAGGTTACAATGGCAAGCGAAAAGCGGAGGGCGGCTCAGACTTTGTGGCCAATACCAACGTTCAGGGCAACGAGCAGCGCCGCAAGGGTAAACCGCCCCCGCGCAACGAGAGGCCACCCTTCAATCTAGATCAGCAGCTAAGTGTGCCTTGCCCAAGACATGGTACAGAGGAAAACCTGGCTACACATCTCTGGAAGGACTGTCGTATCATGCAGGAGGTTATAAGACAGGCCAAGTATAACCACGGACCCCCCAGCAGCGGATCAAGTTCCGGCTTTCTGGGTCCGGGTTACCAGGGTAACGGATTCGGATCAGGATATCATGGCGGTAACAATAACCACAACGGCAACAATCAGCATCAACATAACCAGCAGCACGGTCAGGGTGGTTACAACAACCAAGGCAATCAGCAGCGTCAGCAGCAGCAGCAGTCCGGATATTAGAATAATCCGAAGGAGCTAAGCAGTGGGCAGTATCATGTTTTCACCACAAGCTTGTGCAAACGAGATCAAAAAGTTCTGAAGCGGGCAGTACACGCAGTTGAACCGCCGATACTACGTTTTTTACGTTGGTCCGAGCAACCCATTGTGTGGAGCAGAGAGGATCACCCGCCGCGGGTTGATAATCCGAGCCAGTTGGCCTTAGTGGTGGCACCATAGGTGGGTGGTTACAAGTTCACAAAAGTACTTATGGACGACGGCAGCAGCATCAACATCCTATACTATGAGACTTTCCGGTGTATGGGGTTGACAGATAAGAAGCTCCGGCAGTCCAACACAGTATTCCATGGAGTGGTGCCAGGTAAATCGGCTTACCCAGTTGGGAAAATTGATCTGGAAGTTACCTTTGGGGATGAGCAGGATTCCAGATTGGAGACAGTGACCTTTGAGGTCGTAAAGATCAGGAGCCCATATCATGCTCTGTTTGGGAGACCGGTTTACGCCAAGTTCATGGCTAGAACGTGTTATGTTTATTTGCGGCTTAAGATGCCGGGTCACAAGGGAACCATCACAGTTCACGGGAGCCGCAAGATCGCATTGGAATGCGAGGAAGGAGACGCAGCATACGCTGAAGCAGTTTGTGCTACGGAGGAGCTGAAATTCTACAAAGACAATGTTGATCCGGCAGATATGTCCCCGTTGAAGAAGCCAACTACAGAGCATGATCCGGCGTTAAAGTTTAAATCGGCAGAAGAAACCAAGCAGGTTGACTTTGTTCCGGGTGATTCGTCCAAGCAGTTCACTATCAGCACTAACCTAGACCCCAAATAGGAAAGCGCGCTCATCGAGTTCATCCGTGAGAACCGGGATATCTTTGCATGGAAACCTTTTGACATGCCAGGTATACCGAGTGAACTCGCTGAGCACAGTCTTAATATTGATCCGAAGTTTAAACCAGTCAAGCAGTATTTGCGCCGCTTCAATGAGGAGAGGCGCAAGGCTATAGGTGAAGAAGTGGCTAGGCTCTTGGCCGCAGGATTCATAGTTGAGGTGTTTCATCCAGAATGGTTGGCTAATCTGGTGCTGGTGCTAAAGAAAAATGGAACCTGGAGGATGTGTGTTGATTACACAGACTTGAACAAGGCTTGCCCAACTGATCCTTTTGCTCTCCCCCGTATTGATCAGATTATTAATGCTACGGCAGGATGTGAGCGGCTAAGTTTTTTGGATGCATATTCAGGTTATCATCAGATCAAGATGGCGGTTAAGGACCAGGAGAATACCGCTTTCATAACTCCTTTCGGAGCCTTTTGCTATGTATCCATGCCTTTTGGGCTCAAGAGTGCCCAAGCAACTTATCAATGTTGTGTGCAGAACTGCTTCAAGGGCAGATTGGAAAAAATGTCCATGCTTATGTTGATGACATTGTGGTGAAATCCAGGAAGGAGGAGACGCTGATAGAGGACTTGAAAGAAACCTTTGACAACCTCCGGGTTTACAAGATGATGCTTAATCCGGAGAAGTGTGTTTTTGGTGTTCCAGCAGGCAAGCTCCTTGGATTCTTAGTATCAAACAGAGGGATTGAAGCTAATCCGGAGAAGATCAAGGCGATCACCTCCTTGGCTAAACCGGCTTGTATAAATGATGTCCAGCTCGTGGCAGGCCGTATTGCAGCATTGAGCCGGTTCATCAGCCGTTAGGGAGAGAAGGCGATCCCGTTTTATCAGATGCTGAAAAAGACGGATCAGTTTGTTTGGAGCAATGCTGCAAACGCTATGTTCGAGGATTTGAAGCGGCAATTAGCAGAACCGCCAGTTCTTGCTGCCCCTGTTGACAAAGAGCCGCTGCTGTTGTACGTGGCCGCCAATGCCCGTGCAGTTAGCGTGGAAATTGTGGTGGAACGCAAGGAAGCAGGCAAGGAACATCCGGTTCAGCGCCCGGTTTACTACATCAGTGAGGTCCTTATTGAGTCAAAGCAAAGATATCCACACTCGCAGAAGTTAGTATACGGGGTGTTCATGGCAAACCAGAAGTTGAAGCACTATTTCCAGGGCCACCCAATCACTGTCGTCAGCTCAGCTCCATTGGGGGATATAATCCAGAACAGAGAAGCCACTGGCAGAGTGGCGAAATGGGCCATTGAGCTTAGCCCACACGGATTGAAATAAGTACCCCATACTGCTATAAAATCCCAAGCACTGGTGGATTTCATCAATGATTGGACAGAGTTGCAAGCACCTGAGGAGAAGCTGGATCATACATACTGGACTATTCACTTTGACGGTTCAAGACAATTGGAGGGATCGGGGGTTGGAGTCGTGTTAACTTCCCCACGAGGTGACAAGTTCTGTTATGTCCTTCGGTTAATGTTCCCTTGCACCAACAATGCTGCTGAGTATGAAGCTCTCCTTCACGGTTTACGGATGGCCAAGGAGATGAACTTGAGCCGGGTCAAGTGCTTTGGTGATTCAGATCTAGTGGCACAACAGGTATCTGGGAAGTGGGATTCTAAAGATCCACTCATGGCGCTTATCGGCGAGAAGTTGAAGCAGTCGCAGGATACTTCAAAGGGTATCAGGTGGACCACATAGACCGGCGAAAAAATGAAGCGGCCGATGCATTAAGCCGGCTGGGCTCTCAGCGTAAACCGGTTCCACCTAATACCTTCTTAGATGAACTGCATAGTCCGTCAGTTCAGATACCTTCAGAGGAGGATTTAGCTGTTCCTGATCCGGAAGCACAGCTAGTTGCAGCTCTTCACATTATTCCGGATTGGACACTCCCTTACTTGGCGTACCTGAGCCGAGGTGAGTTGCCAGAGGACGAAGTTGAGGCCCGGCAGATAATCCGGCGGTCCAAGTCTATGACTATCGTCAATGGAGAACTTCATCACCGCAGCATTTCTGGGCGTTTCAGCGGTGCGTATCATCAGAGGAAGGCTGTGATATTCTTCGAGAGATTCACGAAGGAGATTGTGGTCATCACGCCGGTTCAAAGTCATTGGTAGCTAAATCTTTTCGTCATGGGTTCTACTGGTTAACGGCTCACGCTGATGCAGAGAACTTGGTCAGAAAATGTGATGCTTGCTAGAAATTTGCACGACGTGCTCATGTTCCGGCGCAGGAGCTAGGGATGATTCCAATTACTTGGCCGTTTGCGACTTGGGGGCTTGATATGGTTGGACCCTTTAAAAGATCCCAAGATCAGAAAACCCACCTGTTAGTAGCAGTGGACAAGTTTACAAAGTGGGTTGAGGCAGAGCCTGTCAGTAAGTGTGATGCGGCAACAACGGTTAAATTCATCAAAAAGGTAATTTTCCGGTTTGGCTTTCCACACAGCATCATTACTGATAATGGCACCAACCTATCTAAAGGAGAGATGGAAGAGTTCTGTCAAAGAGAACATATTCGCCTGGATGTATCGTCAGTAGCTCACCCTCAGTCCAATGGCCAAGCTGAGAGGGCCAACCAAGAGATCTTGAGAGGCATCAAGCCCCGGCTTATGGTTCCTTTGCAAAGAACACCAGGTTGCTGGGTAGAGGAGTTACCTTCTGTCCTCTGGAGCATCAACACTACACCTAACAGGTCTACATGTTATACGCCTTTCTTCATGGTGTATGGTGCTGAAGTGGTTCTCCCTAGTGACATCCGGCATGACTCACCACGGGTGGCAGCTTACATTGAAGTGGATAATGAGCAAGCAAGACAAGACAGCTTGGACCGGCTGGATGAGGAACGGGACACGGCAGCAGCGCGATCGGCAATTTATCAACAATGTTGGGGAACGTAGTATTTTAAAATTTTCCTACGATCACACAAGATCTATCTACTAGATGCATAGCAACGAGAGGGGAGAGTGTGTCTACGTACCCTCGTAGACCGGGAGCGGAAGCGTCAAGTGACGCGGTTGATGTTGTCGAACTTCTTCGCGATCCAACCGATCAAGCACCGAACGTACGGCACCTCCGCGTTCAGCACACGTTCAGCTTGATGACGTCCCACGAGCTCTTGATCCAGTTGAGCTTCACGAGAGAGTTTCGTCAGCACGACGGCGTGGTGACGGATATGATGTATTCACCGGTGCAGGGCTTCGCCTAAGCACTTCAACGGTATGACCGAGGTGTGTTTCTGTGGAGGGGGGCACCGCACATGGCTAAAACAATTCAACTTGTGTGTCTTTGGGTGCCCCCTGCCCCCGTATATAAAGGAGCAAGGGGGAAGGCCGGCCGGCCCTTGTTTGGTGCGGCTAGGGTTGCAATCCTACTAGGAATAGGATTGCAATCCTATTCCTAGTAGGAATCACCAAAAGAAGGAAGAGAGGGAAAGGAAAAAGGAGAGGTGGCGCCCCCCCAATCCTAGTCCAACTAGGAACCCTAGGTGGGGCGCCGGCCAGCCCTATGGGCTGCCTCTCTCTTTCCCTTAAGGCCCACTATGGACCATCCCCCCTCGTAGGGGGTTCTGGTAACCCCCTCCGGCAATCCCGTTAAATCCGAAACTTTTCCGGAACACTTCCGGTGTCCGAATATAGTCGTCCAATATATCAATCTTTATGTCTTGGACATTCCGAGACTCCTCGTCATGTCCGTGATCTCATCCGGGACTCCGAACTACCTTCGGTACATCAAAACTCATAAACTCATAATACCGATCGTCATCAAACGTTAAGCGTGCGGACCCTACGGGTTCGAGAACTATGTAGACATGACCGAGACTCATCTCCGGTCAATAACCAATAGCGGAACCTGGATGTTCATATTGGCTCCTACATATTCTACGAAGATCTTTTATCGGTCAAAACCGCATAACAACATACGTTGTTCCTTTTGTCATCGGTATGTTACTTGCCCGAGATTCGATCGTCGGTATCTCTATACCTAGTTCAATCTCGTTACCGGCAAGTCTCTTTACTCGTTCCGTAACACATCATCTCGTGACCAACTCATTAGTCTTTTGCTTGCAAGGCTTATTGTGATGTGTGTTACCGAGAGGGCCCAGAGATACCTCTCCGACACTCGGAGTGACAAATCCTAATCTTGATCTATGCCAACACCACGAATACTTTCGGAGACACCTGTAGAGCATCTTTATGATCACCCAGTTACGTTGTGACGTTTGATAGCACACAAGGTGTTCCTACGGTATTCGGGAGTTGCATAATCTCATAGTCATAGGAACATGTATAAGTCATGAAGAAAGCAATAGCAGTTAAACTAAACGATCATAGTGCTATGCTAACGGATGGGTCTTGTCCATCACATCAATCTCCTAATGATGTGATCCCGTTGATCAAATGACAACTCATGTCTATGGCTAGGAAACATAACCATCTTTGATCAATGAGCTAGTCTAGTAGAGGCATACTAGGGACATACTGTTTTGTCTATGTATTCACACATGTACTAAGTTTCCGGTTAATACAATTCTAGCATGAATAAAAGACATTTATCATGATATAAGGAAATACAAATAACATCTTTATTATTGCCTCTAGGGCATATTTCCTTCAGTATCCCACTTGAACTAGAGTCAATAATCTAGATTACAAAGTGATGATCCTCACACCCATGGAGTCTTGGTGCTGATCATGTTTTGCCCGTGGAAGAGGCTTAGTCAACGGGTCTGCAACATTCAGATCCGTATGTATTTTGCAAATCTCTATGTCTCCCTCCTTGACTAGATCGCGGATGGAATTGAAGCGTCTTTTGATGTGCTTTGTTCTCTTGTGAAACCTGGATTCCTTTGCCAAGGCTATGGCTCCAGTGTTGTCACAAAAGATTTTCATTGGACCCCATGCACTAGGTATTACACCTAGATCGGATATGAACTCCTTCATTTGCTGCTTCCGAAGCAGCTATGTATTCCGCTTCACACGTAGATCCCGCCACGACGCTCTGCTTGGAACTGCACCAACTGACAGCTCCACCGTTCAATAAAAATACATATCCGGTTTGTGACTTTGAGTCATCCGGATCAGTGTCAAAGCTAGAATCGACGTAACCGTTTACGACGAGCTCTTTGTCACCTCCATACACGAGAAACATATCCTTTGTTCTTTTCAGATACTTTAGGATGTTTTTGACCGCTGTCCAGTGATCCACTCCTGGATTACTTTGGTACCTCCCTGCTAGACTTATAGCAAGGCACACATCAGGTCTGGTACATAGCATTGCATACATGATAGATCCTATGGCTGAGGCATAGGGAATGACTTTCATTTTCTCTCTATCTTCTGCAGTGGTCGGGCATTGAGTCTTACTCAACTTCACACCTTGTAATACAGGCAAGAACCCTTTCTTTGACTGATCCATTTTGAACTTCTTCAAAATCTTATCAAGGTATGTGCTTTGTGAAAGTCCAATTAAGCGTCTTGATCTATCTCTATAGATCTTGATGCCTAATATATAAGCAGCTTCACCGAGGTCTTTCATTGAAAAACTCTTATTCAAGTATCCTTTTATGCTATCCAGAAATTCTATATCATTTCCAATCAACAATATGTCATCCACATATAATATTAGAAATGCTACAGAGCTCCCACTCACTTTCTTGTAAATACTGGCTTCTCCAAAAGTCTGTATAAAACCATATGCTTTGATCACCTCATCAAAGCGTATATTCCAACTCCGAGATGCTTGCACCAGTCCATAGATGGATCGCTGGAGCTTGCATACTTTGTTAGCACCTTTTGGATCGACAAAACCTTCTGGTTGCATCATATACAACTCTTCTTTGAGATATCCATTCAGGAATGCGGTTTTGACATCCATTTGCCAGATTTCATAATCATAAAATGCGGCAATTTGCTAACATGATTCGGATAGACTTAAGCATCGCTACAGGTGAGAAAGTCTCATCGTAGTCAACTCCTTGAACTTGTCGAAAACCTTTCGCAACAAGTCGAGCTTTGTAAACAGTAACATTACCGTCTGCGTCGGTCTTCCTCTTGAAGATCCATTTATTTTCGATGGCCTGCCGATCATCGGGCAAGTCAACCAAAGTCCACACTTTGTTCTCATACATGGATCCCATCTCAGATTTCATGGCCTCAAGCCATTTTGCGGAATCTGGGCTCATCATCGCTTCCTCATAGTTCGTAGGTTCATCATGGTCTAGTAACATGATTTCCAGAACTGGGTTGCCGTACCACTCTGGTGCGGAACGTACTCTGGTTGATCTACGACGTTCAGCAGAAACTTGATCCGAAGTTTCATGATCATTATCATTAACTTCCTCACTGATTGGTGTAGGAATCACTGGAACAATTTTCTGTGATGTACTACTTTCCAATCCGGGAGAAGGTACAATTACCTCATCAAGTTCTACTTTCCTCCCACTCACTTCTTTCGAGAGAAACTCTTTTTCTAGAAAGGATCCATTCTTAGCAACGAATATCTTGCCTTCGGATCTGTGATAGAAGGTGTACCCAACAGTCTCTTTTGGGTATCCTATGAAGACACATTTCTCCGACTTGGGTTCGAGCTTATCAGGTTGAAGTTTTTTCACATAAGCATCGCAGCCCCAAACTTTTAAGAAACGACAACTTTGGTTTCTTGCCAGACCATAGTTCATAAGGTGTCACATCAACGGGTTTAGATGGTGCCCTATTTAACGTGAATGCAGCTGTCTCTAAAGCATAACCCCAAAACGATAGTGGTAAATCGGTAAGAGACATCATAGATCGTACCATATCTAATAAAGTACGGTTACGACGTTCGGATACACCATTACGCTGCGGTGTTCCAGGCGGCGTGAGTTGTGAAACTATTCCACATTGTTTCAAATGAAGACCAAACTCGTAACTCAAATATTCTCCTCCACGATCAGATCGTAGAAACTTTATTTTCTTGTTACGATGATTCTCTACTTCACTCTGAAATTCTTTGAACTTTTCAAATGTTTCAGACTTGTGTTTCATTAAGTAGATATACCCATATCTGCTCAAATCATCAGTGAAGGTCAGAAAATAACGATACCCGCCGCGTGCTTCAACACTCATTGGTCCACATACATCAGTATGTATGATTTCCAACAAATATGTTGCTCGCTCCATAGTTCCGGAGAACGGAGTTTTAGTCATCTTGCCCATGAGGCATGGTTCGCAAGCACCAAGTGATTCATAATCAAGTGATTCCAAAAGTCCATCATTATGGAGTTTCTTCATGCGTTTTACACCAATATGACCTAAACGGCAGTGCCACAAATAAGTTGCACTATCATTATTAACCTTGCATCTTTTGGTTTCAATATTATGAATATGTGTATCACTACAATCGAGATCCAATAAGAATAGACCACTCTTTAAGGGTGCATGACCATAAAAGATATTATTCATTAAAATAGAACAACCATTATTCTCTGATTTAAATGAATAACCGTCTCGCAACAAACAAGATCCAGATATAATGTTCATGCTCAACGCTGGCACCAAATAACAATTATTTAGGTCTAAAACTAATCCCGAAGGTAGATGTAGAGGTAGCGTGCCGACGGCGATCACATCGACTTTGGAACCGTTTCCCACGCGCATTGTCACCTCGTCCTTAGCTAATCTTCGTTTAATCCGTAGTCCCTCTTTCGAGTTACAAATATTAGCAACCGAACCGGTATCAAATACCCAGGTACTACTACGAGCATTAGTAAGGTACACATCAATAACATGTATATCACATATACCTTTGTTCACCTTGCCATCCTTCTTATCCGCCAAATACTTGGGGCAGTTCCGCTTTCAGTGTCCAGTCCCCTTGCAGTAGAAGCACTCAGTTTCAGGCTTGGCTCCAGATTTGGGTTTCTTCGTGGAAGTAGCAACTGTCTTGCTATTCTTTTTGAAGTTCCCCTTCTTTCCCTTGCCCTTTTTCTTGAAACTAGTGGTCTTGTTAACCATCAACACTTGATGCTCCTTCTTGATTTCTACCTCCGCAGCTTTGAGCATGGCGAAGAGCTCGGGAATTGTCTTTTGCATCCCTTGCATATTATAGTTCATCACAAAGCCTTTATAGCTTGGTGGCAGTGATTGAAGAACTCTATCAATAACACTATCCTCGTCAACCTTGCAACCAAGTTGAGTCATATGATTGTAGTACCCAGACATTCTGAGCAAGTGTTCACTGATAGAACTATTCTCCTCCATTTTGCAGCTGTAGAATTTTATTGGAAATCTCATATTTCTCAATCCGGGCATTTGCTTCAAATATTAACTTCAACTCCTGGAACATCTCATATGGTCCATGACGTTCAAAACGTCGTTGAAGTCCCGGTTCTAAGCCGTAAAGCATGGCACACTGAACTATCGTGTAGTCATCAGACCGCGATTGCCAGACGTTCAAAGCGTCCACATTAGCGGGAGGGGGCTTGTCACCTAGCGGTGCTTCAAGGACATAATTCTTCTGTGCAGCAATGAGGATAATCCTCAGGTTACGGACCCAGTCCGTGTAATTGCTACCATCATCTTTCAACTTAGCTTTCTCTAGGAATGCATTAAAATTCAAAGGAACGGTAGCAAGGGCCATTGATCTACAATAACATAGATATGCAATAACTATCAGGACTAAGTTCATGATAAATTAAAGTTCAATTTAATCATATTAATTAAAGAACTCCCACTTAGATAGACATCCCTCCGGTCATCTAAATGATCACGTGATCCAAATCAACTAAACCATGTCCGATCATCACGTGAGATGGAGTAGTTTCAATGGTGAACATCTTATGTTGATCATATCTACTATATGATTCACGCTCGACCTTTCGGTCTCTAGTGTTCCGAGGCCATATCTCCATATGCTAGGCTCGTCAAGTTTAACCCGAGTATTCTGCGTGTGCAAAACTGGCTTACACCCGTTGTATTTGAACGTAGAGCTTATCACACCCGATCATCACGTGGTGTCTCGGCACGACGAACTTTCGCAACGGTGCATACTCAGGGAGAACACTTATACCTTGAAATTTAGTAAGGGATCATCTTATAATGCTACCGTCGTTCTAAGCAAAATAAGAAGCATAATAAGATAAACATCACATGCAATCAAAATATGTGACATGATATGGCCATCATCATCTTGTGCTTTTGATCTCCATCTTCAAAGCATCGTTATGATCACCTTCGTCACCAGCGCGACACCTTGATCTCCATCGTAGCATCGTTGTCGTATCGCCAACTATTGCTTCTACGACTATCGCTACCGTTTAGTGATAAAGTAAATCAATTACATGGCGATTGCATTTCATACAATAAAGCGACAACCATATGGCTCCTGCAAGTTGCCGATAACTTTACAAAACATGATCATCTCATACAAAACCGTATAACTCATCATGTCTTGACCATATCACATCACAACATGCCCTGCAAAAACAAGTTAGACGTCCTCTATTTTGTTGTTGCAATTTTTACGTGGCTGCTACGGGCTTAGCAAGAACCGTTCTTACCTACGCATACAAAACCACAACGATGTTTCGTCAAGTATGTGCTGTTTTAACCTTCACAAGGACCGGGCGTAGCCACACTTGATTCAGCTAAAGTGAGAGAGACAGACACCCGCCAGTCACCTTTAAGCAACGAGTGCTCGTAACGGTGAAACCAGTCTCGCGTAAGCGTACGCGTAATGTCGGTCCGGGCCGCTTCATCTCACAATACCGCCGAAGCAAAGTATGACATGCTGGTAAGCAGTATGACTAGTATCGCCCACAACTCATTGTGTTCTACTCGTGCATATCATCTACGCATAGACCTGGCTCATGATGCCACTGTTGGGGAACGTAGTATTTTAAAATTTTCCTACGATCACGCAAGATCTATCTACTAGATGCATAGCAACGAGAGGGGAGAGTGTGTCTACGTACCCTCGTAGACCGGGAGCGGAAGCGTCAAGTGACGCGGTTGATGTCGTCGAACTTCTTCGCGATCCAACCGATCAAGCACCTAACGTACGGCACCTCCGCGTTCAGCACACGTTCAGCTTGATGACGTCCCACGAGCTCTTGATCCAGTTGAGCTTCACGGGAGAGTTTCGTCAGCACGACGGCGTGGTGATGGATATGATGTATTCACCGATGCAGGGCTTCGCCTAAGCACTGCAACGGTATGACCGAGGTGTGTTTCTGTGGAGGGGGCACCGCACACGGCTAAAACAATTCAACTTGTGTGTCTTTGGGTGCCCCCCTGCCCCCGTATATAAAGGAGCAAGGGGGGAGGCCGGCCGGCCCTTGTTTGGTGCGGCTAGGGTTGCAATCCTACTAGGAATAGGATTGGATTGCAATCCTATTCCTAGTAGGAATCACCAAAAGAAGGAAGAGAGGGAAAGGAAAAAGGAGAGGTGGCGCCCCCCCCCCCAATCCTAGTCCAACTAGGAACCCTAGGTGGGGCGCCGGCCAGCCCTATGGGCTGCCTCTCTCTTTCCCTTAAGGCCCACTATGGACCATCCCCCCTCGTAGGGGGTTCCGGTAACCCCCTCCGGCAATCCCGTTAAATCTGAAACTTTTCCGGAACACTTCCGGTGTCCGAATATAGTCGTCCAATATATCAATCTTTATGTCTCGGACATTCCGAGACTCCTCGTCATGTCCGTGATCTCATCCGGGACTCCGAACTACCTTCGGTACATCAAAACTCATAAACTCATAATACCGATCGTCATCAAACGTTAAGCGTGCGGACCCTACGGGTTCGAGAACTATGTAGACATGACCGAGACTCATCTCCGGTCAATAACCAATAGCGGAACCTGGATGTTCATATTGGCTCCTACATATTCTACGAAGAACTTTTATCGGTCAAACCGCATAACAACATACGTTGTTCCTTTTGTCATCGGTATGTTACTTGCCCGAGATTCGATCGTCGGTATCTCTATACCTAGTTCAATCTCGTTACCGGCAAGTCTCTTTACTCGTTCCGTAACACATCATCTCGTGACTAACTCATTAGTCTTTTGCTTGCAAGGCTTATTGTGATGTGTGTTACCGAGAGGGCCCAGAGATACCTCTCCGACACTCGGAGTGACAAATCCTAATCTTGATCTATGCCAACACCACAAATACTTTCGGAGACACCTGTAGAGCATCTTTATGATCACCCAGTTACGTTGTGACGTTTGATAGCACACAAGGTGTTCCTACGGTATTCGGGAGTTGCATAATCTCATAGTCATAGGAACATGTATAAGTCATGAAGAAAGCAATAGCAGTAAAACTAAACGATCATAGTGCTATGCTAACGGATGGGTCTTGTCCATCACATCATTCTCCTAATGATGTGATCCCGTTGATCAAATGACAACTCATGCCTATGGCTAGGAAACATAACCATCTTTGATCAATGAGCTAGTCTAGTAGAGGCATACTAGTGACATACTGTTTTGTCTATGTATCCACACATGTACTAAGTTTCCGGTTAATACAATTCTAGCATGAATAAAAGACATTTATCATGATATAAGGAAATACAAATAACATCTTTATTATTGCCTCTAGGGCATATTTCCTTCAAACAAGACCTGCGCCGGTACCACAGCCGCCGGGTTAAGACCAGAACGTTCCAGGAGGGAGATGTGGTGCTCCGGCTCATCCAAGACCAGAAAGATATGCACAAGTTATCCCCACCTTGGGAAGGACCCTTTGTGGTCAGCAAGAACCTACACAATGGTTCATACTACCTGGTCGATATTCGAGAACATACGGACTCACATACGGCAGAGGAGGAGACGAAGCGGCCGTGGAACATCGCTCTTCTGCGACCTTACTACACTTGAGCTATTGGCTCCACTTTATGTACCATGTATATATTATGATTAATAAATAAACCGGCGCCCCCAGTAAATCGGGGAATCAGCCATCTTCGCAAAAAGAGTATCACATGGGGGCTTTGAAAGAAGCTCACCATGGCCTCTTAAACCGACGCCCTTGATAGCATCAGGGAATCAGCCGTGTCTTTCTTACAAAGGAGTATCACATGGGAGTTTCTCCGAAAACTCACCATGGCCTCCTAAACCGGCACCCCTGATAGCATCAGGGAATCAGCCGTGTCTTTCTTACAAAGGAGTATCACATGGGAGTTTCTCCGAAAACTCACCATGGCCTCCTAAACCGGCGCCCCTGATAGCATCAGGGAATCAGCCGTGTCTTTCTTACAAAGGAGTATCACATGGGAGTTCCTCCGAAAACTCACCATGGCCTCCTAAACCGGCACCCCTGATAGCTACAGGAAATCAGCCATGTTTTTCAAAGGAGTATCACATGGGAGTTTCTCCGAAAACTCACCATGGCCTCCTAAACCGGCGCCCCTGATAGCTACAGGGAATCAGCCATGTTTTTCAAAGGAGTATCACATGGGAGTTTCTCGAAAAACTCACCATGGCCTCCTAAACCGGCGCCCCTGATAGCTACAGGGAATCAGCCGTGTTTTTCAAAGGAGTATCACATGTGAGTTTCTCCGAAAACTCACCATGGCCTCCTAAACCGGCGCCCCTGATAGCTACAGGGAATCAGCCGTGTTTTTCAAGGAGTATCACATGGGAGTTTCTCCGAAAACTCACCATGGCCTCCTAAAACTGGCGCCCTTGATGCATCAAGGAATCAGCCATTGACAATCATCGAGTTGATCACCTAAAGACAAGATCCTTCAGAGGTTTTGAAACATTGGGTGGCGTGTCATCGATGAAAAAACCTCGAATTTGGAGCCTCGCAGCTCGTAAAAAGCCTCGACTACATGGTCTTATTTGCCCAAAAAACCTTATTTCTATGATTTCACAAATCTTGGTCGTCATGATCATTGGCTTTTTAACCAAGTCCATTGATGCGAGTCTGGACAGCTACAGCGTTGATCATATATCTACAAAGTTACAAGTCTGGGTCATGAACACCAGCGAGATTTAAACCGGTGTTCATCATAACCCGGATCGGTCATCAGGCTAAGCGAAACAAAAGAACCAAGAGCCTCATCAGTACCTATGCTTTTACTTATTTGTACCGGATTAAGGTCTACAAGCACACTTAATCAAAGGTATGATATATGTTTGTGATCAAAAGCTATTCCTTTGATATATGTATCAGAGCAGTATAATCCGTCCGGTGGTAAACCGCCAGGACATCTTTTAGCTTTGTTCATGCAGGCATGGATGATATAGGTGTATCATGCATTACAAATAAGAGATTAAATTCGGAGATGCCAATCCGGATAATGCCGTAACAGTAGGACAAAAGCAGTATTTCAACTATCCTATTACAAGGCACTCGCAGGCCTGAATAGATCAAAGTTTTTGCAAAGTACTCGGCAATTTAAAGCTAACATCAGACGGATTATGACTCCTCTTCAAATTGCGAAGGCTGAGGATCATCTTGTTCCAGATCTTCATCGACTTCAGCCAATGGCTGGAAACCAGGAGCGCACCAATCAATCTTGGAGAGGGCACAGAAATATACTTCTTCATTGATGAGATCTGAAGGGTCAATATCTGTAGCAAAAGTATGGTTACGAACTGGTGGGATGAGATTTTCGGTGTCGTAAACCGGCCGCTCCACCTGCGAATTTTCTAAGTCATAAGCCGGATGATACCTTGTCAAATCCGCCTCATCAGCAAGCTTACTGGCAAGCGGGCGCATGTCCTTCGTCAAAGCACGGAGATCTTCGGCAGAGAAGACTGACCCGTCTTCTTTGTTGCTGGGATAGCCGTTCATAGCTTCAGCCGGGTCAAAATCAGGGACCCATGCTTTGGCCCGGGTCAGCGCCATAAGAGAGCTAGCTCGGGCGGCATATTTCTTTATCTCAACCAGACGCACAGGTAGGACAGATAGCTTCTCCAGGGTGGCTTGGATGATGGTCGGCGCCGGTTTGTTGTGTGACATGGCACTCATAGTCCTTTGAGCGTCGGAATAGAGCTGCTCTACCAGGGTATAAGCTGCCTTGAGCTTGTTCCGGACATCATCTCCAAGATGAGTTATGCGCCTCCCTATATACATTTGGCGCGTTAAACTGGAGCGGAACAAAAGATTGCAAGGATGAAAAACATACAAAGATGGGTACTCACCGAAGATAGCAGAAGTCATGAGCTCTATTTGCCGTTTCAAGCCGGATAACTCCTGTGTAACCGGGTTAAGAGCAGCTTCGACGTCCTTTGCTCTTTTTTCAAGAGCATTCCTCTGCACCTCCCATGTGGACCGCTCCGCTTCAAAATCTTTCTTCAATTTTTCCATAATAGTCAAAGCAAGGACAAGTTCGTCCTTAGCTTTGGCTGAAGCAGTCTCATGAGAGGCCAAACTATTCCGGAGCTCGGTTGCCTCCGAAGCCCTCCGGGCCAAGTCACCCTGCAAGGAAATCAAACGGATTAGAAGTGCAGATCAATCAAGTCTCAAGCGCATAACAAGTTATACACCTGACACTTGGGGGCTAATGTGCAATTGAAGTGCATAAAGAATTTTTTTTCAGACAAGTCCCAAGCACATAAACAAGTTATGCCCTTGACACTTGGGGGCTAATATAAGTTCATTCTCAGATATAATTGAAGTCACGGTTCACCTACAATGAAGCTAAACTGGCACTTGGGGGCTACTATGGCCTAAAGATAGGATTGCAAAATTACAAAGCAGAGACATAAGTGAAAGGAAAGAAAGTCACCTCATACTTGTCCTTCATCATATTAACTAAGCCGACTTCATAGTCGCGGCTAGTAAAGAGCCGGTTCAGATACCTGGAATGAAGTTCCTGGGCACTCAACTGAGCATAGCTGGATAAATCTGTGCTCCACTTGCCTTTGTCTTGTTGAAATTTCTCTTCCTTGGCAGTATGCCTAGCCAAGGTGACAGGCTCTGTGGGAGCAGTAAAGCCTAGCCCGGTTATCTCAACATCTGCGGATGAAGCAGCAGTTGGCTGGAGGGGGACAACAGTAGGCACCGGACTGACAGGAGCCGGGCTAGCCCGAGGAGGGCTAACCCGGACAGGGCTTGCCGGTTCAGTCGTGTTCTCCATATTATCACCTCCTGGAGCAGCAACGATGCGGTCACGAGTCAGTTAGCGCTGGCCTAACTGGTCTGCGGAGGTAGAAGACTGACCTACGGGGATGAACTACAAGGCCTCGAGGGTTCATGGCGAGCTACAGAAGAAACCCTAGAATAAGATCTACGGGGAAGAAGAGGGAGTACCTGAGGAAACAGAAGACGGCGGCAAAGTTCTGTAGAAGCGTTCAGGTCGATGCAGCGGCCGGGCTCGAGGACGACGGCGAGCTCGAAGAACGGCGGCGGAGCTTCGAGCGTTGGAGACAGAGGAAGAAGAAGGCAGAAGGGGAAAAGAGATGAGCCTCAGCGATATTTATAGGCCGAAGAGGTAAAAACGGTAAGCGCATGAATCGAGGAGGCCAGAGATCGGATAAAGATTGAGCGACAAGCTGTCGCCTCGATCTTCGGTGCGGCATTAAAGAAAGGTAACAGACAGATGCGGGCATTAAATGCAGAGATGACGTCACGACGGACTGACGCGATTCCAGGAGATGACGCCATGGCCGGTTTATGAAGCAAATAAGTTGCAGAAAGGAAATTCGTACAAAACTTCGAAGACTGACATGAACAAGTTCAAATCAATTTGGGGCCTAATGTCATGGATATTGCTAGCAGGTATAAACCGGCCAGGAAGGTCCGGATTACACTGATAAGGTTGTATTATTACAAGCCCAGTAAAATATGTAAAGAGATCATAGACCGTAGAGGCTTAGGGCCCATGTATAAGGCCCATGGTCTGTAAACCATCGTACCATGTAACTTGGGATGTAAGGTAGAAAGAGTAGAGACCGAGGCAGACACGTTTATGAGCCGGCCTCGGGATTCTGTAAACCGGACCGGGCGTCGCCTACTATATAAAGGGACGACCCAACGACGGTTGAGGGACAAGAAACAACAGCTCGAGACATAGGCAAGCGGATTCGCTCCCTGGTCATCGACGCCCAAGCAATACCACACCAAACTAGACGTAGGCTTTTACCTTCATCGAAGGGGCCGAACTAGTATAAACTCCCTGTGTCCTTCATCCGCTTTAACCCCTTCAAGCTAACCTGTACGATGGCCTCACACCTAAGTCCGCTAAACCGGACATCTGCCGCGCTAATTCCACGACAACCCCTCTATGCGTCGGGTTGCGAGGATTTGTTGTTTGTGTGCAGATGTTGTTTACATAGCTTGCTTGGTTCCCCTACTGGATTGATAACCTTGGTTTCATAACTGAGGGAAATACTTACCGTCGATGTGTTGCATCATCCCCTCCTCTTCGGAGAATTTACTGACGCAGTCACAGGTAGCAGTGATGCAAGCGGCCGACAATGGTGACGTGCGCCGTCGTTGCTACGACGGGCGAGCACCCGAGGTGCTGTGATAACCCACAAGTGTAGGGGATCGCAACAGTTTTCGAGGGCAAAGTATTCAACCCAAATTTATTGATTCGACACAATGAGAGCCAAAGAATACTCTTAAGTATTAGCAGCTGAGTTGTCAATTCAACCACACCTGGAAACTTAGTATCTGCAGCAAGGTAGTTTAATAGCAAGGTAATATGAAAGTAACGATAGCAACAATAAAAGTAACGGTAGTGTTTTTGTAGTTTTTGTAATATGAGCAGCGGAAAAGTAAATAAGCAACAAGCAATATGGGAAAAGCTCGTAGGCATTGGATCGGTGATGGAGAGTTATGTCGGATGCAATTTCTCATGTAATAGTTATAACCTAGGGTGACACAGAACTAGCTCCAGTTCATCAATGTAATGCACGCATGTATTCCGAATATAGTCATACGTGCTTATGAAAAAGAACTTGCATGACATCTTTTGTCCTACCCTCCCGTGGCAGCGGGGTCCCAGTGGAAACTAAGGGATATTAAGGCCTCCTTTTAATAGAGTACCGGAACAAAGCATTAACACATAGTGAATACATGAACTCCTCAAACTACGGTCATCACTGAGAGTGGTCCCGATTGCTGTCACTTCGGGGTTGCCGGATCATAACACATAGTAGGTGACTATTGACTTGCAAGATAGGATCAAGAACACACATATATTCATGAAAACATAATAGGTTCAGATCTGAAATCATGGCACTCGGGCCCTAGTGACAAGCATTGAGCATGGCAAAGTCATAGCAACATCAATTTTACAACGTAGTGGATACTAGGGATCAAACCTAACAAAACTAACTCGATTACATGGTAAATCTCATCCAACCCATCACTGTCCAGCAAGCCTACGATGGGATTACTCACGCACGGCGGTGAGCATCATGGAATTGGTGATGGAGGAAGGTTGATGATGACGATGACGACGATCTCCACTCTCCGGAGTCCCCAACGGACTCCAGACCAACCCTCCGAGAGAGATTAGGGTTTGGCGGTGGCTCTGTATCGTAAAACACGATAATTCTTCCTCTCTGGTTTTTTTTCTCCCCAAGTGAATATATGGAGTCCGGAGTACGTCGGTGGAGCAACAGGGAGCTCACGAGGCAGGGGGGCGCGCCCAAGGGGAGGGGGCGCGCCCCCACCCTCGTGGACAGTCGGGGGAGGGGGCGTGGCAGCCTTCGTCGTCCGCGATCTACGGGGGTAAGGTAGGGTGTGGTTTGTTTCGCCGTTGTTGCGTTGCAGCGCGCCCCGTGTTGCAACGGCCTGTCGGTAGGAACGCCCGCACGTGGCCTAGTTTCGATCTGGATCGGATGGCGGGGACACGTCCGATCAGACGGCTATGGAGGCGGTTTAAATCAGGTACGCAAGATTGGTGCGGGAGAGGTCAATGAGACCGTGGTAAAAATCATGGATCATAGCACGGTCCATTCAATATTTTCACTAAAAATGATCAATTCTTCAGAAATCCCTAGTAATAGTACTACCATCAGAGTGTCATGAAAAAGCACCCAAATGCGTGTATACCGAGAAAAAAAACCCACCGAAACGCCTCGTACAAAGTCTACCTACCTAGTAGTAGTACTACCGCTCATGAGGCACACGGATCACGATCCGCGTGAAGGCTGCAAACTCGAATCCCCACCCTCCATCTGCATTCGATCCAACGGCGCCCGTGCCACCCCCGCCCCCCGCCCGGCCGAAATCATCGCGCGC
>LR738712.1:706242266-706294202 GCA_902687465.1 Secale cereale
ACCTCGCCGGCGTCGGCAGGTGGATAAGGTCTCCCCCACTACCTCTCCCCGCCTCCCTCACTACCCCACTCCCACTCACGCGCGCCCCTCTGGCCTGCCCCAGATCTGCCGCAGTCGAGCGCGGCCGTCTTGCTCGGGCGCGACGACCGACGCTCCCGCGGCCTCTCTTCGCATCTACGAGCTCTATCGGCGTCGCCCACGTCGCCTACAAGGTCGACCTCGATCAGTACTGCCCCGCATCGCCACCATCGGCTAGCTTCTTCCCCTTTGGCCGCCACCGCTTCCGCCATCGATTCTCTCCGGCGAGGACCCCTCCGGCTCCCCTAAGCTCCCTTCCGGTCCCACTGTGAGTCCCTGCTCCTCCTCGACCGCCCCTCACTCTCTCTCGTGCACTGTAGCTAGCTCCCGACGAAGCCGAGCTCCCGTCGCCACCTTGGTTATCGGCTACATCACTACCGAGCTCCGTCGCTTCCCCTGGTGATACACGCATGCTCGAGGGGGTCCGTTAGAGCCAGTTGGCCCATCTGCTCGTTTTCTAGCTAACCAGAATCGCGCGAACAAGAAACCACCTAACGCCGCCGCCGCCATTGTTGACGTTGCGATTGGATCCGGCCGTCTCCATGCCCGTGGCCACCGCCCATCGATGCGGCTCGATCCCAGGATCATGCCAGGCCAAACCACGCGACGAATGGTCGCCGGAGTTGGCCGGACGGGCAACTCCGGTGCTTCTACTTAGCACTGGCGGCTAAATGTTGTTTTGCTGGCGTGGCGAGTCATTTGCGCCTAACGAATCCCCTCCCGTGTCGCTGACAGCCGGTCCCCACCACTTAATTAACACACTGTTTAAAAATAAACTCTGGTAAATGTACCGTGTATGACATGTGGACCCAGTGCACTGTTTGCCTGGATAAGAATTGTTTTAGGCGCACTCACTGACAAGTTGGCCCCATGATCAGTTGACCAGTCAACTAGTCCATAGTTGACTGCTGACTCAGTAGTCAACTGGGCCCACTATCAGCCTCTATGAGCACATGTAGTTGCACTTAGCAATTTCCCTGTTATTTTCGAATTAAATTAAATTCCAGAAAATGATTAAATCTTTATAAAATAATCCATAACTCGGATGAAAATATTTTGTACATGAAAATTGCTCAGAACGACGAAATGAATCTGAATATGCAGTCCGTTCGCCCGCCGCACGTCCCTAGCATATCGAGCATGCAACAATCCACATCTGTTTCATCTGCCCGAAAACGTCAAACACCGGGAATACTTTCCCGGATATTTCCCCCCTTCGCTAGTTGCACCTAGTACTGCGTTAGGGCATACCTAGCACCGTTATATGTCATGTCATGCATTGTCATGCATCTGTTTGCATTGTATTCATTGTTTCTTCCCCCTCTTCTCTCCGGTAGACTACGAGATCGACGCTGCTGCTGCCCCGATCGACTATGGTGTTGACGAACCCTCCTTCGCTGTCGAGCTTCCAGGCAAGCCCCCGCTTGGTCAACCTGATATCACCTTTTCCTTCTCTCTACTGATTGCATTAGAGTAGTGTAACATGTTACTGCTTTCGGTTAATCCTATTCTGCTGCATAGCATGTCATTGTTGCTACAACTGTTGATACCTTTACCTGCAATCCTAAATGCTTAGTATAGGATGCTAGTATCCCATCAGCGGCCCTACACCCTTGTCCGTCTGCTATGCTATACTATCGGGCCGTGATCACTTCGGGTGTTCACGGATAAATACTAAATACATATTATACATGATACATGTTGTGACTAAAGTCGGGTCGGCTCGTAGAGTACCGCAAGTGATTAACGGATTGGGGGCTGAAAGGACAGGTGGCTCCATCCAGGTAGTGATGGGCCTGGGTTCCGACGGCCCCCGAGTGATTCTTTGTGACGGAGCGACATGACAGGTTGAGACACCGAGGAGAGAGGTGGCCTGGCCCTGGTCGTTGTCCGTGGTTATTTCGTAATAACACGCTTAACGAGTTTGGATATTTGATCTGAGTCTAGCCACTGACCTATACGCACTAACCACCTATGCGGGAACAGTTATGGGCACTCGACGTCGTGGTATCAGTCGAAGCTTTCTTGACGTCAGCGACTGAGCGGCGCGCGCCGGATTGGACTGGAACGCCTGCTCTGGTATTAAGAGAGGCTAGGTCTGCTTACCAAACGCCCACGCAACGTGCAGGTGTGCAATGGACGATGTGCCTAGACTCCTGCGCGCTTAGGATTTAGATCGGCGTGCTGACCTCTTTATTGTGCCTAGGTAGGGCTGCGACGTGTTGATCTTCCGAGGCCGGGCATGTCCCAGGAAAGTGTGTCCGGCCAAAGGGGATCGAGCGTGTTGGGTAATATGGTGCACCCCCGCAGGGACGTTTGTCTGTTCGAATAGCCGTGTCCCTCGGTAAAAGGATGACCCGGAGTTATACTCCGACCTCATGACAACTAGAACCAGATACTTGATAAAACACACCCAAACAAGTTCCAGAGACAACCCGGTGATCGCTTTCCCATAGGGCGACGAGGGGAGGATCGCCGGGTAGGATTATGCTATACGTTGATACTTGGTGAACTTACCTTCTAGTCTCTTCTACTAATGCAAGATGGAGGTTGCCAGAAGCGTAGTCTTTGATAGGATTAGCTTTCCCCCTCTTATTCTGGCATTCTGCAGTTCACTCCACAGATACTACCCATATCATTGTTACCATTGCATATGTAGTATAGATCCTTACTTGCAAGTACTTTGGATGAGTACTCACTATTGCTTTGCTCCCTCTTTTCCCCTTTCTGTCCCTTCTTCTCGGATGATGCAAGCAGATGGTGGAGCCAAGGAGCCAGACGCCACCTACGACGACTCCTACTACACCGGAGGAGCCTACTACTGCGTCCAGGCCGCCGCCGCCGACCAGGAGTAGTTTAGGAGGTCCTAGGTAGGAGGCATTGCCTTTTCGACGTTGTTACTTTTGTGCTAGCCTTCTTAAGGCAAACTTGTTTAACTTTTGTCTTTACTCAGATATTGTTGCTTCTGCTGACTTTTGTGTTTTCAAGCCCTCGAGGCCACTGGCTTGTAATATAAAGCTTGTATCATTTTAATTTTTGTCTACAGTTGTGTTGTCATAACTTCAAGTGAGTCCCTGATCTTGGTCGTACACATTTACGTGCATGGTTAGTGTACGACCAAATCGGGGGCGTCACACATGTCTTGTAATATAAAGCTTGTATGATCTTTAATTTGTGTCTAGAGTTGTGTTGTGATATCTTCCCGTTAGTCACTGGTCTTGATCGTACACATTTACGTGCATGATTAGTGTACGATCAAATCGGGAGCATCACAAGTTGATATCAGAGCCGACTGCATGTAGGAATACCACTTTTCAACTCTTTGGCCGAAGTTGAGTCTAGTCATTGAAAACTTTTACTAACATGCATGTGTGGCTTACGGGCTTACGTCGCCATTGGGTGGTATCAGGATCTTTCATTCCTCGTCTATACTCTAGGACTCTTATCTCTCCTCTATTCAGGTTAAATGATTTGATAACTCTAACACTAGGTTCCCATAATTACTTCCTCCTAGAGAGCCCTTCGCTTTTGCACCAGAAGATTTCGGAGATACTCTCCGATATTCTCTTGAGACTTTGTGCCGTCGCTTTTAGAATTCTCTATCATCGGTATATCTCTATGGATAAATACATACACATGTCATTCTTATTTTTATTCCCCGTTGATCTTATTATTACAAGACACATTATGGACGGCATCCAGTGCCGAATCGGACGGCTAGCTAGGGGATGATTTCTCCGGATGATTCCTAACAGCTGCTCGAGAGAAAAAAAAGGTTATGGATGGTTCGTGCACGAACGTAATTCCCGTGGAACGGTTCCATCGACATCACGTCATTTAATTCACCAGATAACTTCAAAAAGGAAAATCACCAGCCAGACGCTCCAACAGCAATCATCCGCTCTAGACCTTTCTCAACCACTATTTTGTATTGTACGATAATAAATAAAAGAAAGGCTTTATATGGAAAAGGACAAGATCTTGGTGGTCCGTATTTTACTACAGCTGCAGTGGTCGTTCATCTTGATTAATACGAGTAGTATTCAATTTTTGGGTAGATACCGGGAGCAGGAGCAGACCAATGGAGATGTGATCGTCTGATATGCCTGCCCGGTACAGTTTGTTGAGCAGACATGATTTTAGCTGTTGTCACCGCTATAGTCTGATGCAACTCCCTCAAGATTATCGATAGTGGGGAGTAACTCGTGCATATATTTCTAGTCTATTTTATTATTTTTAGTAGAGAGTAACATATGTGTAGTGTATTAATATGTGTGATATTACCCATAATATAAGTAACTAGCTACGTTACTTAATTCATCCTTTTTTTATTAAATCATTGTCACATAAGTAAATTTTCTGAGTTGACTCCGACTATGAACAGTCCAAAAGGAACCTCTGCACTTACCATTTTCGGAGCATGGAAAGGACGAACAAGCTAGTATCAACGATATTCTTTTGAAACTTCACAATTCAACTTGTTTCAACTCTATAAAATCATGAATCCAATTTACGGTTCATCTTCACGGTTGGCTTTTGTCTCGATTAAAACTCTCTCACGGATTCCATGTGCATATGATTTGAACATTTCTTTTTTGAAAAGAAAGATATACCCCGGTCTCTGTATGTGGACGATACATGCAGCCATTTTATTGATTATTCATAAAAATCTTGTAAGGTAATACATCAGTATGCTTGAAGCCACATCTTGGCAACACACCTATCGCCGCTCCTATCCCCTTGATGAAGAGGTGTCGAATGTCGAGGCTAGTACCAAACAGACATCATAACAAATCCTAACATCTAAAGCCGGATGCCCCAACCAAGCCACAATGCTGGAACTAGGTCACACACCGGTCTGGCGCACTCTCTGAGGTCGCCGCCACCGCCAACCACTGATCCATCTCCAGAGCAGCTACTGACGTACCAACCTTGCCAAGCCTGCCGTCGACGCCACCATAATGTCAGACAACGCCACCATCCTGCGCTTGTCCATCCACACACACCCACCGCCAAAACTCCGCAGTGCCATGCCACCTTGATCCGCCATCGGCCTTGCGGTAGATGTATCATCGCTCCTCCTCTTGTCACCTCCAGTCATCACTTGCTCCAAAACGATGCCCCTATGAGGGAAAGCGATACTGAGAACGCCAACATCGTCCTATCCGGGAGACCCGGATCTAGGGTTTCCCCCGAAGCATTCCGAGCCTAAATACCTTAAATGTTGCACCTTCTTTTTGTATGAAGTTATCACTATATTTCTTTTCCTTGAAGTTGTTTTCTTTTTTGCAAGAAATTTTTCGATCTATTCAACTGTCAAGGTAGTACTACAAAGAATATTGGTAGCACAAAGTTCCCATGTCATCAATCATGGGGTGACAATTTAACAAGTGATTTTTTTAAAAGTTAGTTCAAACATGCATGCTCTAGTATTAAAATCCTCGTCAATACGAAGGCAACGTATTGTCACGTACCATTGCGTATTTCCGTTGAACTCGATCAATCAACCTCACGTCACTACTCCTAGCAAGACATTTCCAAGTGCTCAACCACTATTAATTTGCACCGTGATGCACCTAAGAAAGGCTTCACATGGAAAAGGCCAGATCCTGTGCCCAATATTCTACAGAGGTTCGCTTGACTCTGACCATTCTAATCTAACCACCTCACCGTCGATGCCAAGGAATTCTATACCGGCGAGTCCTCACATCCACGCTTCAGTAAAAGAAAAAAGAAAAAAAACATGAGGCACGCATGCATGTGTGAGAAAATAATAATGATTGAGGAGACTACGTGTGTAAAAAAATTATATGGCCTCATCAATTCGGAAAATACACTTTGGTTCCTGATTGTATCTACATCCTATATGGGATTTTTTTTTCAATAATTACAAAACAAGTCAAAATAGTTTAGAAGTTTTTTTTAATAATAAACTTGATTTTCTTTTGCACCAGTACGTAAATTTTCCTGAATGGAAAACCAGCATTGACTTCAGGGCAAAACATACTGAGAAGGCGAGCTGCCAGTCGCTACGATGGAAGTGGTCTGGCGGGCTAGATGTGATGCATTGGAATATGAGCAAATCTTTGCAAAACCAGGATATATGAACCCGACTACCTGGCAGGCGCCCAGGGATGATGAGATCAAAATCAACCTGGACGGGTCCTTCTTACCTGGTAGCAATTTCGGAAGGTGGGGAGTCGTGGCCCGAGACAGCGAGGGACAACTCATTGTCGCTCGTGCCGGCATGCAAGATCACACCCAGGACGCCTTTGGTGCTGAAATTAACGCGATGGTAGGAGCAGTAATGACGGCAAGTGATATTGCGGCTACCAGGGTGATCTTTGAAACAGATTCACAACTCCTGGTTGATGCGCTAGACATTTGGAAAAGGCTGATTCCTCACCCTATGCAACAGTGGTTGAGGATATAAAACTCCAACTTAAAATGTGGTTCTCCAAATTTAATGTGTGTGCTTGTCGCCGTGATGCGAACTCTGATGCAGATGAACTAGCCCAAATAGGTCGCATGTGTTTGCCAGATGAGTGTATGGAGTTGAACACTATTGTACCGTCTACTGTGGCTGCTTGTGTTCTGGGTGATATGCACAGTCACCGTTAATCTATAAAGTTTTGCTTTGCTTTCAAAAAAAAAATCCTAAGTAGAAGTCATTTTTTTTCCCTTTTGTAGATTTTTTTTGCAAGTACAATGAAAGATCAAGTCTATATTTTTTCCATAATTACTGCCCCCTACGACCACCTAAGGGACCGTCCGATGAGATGCCAATTAATGCCCCTAACTACCATACCGCCTGTTTCGGGTCATGTTCGTATGAGCAGTACTTTTGTGCGCTCAGCAATTCATTAAGTACATTAGAGTATTATGAAAAAATCATCATTATATTTTTCCGGCAAACAAACCATCTATCTGGCAAAGAGCCGTCGTACCCAGCAGCCACCGACGTTAGTCTGCCTCTATGGCCTTAGAGCATCTCTAGCAGACCCCGTATAATGCTGACCCGCAAAATGCATTTACAGTTTGCGGAAAAAACGGCTTTGCAGGCCGGCGGCGCGGGGTGCCAACCAAACCCCGGAATATCCTTTTTTAGGGTCTGTTTTGCGGGGTTGCGAATATATTTTTTACAGGTCCGCTTTGTAGGGTCTGCTCGGCCGCCACGCACGCCGGCCATAAATCAGTAATTTGTATTTCAATTTCGAGCATGAAAACACATTTCTTTGCTTCTTTATTTATTTCAAGGACATTGGATAGATAATAATTCATCAAAACTTTGCTAGAATAGTAAGATCAAAGAAAACAAAAAATCACAATTAGGCATTTTAGAAGATATCCAACTTTCATAACTGCTCCCATTAGTTGGACCAACATCTTCTGCATGCCTTCATTGTTGATCTATGGATTCTTGATCTTCGTTCTTCATTCTTCTTTTTTGATTCTAAAGAAGTAGACAAAGCTTCCCCTTAGTTTCTTCTCTAATTGCATATGCAGCCGCATCATTAGCCTCAACTCTACCAACGAGGGCACGAACTTCTATTAAGTTTCTTCCTATCAATAGATCGATGTATTCTTCTTTCTAATACCAAAATGAGTATCCACCTTCCTACACACATGACCATCTCAACAAGCTACCGAAACTGAACCGAATAGGTTGACAAAGCCGAATGAAAACAGAAACACACCCCCTTTTTTTTTCACATTTGAAGAATACCCATTCGGGGTGTTGCGGCGTGCTAGATATAAATTTTCTCGAATTAAAACCAGCATTGACTTTGAGGCAAAAAATACAAAATTTATATTATAGGTCACCACTCACACTAGTTTGGCCGAAAAATTGTTTTTTTAAAGAAGTTGAAGGTTTTTTTTGTGATTTTTTTCACAAGTACAATGGAAAGTCAAGTTTATTAAAAAAATATTTTTAGATTTTTCGAATTTTTTTATTTACTTTTTTCTGTATAGAGTATAGATGGCCTAGGAACCAAATGTCTGTGTCCCAAGGCAGGTTGTAGTGGGGGCAACTTACCTAGAAATATAATGTATCTCAAACAAATTTACTGATATGACAAGTAATTAATAAGGAGAGATGTGTTTGTGGCAACGTAATATGTTACCGTAACATAATGTATCCCAAAATAAAATAAATCTACATTTAAATAAACGAGGACTTGCATGATAGCACATATATTACTACCCATTATAAAGATTGTAATATAGACTAGTAATATATGCATGTTATTAGTGTAAGTTAAAGCATCTCCAGCCGCGTCCCCAACGGGCCCTCCCAGGCCACTTTTTAGGCGCTGGCGCCGAAAAAATGGCCCAGTCGCGCCCCCAGGACGCCGAAAATCGCCGGATTGGGCCGAAACTGGTGCCGGCGGACCCAACCTGAACCCGGGGCGCTGGGGGTCGCTTGGGGGCGCCGGACGAGGCGTTTTTTGGCGCGAATGTGATGGGCCCGCCCTGTCAGCGACGCGCTGCTTCGTCGTCCTCATCGCCTCGGTTCCCGCGGGAATCAATGCCAAAGATGCCGCATTGCCACGCCGTCGCCTGCCCATTGATGCCGCACAGCGAACCGTCGCGTCGCCCGACACCACGGGCGCCCGCCACGCGTCGCCTGGCATGCACCTCTCGCCGCCCGAGCTCCAGCTATAAAAGCAGCCCACCTCGCCGGTGAACGCCACACCGCAGTACATCGTCCCCCCGCACTCTCCACACTGCCACGCGCGGTTCACTGCTTCCTCCGTCCGCTGGCTGCTTCGTCGCCGACACACACTGCGCCCCCATGCCGCCTCGCCGCCGGGGAGGTGCGGGCTACCGCGGCGTCCGTGTTCGTCCGTCCGGCACCTACTCCGCCGAGATTCAGTCGGGCGACGTGCGCCTCCGCCTCGGAACCTTCGACACCACTCAGGAGGGCGCCCGCGCGTACGACGCTGCGGCGTGGCGCCTCTGGCGTTCCCGTTGGGACATGAACTTCACGGACGTGCCGACTCTGGAGCGGGCACAGGAGTTGGCGCCTCCCCCGCGGCTTAGAACCGACGAAGATCGTCTGAAGAACCGTTGGCGGGCGCACCATCTCACCCTGGCCAAGATGAACGAGAAAGAAATATACCGTATGAGCATGCGCTGAGCAAATCATTACGTACATTAGAGTATTCGCAAAAAAAAGCATTAGTATATTTCTTTCCCGGCAAACAAACCATCTCTCGGCCGCTGCTTCTACAGGCTCACGCGTTTGTAGAAGTTTGGTCCATCGAGGTGGAGGCCCGGAGGCCGCATCAAAGCTATAGTCATGGTGCCATCGATGAATGCAGGAGGAAGAAGACTCTGATACTCTAAATGATTTGATTATAGTTTTATCATTTTGTATGTGTATATTTGTAAGGACTTGTGATGCTTATTATATGGCCTTCGGCCTTTTTGAAACAAAAACAACAAACCATCTTTTTTAGATAGACATCAGAACTTTTTTTTGTGGGCAGAAGGAGGCAGCCGACGGAGTGGAAGGGAGGTGTATGCAAGTCAGGGCTGGCGTCCGGGTTGAGTGGCAGAGGTCCGACAAGGCCTGAATGGCAGGGTAGGCGGTACAAAGCAACGTCGGCCTCGAACTATGCGAATACAGAGTAAATGCGGAGGGACAGAGTGACAAACGCAGAGCTTTAAGTAGGGTTTATTTTGCGGTTCAGGTGTGGAACGCCTACATGAAGACTGTCTGGATGTCCGCAAGCCTCCCAGCTTCACTTGGGGCGGATTTGCCTTTGGGTTTGTGGAAATTCAAACGTGCAAACTGATCCGTAGACAATTGATATACGACGATGAATGACACAGAGAGTATCCGCACCGCGATGTCTCCCGAAACAGACTTTTACTTGCCCGCTTTATAAATAAAACAACCATCATGTCGACAACAAGTTCAAGTGGCCGCATCTAAAATCAAATATTTTGCTAGGGCAACAACATAACCACAAAAAAAGCATATACATTCTTTGAAGAAAACATTGTCAAGTGTTTGAAAGCTCAGGCCATCTGCCGTGAAGCAAGACGCCGTGCGACAGCAGTCATCTCATGTATCACGTGGCCAAAGCAATCATGATTCCTCTTGTCTAAAGCCAACTCGAACGCGTCAACCCAAACAGACGCAGATTTGGTCCGCCTTTCGTTCGTATGGGTCGGTTGAAGGCGTGCCGTCCCCTCAAGTCTGGCTAGTGCACCCAACGACCTGATCCATTTCGATCACCCCACCAAACTACTCCCTTCGTTCCGATTTACTCGTCGTGATTTTAGTTCAAACTACGGAAGGAGTATCATGCAACAAACATATACTTACTCTTAAGAGAGCCAGTGGCGACGGCATACTTGCAGAAGAAAAAGCCCGCCATAGTTCATGCATCCAGGCCAAAGTTGGCCCGGGTCCAGGCCAGGACCGCCCGACCCCGAAACGCCGCAACACGTGGCCACCGAGCCCGCAGTTATTACTACGGGCGATCCTCCTCTTCCTCCTGCGCAGTGACGCGCCGACCCCGCCCGTGGTAGCAGTAGTAGCACCAATAAAAGAGCTTTGATGCGCCGAGACCTGCTGCAGCTAGTACTACTACTACAGTACTAGAAGCAGCTACCGTCGGTCTGTTCCTTCCATCGTCAAGCTCCCGGCGACCAAGAAGACACCGGAGGGCGGCGCCACCGGAGTACTCACCGGCAGCCTAGAGGTCCACACTTTGCACCATTGCTTACCTTAATCCGCACAAAAAGGGTCTCGGTCCAGATAAATACTGTCTTTTCTTTGGTGTCTGCATATGTGGGGGGGTTGCCATCCTTGGATTTTCATGCGACGCCGTGGACTCTTTTGTGTTCCCGGCGATCACTGAGATTCCCCCCCTAGAATAGTTTCATCAGATTTGCTGATTTGGACTCCAAATGCACCACTAATTTTCGTCCATATCTGTTCTCTGCCTGCTGCTCCTTCTTACTAGTAAAACAGAGCGTCTCTTCTCTTGTCCTGACTCGCTTTCCTCCTGTCCATGGCCGGCACAGGGCAGAACCGGGAGCTGCTGATCCACCGCCAAACACCACCAGATGGGTTCCCTCACAAGTAATAAATCCCCTCCTCAACCTCCTCCTCCTGCAACCAACTGAAATCTGGGAACGCCATGCTCTGTAACAGGTTCCTCTTGGGCGACGAGCTTGTGTGGGAGTGGGAGCCCGATATGCTCCGGCCAAGACGCCGTCTCATGCGCTCTGAAGCAGATACTCGACTCCTCCACCTGCGCCAACCATCTGGTGGCGACGGGCATCGCTGTGCTGCTCGCGCTCGCACTCGTGCTCCAGCTGCTTGTCAAAATTCCCCAGAGCAGAGCGTCCGCGCGGCAGCTCGTCACGCTCAGCCTCAGCTCCCCGCTGCTGCACTTGTTTGCTGTGGTGTTCAATGGCGGCCTGGGTTTGGCTTACCTCGGGCTGGGGCTGTGGATGCTGTGGAGTAGCTTCAGTCAGGGTGCTTCTGTTGTTTACCTTCCACACTGGTGGCTTGTCACAGTATCCCAGGGGCTGAATCTGATCCTAGCCGGCTTCGCCTTCAGCGTCAGGCCTCGGTTTCTTGGGACGGCATTCGTTAGATTTTGGCCGGTCCTGCTCACCGTCTACGCGGCGCTCGTCTGCTGTTCTTCGGTTGTTATTATTGTTGCAGAGAAGATGGTCACCGTCAAGGCCTGCTTGGATGTTCTGTCCTTGCCAGGTGCAGTTGTCCTGCTTCTTTATGGCATTATGCACAGCCGTGATGAAGAGGGTGATTCAGGAATTGGAAATGGTTTATACAAGCCCCTCAACACGGAGACAGGCGGTGAGGTAGCTCATTCTGAGACCCATCAGGTCACTCCCTTTGCCACTGCTGGTTTTTTCAGTGAGATGTCGTTTTCGTGGTTGAATCCTTTGATGAAGATGGGCTATGAGAAGCCCCTCGAGGACAAAGACATGCCACTTTTAGGCGCCACGGATCGAGCACAGAACCAGTACTTGATGTTCATGGAGAAGCTCAATGACAAGAAGCACTCACCGTCGCACGCCACACCGTCATTCTTCTGGACTATTGTTTCTTGTCACAGGCGTGCCATCTTGGTCTCGGGTTTCTTCGCTTTGCTCAAGGTTCTCACCTTATCTACAGGCCCAGTAATTCTCAAGGCATTCATCAATGTGTCACTTGGGAAAGGGACCTTTAAATACGAAGGCTATGTGCTCGCTGCACTAATGTTCATCTGCAAATGCGGTGAATCGCTGTCACAGAGACAGTGGTATTTCCGCACTCGGAGGTTAGGATTACAGGTGAGGTCACTCCTGTCAGCAGCTATTTATAAGAAACAGCAGAAGCTATCAAATGCAGCAAAAATGGATCACTCTTCTGGAGAAATTATGAACTATGTGACCGTCGATGCCTACCGGATTGGGGAATTCCCATACTGGTTTCATCAAACATGGACAACAAGCGTTCAGCTTTGCATTGCGCTGGCAATTCTATACAATGCGGTTGGTGCTGCAACGATTTCATCGTTGATTGTCATCATTCTCACCGTACTCTGCAACCTTCCATTGGCTAGACTGCAACACAAATTTCAGAGTAAACTTATGGAAGCACAAGATGTGAGATTGAAGGCCATGTCCGAATCACTAATTCATATGAAGGTCTTGAAACTTTATGCATGGGAAGCCCACTTCAAGAAGGTCATCGAGGGGTTGAGGGAAGTTGAGTACAAGTGGTTACAAGCATTCCAGCTTAGGAGGACATACAATGGTTTCCTGTTCTGGTCTTCTCCTGCTTTGGTTTCGGCCGCGACCTTTGTAACATGCTATCTTCTGAAAATCCCTCTTGATGCTAGCAATGTCTTCACCTTTGTGGCAACTCTACGTCTCGTGCAAGATCCAATTAGGACGATACCGGATGTTATTGCAGTTGTGATACAGGCTAAGGTTGCTTTCACTCGGGTATCAAACTTCCTTGATGCACCTGAGCTAAATGGGCAAGTTAGGAAGAAATACTATGTCGGCGTTGATTACCCTATAGCGATGGATTCATGTAGCTTCTCGTGGGATGAGAATACATCAAAACCAACTCTGAAGAATATAAATCTGGTAGTCAAAGCTGGAGAAAAGATTGCAATTTGTGGAGAGGTAGGATCAGGAAAGTCGACACTTTTGGCAGCTGTACTCGGAGAGGTCCCCAAAACTGAAGGCACGGTATGTTATTTGACTATAATACCATTTTCTAATGAAGTGGCTGCCATATTCAGAATTTAGACATTTAGACATGCTTATTAAAAGAAAGATAGCCTGTTTACAGCAGCATCATGTTCAAAGTTATGAAAATTATGCTTGACAATATTTGCCAACATGAAGTACGTTAATCAATTCATATTTTCATAACATCTTAATATCAATTTCTTGATCTTTGCATAAACATTTCAGATCCAAGTCTCTGGGAAAATAGCATATATTTCTCAGAATGCATGGATCCAAACAGGAACTGTGCAAGACAATATTCTCTTTGGATCGTCGATGGACAGGGAAAGATACCAGAACACACTTGCGAGGTGCTCATTGGTCAAGGACCTTGAAATGTTGCCATATGGAGACTGTACTCAAATTGGGGAGAGAGGAGTAAATCTTAGTGGTGGTCAGAAGCAGCGCGTCCAGCTTGCTCGTGCACTATACCAAAATGCAGATATCTATCTTCTTGACGATCCTTTCAGTGCTGTTGATGCTCATACAGCCACAAGTCTCTTCAATGTAAGGATCATATTCATGAGTACAGATTATATTACTATTTGGTTGTGAACTGTTTTACAAAGCTCTGTTTCACAGGAATATGTCATGAGTGCTCTATCAGACAAGACTGTTCTTTTGGTGACCCACCAAGTGGATTTTCTACCTGCATTTGACTCAATTTTGGTAACTTTCTCCACTACGAAAAACACCATTTGATGATATTTGTGCCTCTTTAATTTATATTTATCTGTTTGTTGATATTTTCTATACTTTATTTTTTGATGATATTTTCTAGTTTTTATTTACTTGTTGATGATATTTCTAGCTTTGTTGATGTCATCTAAAACTAGTGGTGATTTTTTGGCAGTTAATGTCAGATGGAGAGGTTATCCGGTCTGCACCTTATCAATATCTATTGGCAGATTGTGAAGAATTTAAAGACCTAGTAAACGCTCATAAAGATACGATGGGTGTTTCGGATCTTAATAACAACTCACACTCTAAAAGAGCCAAGGAAGTATCGATCAAGGAGACAGTTGGTATTCATGGAAGCAGATATACAGAGTCTGTGAAGCCATCACCGGTAGATCAACTGATCAAGAAAGAGGAAAGAGAAACGGGGGATGCGGGTGTTAAGCCCTATATGCTTTACCTGCGCCAGAAGAAAGGCTTCCTGTATTTCTCCTTGTGTATGATTTCTCACATAATTTTCATAGCCGGGCAAATATTACAGAATTCATGGATGGCTGCTAATGTCCAAAATCCTCATGTTAGCACGCTGAAGTTAATTTCTGTGTACATTATCATCGGAGCTTGCACAATGATCTTCTTGCTATCAAGATCTTTAGGAGTCGTCGTTCTTGGCATGCAGTCATCAAGATCTTTGTTTTCCCAGTTACTCAATTCATTGTTCCGTGCACCAATGTCCTTTTTTGATTCTACTCCTCTAGGAAGGGTTCTTAGCCGGGTAAGAATTGTTAATCGAATGGCAAATACAAAAAAAATCAGTTACTTCACACCCAGAGGTTTTCTCATGATGGATTAACTTGTTCTCCTTTCATCTAATGCAGGTCTCTTCAGATCTGAGTATCGTTGACCTTGATATTCCATTTGCCTTTGTGCTCAGCCTTGGCACCAGCTTAAATGCATATAGCAATCTAGGGGTATTGGCTGTTGTTACATGGCAAGTTCTATTTGTAGCTGTGCCAATGATAGTTTTGGCAATTAGGTTGCAGGTATGGGGTATAACTTTGTTTCTTTATTTCTAAGCATCATTTCTGTGATTATTTTTTGTCTGCTATTGTTGTTTTTTGTATTCAAAGTTCTCATGAACTGAAACCTGTTGTGTTTGGTCATGCAGAGGTACTATCTAGCCTCAGCCAAGGAATTGATGCGGATCAATGGTACAACCAAGTCTGCTCTAGCAAATCACTTAGGTGAATCGATTTCAGGGGCTATAACAATAAGGGCCTTCGAGGAAGAAGATCGTTTCTTTGCAAAAAATTTGGATCTTGTCGACAAGAATGCCAGTCCGTATTTCTATAATTTTGCAGCAACTGAATGGCTGATTCAACGTCTGGAAATAATGAGCGCCGCAGTTCTTTCTTCTTCTGCCTTTGTCATGGCTCTTCTTCCTCAAGGGACTTTTAGCCCTGGTAAGCAATTATACAAACACCACCCTTTTTTGCGGGTTATATAAACACCATGTTGCTTCAAATTCTGGACAAAATTAAGTAGTTAGCTCGTTCTATGGCCATCGATGCTTGCAACTGATTAGCGACAAATGTTAGATGCACTGGCATGTAAATGTTGCTACCCTTTCATTGCCTTCTGGCCGAGTTTGGACAAGCTTTTGTTATGACAACATACTTGATACCCCCTCCATTCGTAAATAGATGACGTTTTAGACATGACATGGGTCTCGAACAAACTTATTAAGATGTTACTTACTGTATGTATAATTGTATATGTTTGTAGAAAACAGGAAGAGAGTTACATTATGAACATAATATCGGTGAAAATCCAATGGTAGTATTTTGACCTTGCCAATCCAATTTTTTTTATATAAGAGCACTCTAAATTATAAAAGTTTGACCGAATGCTTTTTAGAAAATTTTGTTTTTATTTAATATTGCAAGAAAATTATACTTGCCGTGTTCTGCCAGTCAGAGTATGGGGAATATAAAACACCGTACATTTCTCAGGCTACCACGTTCTAAATATCATACTTGCCATGTTCTGATGATTTTATGGATATGTTTGTATCTCTTATGAACATTTAGTTCTAGTCCTAATGCTTATGTGCCGTTGTCAACTAATATCTGCATATTAACAGTACAAATTGCAGAGTTAATTATTTCCTTGCTTCCATACCTGCACAGGTTTTGTGGGAATGGCATTGTCATATGGTCTTTCTTTAAATACGTCATTTGTTTCCTCTATTCAAACCCAATGCAACATTGCGAACCAAATAATCTCAGTGGAACGGGTGAGCCAGTACATGGACATACCAAGTGAAGCAGCAGAAGTTGTTGAAGAAAATCGTCCGTTACCAGATTGGCCTCAAGTTGGCAATGTGGAGCTTAGAGATTTGAAAGTAATGAAATATAAATATTACATGTACACTATACAAAGTAAAAATCCTGTGAACACTTCTAACAAATTTTTGTGATTGATCTTCATTCAACAGATCAGGTATAGGAAAGATGCCCCCCTTGTACTACATGGAATTACTTGCAAGTTTGAAGGTGGAGATAAGATTGGTATAGTTGGTCGAACAGGAAGTGGCAAGACAACGTTGATCGGTGCATTGTTTCGCCTTGTTGAACCTGCCGACGGGAAAATCATTATAGACTCTGTGGATATCAGTACGATAGGCTTACATGACCTGCGTTCTCGTTTGGGTATCATTCCTCAAGACCCAACACTTTTCCAGGGTACAATAAGATACAATCTTGATCCACTTGGGCAATTCTCAGATCAACAAATATGGGAGGTAAGAGTGATCTTGGTAGGAGTGTACAGCCACACCTCCCACCAACCGAGCCCCATTTCTTATTTTATTATGGTATATGACTATATGTACATTTCAAAAGAAATCTCTAAAGTGGTTACTCTATTTGTTATTATGCTGCAGGTTCTTGACAAATGTCAACTTCTTGAAGCTGTCCAGGATAAGGAACAAGGATTGGATTCACATGGTAGGAAACACCACTTCATATATACTTTGGTTTCTGGAGTCCATTTTCTAAAACTAAAAAATTGGGTAAACAGAAAACTCTGCTCTAATCATTTCAGAATTTCAAAATAGGTGTGAGAATACTGTGCAGTAAATATGTCAAACTGTTAATAGTCCTAGGTGTATTAGCTATATCCTTTTTCTAGCATGATGATGTTTGGAACGATCTCATTCATAGTACTGATCAAGCTCTGGTCATAATAGTTGTGGAAGACGGGTCGAACTGGAGCATGGGCCAAAGGCAGCTCTTCTGTCTGGGACGCGCGCTTCTGAGAAGGTGCCGTATCTTAGTTCTTGATGAAGCCACAGCCTCTATAGACAATGCGACGGACGCTCTCCTTCAGAAAACGATCCGGACAGAATTCAAACATTGCACCGTTATTACAGTGGCCCACCGTATACCAACAGTCATGGACTGCGATATGGTACTTGCAATGAGCGACGGTATGTTCCTCCTGCCGGCAACTTATAAGAAATACAATGATCTTTTTTTTAGAATGCCAAATGTGCTGTGGATCTTCCCATCCTAATGAGTCATATATGAACACTTTCAGGGAAAGTAGTGGAGTTTGACAAACCTACAAGGCTCATGGAAACTGAAGGATCTCTCTTTCGCAAGCTGGTCGAGGAGTACCGGTCACACACATCGAACACAGATATTTAGAAGAGAGATAGAGAGATTGTCGATTCATTTGCTTGCTTGCTGCAGTTTTCCAGGTGATAAAACATAAACCAGCTTTTGGAAAAGAGATATGCTTGCCTCCACAAAAAAGAATACACTGCAATTAACCTATGCTTAATGCCTTCAGAGGAATTCATCTACTTGGTGCCCGAAGAGAAGATAGCGCCATCTGTCAGTTCTCGTCTTAATATTTCTTTTGCTATCTATTTATTTCTACCTGAAATCCTGTGCCATACACAGTGGACCGTCGCTGCCCTTCGGCGTTTCTGAATCTGAACAAATGGGAGTGGACTTCAAATCCGCAACCCTGCTGACCACGCTGATCAGCAGACAGCAGGTCTATTTAAAAAAAAAAATGAAAATTAGCAACATCAGCAAGGCTGAATGGGAGCTGATAGTATTGGGTAGGGGCCTTAGGCCCATCGCACCTCTGCCTGGGATACGACTTTGAGCGTATGTGTTTGCTTACAATGCTATGGTAGAATCTTTTCTCGACTAGCCATTCGCTTGCGCATCATTTGTAGTAGCTTGGCAGTTTTTTATGCTGAATCCAATGACTTTCTAAATGAGGTTTCATGCGATCGGTTTCAGTTTTGTGCGCTTTGATGTATTTCTCCAGTGGAAAGCAGCTTGCTTTCGTCGTTAACAACTGTGTTTATATTGCGATGTACTCCCTCCGTAAACTAATATAAGAGTGTTTAGAACACTACTTTAGTGATCTAAATGCTCTTATATTAGTTTACAGAGGGAGTACATACGTAGTACTCCCTCCATTCCTTTTTACAAGACGTTTTAGACAGATGACTTAGAACTGTTTTGAGAGCTGTCTGACCTATCTAAAAAGTCTTATATAAGTGAATAGAGGGAGTACTGTATTTGTTTTTGGCTGCACACTGGATATAAAGCATTGTAGTATCTATCATCATGGCAAGACTGGCACTAGAAACCATTCAGCAGGCAATCGATGTTGGGGTTGAATCACTCAACTGCCCCGAGATATGCTTCACACACTCTCAAATAGACCTGGGCATGGGCGGGCCGGTCTGGGTCGGGCTTGGCATCTGGACCGGGCTCAGGCCTCATTTTGTAGCCTGTAAGGTGGGTCGGGCTGAGCTTCTCTTTTCACGATTTTGGGCTTTGGATTGAAAATCATAGCTCAGTTTGGGCTTTTGGCTTAACTTTTTGGGCCGGGCCCATGCTTTAGAAAAGAGGATAGTTTGGGCTTCCAGCAAGGCTTGCGCTGATATTTTAAAAGTCGGGCTTTTACAAGCGGGACACGAAACCCCGCCCGACCTGACATATGCTCAGGTTTACTCTCAAAACACAAGCACACAAGATTAGCACTGAAGCTTAGCTGCATCACTCGCGATAATTCGAAACAGTGCTCAGGCTCATTTACGCCCAGTGAACAGTACATTTAAAAAAATAGTAATTTTTTAAAAAATATATGAATTTTTTAGACATCCAACCTTGCGCACATGAGCATCTTGAATGCCTAAAAATTTCAGATCTGTTCGAATTTTGTATATTTTTTACTGTTCATGCCCAGATGTCATCCAAACTTTTATTAAGAATATTATGGTAAGAGTGATTTATACAGGCTATAAAGCATCGTTCGCAAACTTTTAACAGGTTCAAGGATGAACATCCTGTGACTAGAATACCATGCACAGGAAATTTACTAGCACAATACTTTATAACTGGTAAGCTGATCGTCATCCTGGGACGAGAAGAAGCGCTGCAGCTTGGACGACATCTCCGGGAAGACGCGGGTGGGACGGTAGTCCTTGTTGAGGCAGACGATGGTCGCTGTCGCTTCCAGAACAAGCTGCCATGCCACGCATTAGAGGAGATCAATGGGCGCGTGCATGTGGGATTGATCAATACAAGGGGTGGTGATCGTTTGTGCGCTTACCGCACGGTCTGGCAGCGTCTCGATGATGTGATCGACGAGTATCCGTGTGCCCTTTATCTGGACAAGCCTCACCTTGACAACAAACTTGGCACCTCGCTGGGCATCAGTCAGTATATACAACGAAGAGAGAATGGTTAAGATAAAGCCTGAGGTTTGCGGGTTTGAAAATAAAAGCCTTAAAGATTTCGGATTTGACATACCAGTAGAGGCTTGAAGTACTTGAGGTTGAGTTCCAAGACCGCCATCGCGTTGCCGGTGCGTGCTATGGAGGTCATGCTGAAGCCAATGCTCGCAGCCATCTCCTCTCGAGCTTCATGTAATTTTAGAGTAGAAATTAAGATATAGTCGTGTGCGTCAATAATTGATACGGAGACGATGGAGGGTTTAACCTCCCTGTCAAAAACAAATTAATAACCAACACTGTGCATGTCCATATTTAGAAGGTAAATAACCCGGGGTGTGCGGTAGATAGACATCATCTTGGTGCCAACCTTTGTGGATGTAAACAACATACATGGCATTGTGAACGACTCCATACTGGTCAAGCTCGCTGTCATGGACGGTCATCTCCAGTTCGAAGAACTTGTCCGTCCTAATAATTGAGTTGCACAACAAACCACAAATATACAGAGCTATTACATTGGACAAAATGTTCTCCAATGAATGTAAAACTAGTTTAGTTCAGAAGAACCTTAGTTGTATATCTTGGCCGATGTTGCCATTGGAGGTTCCTTGGGAGCAAGTGGCATGAACGGCGAGAGCCTCCACATGGCAGGACCGAGACGAGCGGCGAGAGGGCAAGGCGAGGTTTCCGGGGAGAGAACATGTAGCTGATCTAGATCTAACTCTTGCAGCATGGGCTAAAGAAGGTGGTGGGTGTTGGCCGGTGTGGGGAGCGATGTTGGTAGCATGCTGCTGCATGGTGCTGGTGCAGGAGGGAATTGCACTCTTTGCTCCCTTTCCTGGGCCTGGGTTATGGTTTGCATATGCCTGTTTATATAGAGCCAGCGCTCGCATGCTTCTGTGGGGCTTCATTCTTGCCACCTTAAATAGATGCCATCACCTACGTGCTGTCTTTACCGTATTTTCCGTATTGATCAATCATGAATAATATTCCTAGGGTGTGGCCAACGCATAGCCGGCCCCGTACTGCTGCCCCGCTGGCCACCTAGGCTCGCACATTGACTCGTACTACCTCCGTTCCTAAATATAAGACTTTGTAGAGATTCCCCTATTGACTACATACGGAGCAAAATGAGTAAATCTACATTCTAAAATGCATCTATATACATCGTATGTGATCCATAATGAAATCTCTCCAAAGATTTATATCTAGGAACGGAGGGAGTGTATGATACTATATATATCCATAGTGCCTAACACATAATTAATAGTATGTTATTTATTATTTATGGGGATAAGTATCTTTTTCGTCCCTAATTTTTTTCAAAAGTATAGAAATGGTCACTCAACTTCAAAACCAGCAAACTGTAGTCTCTCAATTTTTTAAACCGGATAAGTTTAATCCCTCATACCACTTTGGCTGATTTTTTGCTGATGTGGACTGGTGTTTGTTTGGAACAGTGGGACCAGCCTGTTAGTGGTCAAAACTTGAACAGAGTGTGGTGTAACGAATAGAAGACGTGCAAAAAATATATCATCTGTCGACTGACTCGAACGGGGCACCTTGTGCTAAGTGCAAGCACGAGCTGGCCACCCAGCGAGTAAGCATTTTTGTGATGCGGACAAATACATTATATTTATTATTTATCAAAACGCACCTGACATGATAATGGATAGAAATAGAATTAAGCTTCATTAAAAAGTTTTATATATCCTTATACTGAGAGATTTTTTCTTATACTCGAACACGGAATGATGGTGCAGACGAGTTAGCTATTAATAAATTAAGAAAATGATTAAGAACCACTGCATTATTTTACCAATTTTGACATTGGTATCTTTGTTGTATAGATTCTTACACGTCAATATAGCTACTTCATTATGCACATGAGAACAGAAAAATATAACATATGTGCAGAGGACTGGAACTGAAAAAAAAAACAAATCGCTTTTAAACAAGTTAATATCATTGTACAACGAACATGCTTAATATCTGCAAAACTACAAAAGATTTTATACTTGTTTGTGTAATACTACATGGTGGTGGTTACCTACTGATCTGGCTTGTTTCCGGTATTAAATTCAAAACATGTGGAAATGCATTTTATTTTAAGCTATTATTCTTTCTTCTTGAGGCTGACATGTGGGACCTGCACATTTGTACACGCTGATGTCACGTCCCAGCCTATACAATGTATCTAGTTTTAGTCAAAACCACTCCACGTCAGGGAAAAAAACAGCAAAGCGGTATGAGGGACTAAACTAATTCGATTTGAATAGTTAAGGGACCAATTTTTGCTGGTTTACAGTTGAGGGACCATTTCTATACTCTCGAAAGAGTTGTGAGACGAAAAATATACTTCTTTCTTATTTATGATACGGTATTATAATATGATACTCAACCGTCTCTTTCTTCATTTAATTTTATATGACCTCAACAAATAGATGATAATAGCTATTGTATAGCTTTACGAGAGACATACCGCGAATACAGAAGAAGAAAGAGGGAGAACAGAACCACAAAAGATGGTAGCTGCGCAAGAATATTTTGTCTACGTGACCAGCATGAGCATGAGCCTGAACAGTAGATTCCTCCTGCCTCCATTGCCCATGCCCTTGTGGGACAAAGTACTGTAGAAATTAATGGTAGTTTGGAATGTGTCATTATCAACTCACAGTGACACGGAGGCTCTAAAAGGGCCAAGTAATGATGGTGCCCCTGCCACGTGGTAGTTTTTTTTCTCCTTCTTTTATGTGGAGATTTTGAAGAAAATACTTCGGCGCATATTCTCACCTTCTAGCCTCTCATCAGCATTGCTGACACGGTCATTGGTGGATTGCTAAGAACTCGGTGGGAGCATTATTGATTTTGTTCGAGATAAAAAATGAAATCTCTGTCATTGATCGATTGAGAGTACAACTTATATATGTGCTGGAGAGACGGGACGATCCAGAGGGATGCGTCGGTTCCAGGAGGGAGGCGTCGGTTGCGGTAGCAACCGCACGACCGTTCGGGCAAGGGGGAGATTTCCCTAATTATATATTGTAATTAAAATTCTAACACCCCCCTAATCTACGCTTGACCATATAGAATCATTTTCACGATTATCGGGAAGTTCCATCACATAAAAAAGGATTCTCCTCCAAAAGTTCTTCATAGCATCTTTGATGAGATCCTTAAATATAATCTCACAAAGGGATAACATAACGTGATGTCTTCAAACAAGAATATCTCAAGAAGAGACTCCCCCCGATCCTTGCATATTCCAAAGTCGTCATATACCAATTCCATGAACACATTTTCGGAACATAGAAGTTGGTAGAGACCTGGTGAACAAATCAGTCGCATTATTTGACTTGCAAGATATGCAATATAGTGATATTGCTTATTATGTAACATGTTTGCATCCGGGCAACACAAGAAACATTTTCGTTGAGATAATGGTTGGTGGATGTAGCCATGGGGTCTGTTTCAAAGACTCTTCATGAGAGGGCTACCACACCTAGTAGGAACACTAAGCTTGTCTACAATCTGACATAGTGGGAATCTAATCGATATATCCAATGATATCGGAGTTCACATTTCTGTGAAACTGAAAAACCAGGACAAGGTGTTTGATCCCTTGGAGATATCGAAAGATATTCTGGAGTACAAACCAATTGTGTTTGGTGGATCCAATGGCATTATGGAACATGGAGTCCCAATATCTCATCTCCATCATCTCTTGGTCTGCATAGATCTTTCTCTACGTCTAGAGAATGAACTACCATGAGAGTTATGGATGGATAAGATTTGTCCATAATGAATTTCTCCAATATATTATGGATATAGACAACATAGTATACCATAATGTATGAATGAAGATGTTCAAGTTTTCGTAACGAGCACTATTGTGGTTTACCCAAATCCTTCATTTTAAACTCCATCATTTAGATGATTACATGTGTCGTCATAGCACGCACACAAACATGGATAATCATCATTGTAGTAGTAATCCTTGTGAATAAGGATCTCACTACGTCGGTCGTACCATATGTACCGACAACAATAAATCTTATGGTGACTTACTGATTTTACACAATGTATGTTGCATTTTGTATTTCGATTCAGAATTGAGACTTCATCGGGAATCAATCATATATGTATGAATCTAGTGATCGACATGGATATGTAATCAGTTTATCTATCAACTGCAGAGATAGATGATTTTAAACTGCCAATGATATAAGTTATCGGAAGAAGATTCACCTCTGAAGAATAGTTGAGTATCTGCGTGAACCCTTCTGCTACAATACTTGCTCTATGTTTCACCACCTTATTATTCTCAATTCTGTTTCCAGAAGAAAACTGGTGTAGGTATTGCTTATGAATACCTTCCCATTATTGAGCAAGATCATTTCTTCCTAGATTATACCCTTTGCTTGAGTTTAGTCCGAGTGCTGTTCACACTTTGCCATGGCCATGGTCTTTGGACCTGAATCTGGTGAAAGGTTTCGCAATCCAGTTGAGAAATGTATGTTGACAATTATACACTTCCGGTTATATGTTTCTTCAGAATCTATATATCAATATAGAGTTGATGGAAATATCGTTACCCATGATGACTGCTCGCGATTTCCCAATGCGGCTGGGTCGGGTATTCCGATGTCCCGGTCATTGTGTGCACTATGACTTGGGTTGGTGGAGGTTTACAACCCACTAGGTATACTACCCATCACGTGTCTGTCAACCTGAAGTTGACTTGCATTTACTGATTCACAGGCCTTGATATCCTTGCTTGCGAGAAGCTGAATTCTGATGTACTATTGTCGTACTACTCCCCCTGTTGCTTTGAACGAGGATTTAAGTGGTTTTAGTTGGTACCTCGACTCTTTCCGACATATTTTTCAGGATTATAGGATTGCATGACACCTTTACATTCAGTAACTGAATGTGGTAGGTTATTTGCAATGAGTTGCAAATCTTTTGATCGCATAGTTCAGATCTTTGAGTACGTGGATTTGAGGTAGAAATGTGTTGAACATTCCACTAATTTCCTGGCATTCTTTATTGTACTTGAAATCTCCCCCTAATGCGTGGAAATGTTCCTCATTGAATCAACATACTGGCCTTGAATAACTCCCCATGCGAGGGGCTCGAGGTATTGACAGAAATACAATTATTCCTCACATAGATCCCAACTATATGTTGAGGGGCTAATGATGCATGCCGGGTGGTGATATCGGTATGCAACTGTATTACGGTAGATAGGAAATACTTGGTAGATATCCACATATCAAAGATAGAGGGGGATAATATTATGCAGTTATGTCATGAGCGTGCAAAACTGCATGACTCCAACGTATAATTGGCAAGTTGCAATTCCAAAGTAAAGATAGTGCAATGAGCTTAACTCTTTGGATGGGATTCTACCAAACCATTTTGAGTCTAGACCTCCGGACAAATTGCTAAACTCAATCCAAGGGCCATAGAGAAGGCACTCAAGGAGAATTCTGCAATGTTATCCATTCGATTTGCTTGAAATCGATGTCAGGATAATGAGCCGATGGTTTCGTGTGAATAAAGCACACACTTAAGACCCATCATGTAGATATGTCTTTTAGAACCATGGAATACCTGAATAGTCTAATCAATGGATGGGAAGAGCCACTTACCTCAAGTTGATGCATTCAAGGAGTCTGATTGGTTCAACATGGACTTTAAGGTGTGCGAGCCTTAAAATTAGCTTCCCCATGTCACTTGTAGTGCACATAAAATCCAAATGGTGTTAGAATTTAGCATCATAATAATCATAAACTATTGGAATTGTTAATAGTTTCGGTTTCAACCCAATGTCTCCATGACCAAGGCGGGTATGCCAAGTTTTTCATGTACAAGACATTTTGGAAAACTATCTTGGGTGCAACATGAGCTACGGGTTTGGCAGTATGTGTAGTACAATCCAGATGATACATAGAGAATGTGCTTGCCATATCCGTTGCATATGGTAAAGAGAATGTATTTCTATTTCTTGTCAGCAGAAGTTTCGCAATGTAAACCATTTTGATGAATATCTCTATAGCTTAGTAGGGTATGAGTTAAACTTGGGAAGCAATGAAGTATCCCGACGTTACTCGAGTACCCATGGGAATAGTAAATATGACTCGAGTTGAGCCAACAAATACTTCATCGCGTCTAGCGATTTCAAAATATCTCATTTCTCTCAATGAGAGTGGAAACATTGGACTTCCCTGAGTATAGAGTTTTTGGTGCATATGTCCACAAGGCACATATCATTTTTCATCGAATTGACTCCTGTAGAAATCTATATATAGACATAAATATTCTCAAGAAAATCATTGTCGAATATATAGAATACATACAAATGGATTTGTATGAAAGTGCTGATACAATATATTGTGATATATAATATATGATGACAACAATAATCATGTTCTTATTAGAACATCATAAATGGACATAAATAAATAGATCGCTAAGGAGACTTTAAGGGACTAAATGTATAGTCTCCATATATGTCGGTTGATGCATATTCAACCATCATGATCTTCATGCTCATAGGGTCTCGTGACAGCTTGATGGTGTCAGGTTGAGGGTTTGAAGTGAGTTTCAAACCATTACCTTTGAGGTCCTTTGCGTCCTGGTGGCGTGTCTTGGATTGCACACGCTATCCCATGTGATGCAACAATGATCTTGATGTCCATGACACACTTAAGTAAGGTGTGGCCATTGAGGGCAAGTGCCTCAAATTGTTAGCCATTGATTACTTATAGGGGCAAGCCAGAGATAATTAATTTACGAGAAGTAAATTAAAACCATCATGGTTTTGTAATAAGAATGCAAAAATTTGAATCAAGTGTATAACTTGAAAAAAGCTGACCTCAATTGTGGGAACACAACACATTAAAGATCATACATATCTTATAGTCTGCACATGTGCAGTAGACTCATTACCTTGTGTTTTCCTAATATAATGAGGGAGATGTTATTGTAAAAAAAATACAAGTTTGTTGTGTGGGAGAAATCAATCTCAACCGCTGTGACATGTTCATGAAGAATGTCAATGTGGTAAACACATAGAACATATCATCCCCGGTGAAAAACCGGTAATTTATTTATATTACATATTGTGTAATATAAATACATTTTAATGTTGCAAAATTAATAGGTTTCAAGAAGGTAGCTCAAAATCATTAGCGTGAATCTCAAATTGCTAAGGATGACACCTTGAATTTTGCATATGTATATGCAAGAAATTGAAAATATCAATTGCAAATAGACGTATTAATCTCGACATGTAGCGAGCATGGAGATACATACATTTCGGAATACATCGTACTCAACGGAAATACATTACTATTGTAATGAATAGTAATGATGTTGTAAACTTGATGTTCAAATAAGAACTTGAATTGTATAAACCTCAAATTAAATGAGATGATGTTGTATCAAGTTGCAAGATAATTCAGCAAAGTGAATTAATATTTTGCGAGAGAAAATTAATCTCAATCACAATGAGATTGTTTTGTTAGAGAAGAAAAATCTCAATGGCAAATCAGTACTCTAGTGGTACTAAATTTATCTTTGCAAGAGATAAAAACAAATCTCAATTGCAAATAATAGATGTAATGAATCTCAACATGTAAGAAACATGGAAATATATTACATCACGTTCCGGAATACAAGGTACTCTACATAAATCAGTATTTAAGACAAATAATGGAAATAACAGTGGCAAAAAAATGTGAATACTAATAAATAGTACTATCGTTAATAAAAATAGAGAGACAAAAATCCTTGTCGACCCACAGCCGGGCGGAGGAGGAAGCCGGGCGCCTGGGCCTGGGCCGCCACGGCCTTTGGCCGGCCCACACCACCGCGCACCGCATAAGAGAGAGAGAGGGAGAGAGGCGGTTACGGGGTAAGGTAAGAGACCCGACCTGGACCACATCCGCTCGATCCCCACCACTTCCTAGCGGAGCGACGGAGGAGAAGCCGCCGGCATTGGCGAGGCCGCCACCGCATCCCCATCTCGCGTCACCGGCGCACCACCGAGGAGCTCGCCTCAACCGACGAAGTGGCGATGACGACGGGGTCGCGAGGATCTCCCTGCAGCGGGGCGGCGGCAAATCCTAAGCGCGCCGGAGCCCATGAGTCGGAGCGGCGGTTGAGGGAGGCCACCGCGCGCCCGAAGAGGTGGATGATGCTGGAGGCGCCGGTGGGTGCTGAGATGAAGCCGAGCGCGGCCTCCCCGTCCACAAGGACGCACATTGGGACGGGCGTGTAGCCAGGAGGGCCATGGCTCGGGCCAATAGCTGCAAGCGTCGGCGTCGGCGTCGCGAACCACTCGGCCAGCGGGGGTGGAGGCGGGGATCCAAGGCCAGTGCAGGTGCAGCGGCGGCCTCCATCGCCATACCGAGACGGAGGACACCAGAGGAGCCGGTTGGCATGGAGCGCATCTGCATCAACGCGTAGCCAGTCGGGCCACAGCTGGCGCTAGCGGCCTCGGCTTCAAGCGTCGGCATCACTGGCGCAAGCCGTTCCTCCGACGGAGGAGAGGGTGGAGGCAGAGACCAGGGGCCGACCATGTGACGCCCCCGATTTGACCGTACACTAATCATGCACGCAAATGTGTACGACCAAGATCAAGGACTCACTGAAAGATATCACAACACAACTCTAGACACAAATAAAATAATACAAGCTTTATATTACAAGCCAGCAGCCTCGAGGGCTCGAATACATAAGCTTGAATGCACAAGAGTCAGCGGAAGGAACAATATCTGAGTACAGACATAAGTTAAACAAGTTTGCCTTAAGAACGCTAGCACAAAACATGAACGATCGAAAAGGCAAGGCCTCCTGCCTGGGACCTCCTAACTACTCCTTGGTCGTCGGCGGTCTTCACGTAGTAGTAGCCTCCATCGGGGTAGTAGCAGTCGTCAAAGGTGGCTTCTGGATCCTGGACTCCACCATCTGGTTGCATCAACCAGAAAGAAGAAAGAAGGGGGAAAAGGGGGAGCAAATCAACCGTGAGTACTCATCCAAAGTACTCGCAAGCAAGGATCTACACTACATATGCATCGGTATCAATGAAAAGGATAGTATCTGTGGACTAAGCTGCAGAATACCAGAATAAGAGGGGGAGAAGCTAGCCCTATCGAAGACTAGCATCTTCTAGAAACCACCGTCTTGCAGCAACAAGGGGGAGTAGAGTAGTATATCATAAGTCGTATTTATGTTGTTGTTCCAATGCTCCGAGATCCTTTCTCGACTCCCGAAGCAACATATCCAAATCATGCCTCAGCATCCAGTTCTAGTTGTAGCGATCGGGATACAACTCCAACTGTCCGTTACCGTAGGACAGGCTATCGATAGATGTTTTCTTCCCTGTAGGGGTGCACCAACTTACCCATCATGCTTGCTTAACTCCGGTCGAACACGCCATCAGGTCATGCCCGCCCTCGGCCAAACAATACGCTGCAACCCGACCTAGGTTTAATAGAGAGGTCATGCACGCTGGACTAAACCCTATGCCCCAGGGGTCATGGGCCAATCGCCCCGGGAACTCCTGCACGTTGCGTACGCGACCGGTGAGCAGACCTGGGCTACCTCCTTAAAAAGGCAGGTGCTTACGCAGTCCAACCCGGCGCGTGCCGCTCAGTCGCAATGACGTCAGTTAAGCTTCGGCTGATGCATACGATGCAGAACACCCATACTATGCCCACGTAGTGGTAAGCGCTATCAGGCCAGAGGCCCCTTGGATCAAATATCCAAACCGGTTAGTGTCTTGGGAACGCACGGTAACGAGCAGAGACTCACGATCATGTGACCCCATCGCCCCGTCTCGAGAACTTGCGGCAAGGGCGAGTGCCTGACCATGCCTCGTATTTATCTCGCGGGCACCTTCCAGGTCAACCCGACTACACATCACTCGCAATTAAGCTCGCGCGGGTACCCCTCAGGGCTGACCCGTCTTTAGTAACCAGGTTCAGTGTAAAGTCATAGTAACTATAGTAACTGTGTGTCTAACACCAAAGGGAAACATGAGGAAATCACCCTCGATGGAATTCCACCTGATGTTTATCGTCAAGGTGAATGAAAGAGGAGTCACCCTCGAGGTCCACTCTTGAGGAGTTGCAAGACAGTGTCGTTATCGGGAGTGGAGAAAGAGGAATCACCCTCGCTGACCATAACCGATGAACTAACCTACAAGGTTAACACCAGAAGTGCTGATGAGGTCTCACCCTCGGCACTCGATAGTAACCCAGTAGTGTCGAGCAACTAAGGGGAAAGTGATGTGCGGTGCCGGGCCTGGTCTTCAATCCCGTTGATCGGGTCTTCTGATAATCCAGCGGGGCAGTCGGGACAATGTGTGTGTGTGGGGGGGGGGGTCACTGGTGGATCTCTAACCATCCTATACTAAGCAGTTTAGTATAAACATGTAAGGTATGAAAGCGGTATCAACAACAGGTTATGCATCATAATAGAATCATACGAAAAGCAGTAGTAGTTCTAATGCAAACATAAGAGAGAAGGGAATGGGCGATATCGGAATGATCAAAGGGGGTTGGCTTGCCTGGTTGCTCTGGCAAGAAGGAGGGGTCGTCAACACCGTAGTCGATCACTGGGGCACCATCGGTCTCGGGGTCTACCGGAGAGAAGAGGGGGAAGAAGCAGTAAATATAAAGCACACAGATGCAACAAAGAAGCACGACATGTCAACACGCAGTGCTAGGGTGCTCTAACGCGGTGGTACACGGTACCGGCGAAGGGGAAAACATCCGGGAACGTATCCCTGGTGTTTCATGTTTTCGGACAAATGAATCGGCGGAAAGTTGCATGTTCGGTATGATAGAGATGTGTGGTGGACGAACGGACCGCGTATTCGGATTCCTCTCGTCGTTCTGAGCGATTTTCATATGTAAAACATTTTCATCCGAGTTACAGATTATTTTATATGATTTTCTGAAATTTTAAACATTTTCTAGAATTTATTTAATAATTTAAATCAACATTATCCAGAATAGTATGTGATGACGTCAGCATGATGTCAGGGTGATGTCAGCGGTCAGTTGACTTAGTCAAACTGACGTGTGGGTCCTACCGTCATTGTCTGTTTATCTAAACAGATAATTAAGGTTAATTAACATGATTAATTAATTTAATTAAAAGGATTAATTAAGTTAATTAATTATTTTAATTCATTTATTAATATTTTTATTAACTTCTTTTAAAAAAACATTTTTTAACCAGGGGCGTGGGGCCCCCTGGGCAGTGGCCCAAAGGCCTAACAAGGCGGGTTGCTACCGGGCACCACGCCCGTCGGGGCGGAACCCGGGCACCACGCACGCCGGACGCCGTTGCGCGCGGCCACGGCGGGGCGCGGCCCCGGGCGCCGGCTAGGGCGGCCAGAGGGAGCCGGACGGGGCTCAGGAGAGCGGGGGGCACGGGCCTCAGCTCTCGGGCGGAGGCCACGACCCGCCACGACATGGGTCGAGGCCGAGCTGCCCCGTAGCAGTGGGAGCAGGCCGGCTCCGCCACGGCGAGCGGGCGGCGAGGGGGCATCAGCGGGGCGCGGCGGCCGGCGGAGAAGCAGCGAGCAGTGCGGGAGGGCGACAGCTGGAGTGGGGCGCGGGCCGATAGGTAGTCGCGGATGAGCCGCGGCGGGCGCGGCCAGCACGGCCATGGCGTGGGGTAGACTACAAAGGGGGCGGCGGTGAGCTCGAGCCGCTATGGAGGTCGGCTATAGCCAGCACTAGTACGGCAGAGCGGGCGAGCGCGTGAGTGAGGCGAGGCATCGTGTGCAACGGTGCGGTTCGGATCCGGCAATAGGGAGAGAGGAGGCGGACGGGGCTCACAGTGGGGGGTAGCGTGCGAGCTCGAGGTGTTGCGGGGGCGGTCCGGCGACGTTGGGTGAAGGCATCGGGGATGGACGTCCGGCGTGGGGGGGGGGTGGGCAACACGGATGTCTGGGTCGAGCGGTGAGGCGACGATGACGACGGGAGGATACGACGTCGAGCAGCTCCGAGCGGCGAGGCGCGGTCGCCGGGATCGATCCCGATCCAAACCGGGAAAGGGGAGAGAGAGAGGAGTGGGAGGGGATTAGGGTTTCAGTGAGAGGGCAGGGGCCTAAGTAGGCTAGCAGGTGGGCCGGCCTGGGGTTGGCCTGGTGGCCCGGATGGCTAACTCGGCCACATTTGGCCCAGTAGGGGGTGTTTCTCCTTTAATGTTTGCCCTTTTTTACTTTTCTTATTTCTTTTTCTGTTTCAATTAGTTTAGGACACTTTAAACATTATGCAAAAATGTTGGCCCACCATCAATATTAACAAAAGAATATTTGCCACATGATGAACATTTTAGTTTTCATGTTTGAGCAATTTTGAATTTCACTCACATTAGAGTTTGAATTTGACTAAATTTGCAAAGAGATAATGACCAAAGTGATTAAGCATTGTTTTAGCAAAATGATTAGCTTAACCCCAAGGGTGACTATAGCATCATTACACCGGGGTGTTACAACTCTCCTCCTCTAAAAGAAATTCTCGTCCCGAGAATTAAGAGGTAGAAGGAAAAAGGTCGGGATACTCTGCCCGAAGATTATCCTCGCGTTCCCAAGTGGCTTCATCTTCAGAATGATTTGACCACTGCACCTTGAGGAACTTGGTAACCTTCCGGCGGGTTCGACGTTCGACTTCTTCAAGAATGCGGATCGGATGCTCTTTGTAAGTGAGATCATCTTGAACTTCAATCAATTCCGGATCCACTTCACGTTCCGGATCCTTGAAGCAACGACGGAGTTGCGACACGTGGAAGACGTCATAGACGTGAGAGAACTGTGGTGGTAACTCCAGTTGATAAGCCACCAGTCCACGACGGGCAAGGATGCGGAAGGGACCAATGTAGCGCGGGGCTAGCTTGCCCTTGACTCCTAACCGATGAGTGCCTCTCAAAGGAGTGACACGCATATAAGCTTGTTCACCAGGTTGATAAGTTGAACCCCAGTGTTTCCGGTCATAGTTGCTCTTCTGGCGGGACTGGGCCGCCTTGAGATTACCCCGGACAATGCGAACCTGCTCTTCTGCTTGTTGAATAATGTCTGGTCCAATGAGCGTCCGTTCCCCAGTTTCTGACCAATTCAGAGGGGTTCGGCACTTACGTCCATAAAGCACTTCGAAGGGTGCCATCTTCAAGCTGGCTTGATAACTGTTATTATAAGAGAACTCCGCATAATGGAGAGATTCTTCCCACTTCTTGCCAAAAGAAATAACACAAGCCCGAAGCATGTCTTCAAGAATTTGATTGACTCGCTCGACTTGGCCTTGGGATTGGGGATGATAAGCAGTGCTCCAGGTTATATGAGTTCCCATTGCCTCTTGGAAACTATCCCAGAACTTCGAAGTGAAAATACTGCCACGGTCTGAACTGATCTCTTTCGGAATGCCGTGGAGTGACACAATTCTGGAGATATACAAGTTTGCTAATTGACTAGCAGTGATTGTCTCCTTGATTGGCAGAAAGTGAGCAACCTTCGAGAATTGGTCGATGACGACAAAGATAGCATCATTACCCTTCCGAGACTTAGGAAGGCCAGTGACAAAGTCCATCTGAATCTTATCCCACTTCCATTCAGGAATCGGAAGTGGTTGTAGAAGTCCAGCTGGTTTCTGATGTTCAGCTTTGATGCGACGACAAACGTCACATTCATCGATATACCGAGCAATGTCTTGCTTCATGTTAGACCACCAGTACTTCTGACGGATGTCTAGATACATCTTAGTACTTCCCGGATGAATAGAGAGAGGGGTGTCATGTGCTTCTTTTATCACCTTCTCAGTCATAAGCCCGAAGCGGGGTACCACTATGCGATCTTTGAAGTACAATGTACCATGTTCAGCAAGTGAGAAATCTCTGGATTTCTCTAAGGCAAGATCATTTTTTATTAGATCAACGTGAGCATCTTTGGCTTGAGCAGACTTAATTGCTTTCAATAGAGTTGGTTCCAAGACAAGGTTATTGAGAGAATCCTGTGGAACTAGTTGAAGGTTCAGCTTGCAAAGTTCTTCATAAAGGCGAGGTTGAGCTTTATGAACCATGTGGTTATTGCAATAAGACTTGCGGCTCAGGGCATCAGCCATGACATTAGCCTTCCTGGGGTATAGGAAATACCCACGTTATAATATGCTATAGCCTCCACCCACCTTTGCTGGCGGAGGTTTAGATCTGGCTGAGTAAACAGATACTTCAGACTGTGATGATCGATGAAGATCTCGCAACGATTATCGAGAAGGTAATGTCACCACAGCTTCAATGAATAAATAAATGCTGCAAGCTCGAGGTCATGAACTGGGTAGTTTTCTTAGTGAGAACGCGCTTGACGAGAGGCATAAGCAATCACCCTGCGCTCTTGCATTAGGACACAGCCTAACCCTTGACGTGCAGCATCGCAATATATGACGAAATCCTTCTGAGAATCCGGAGGAGCAAGCACTGGGGAAGAAGTCAGCTTGTCCTTGAGAGCCTGGAAACTTTCCTGACATTTTTCTGTCCATTCAAACTTAACGCCTTTGTGTAGCAGATTGGTCAGCGGCTTGGCAATCTTGGAGAAGTTCTCAACGAAACGACAGCAGTAGCTGGCGAGTCCGAGAAAGCTTCTGACTTGCTTGACATTCTTGGGAGGGGTCCAGTCAAGAATAGCCTGAACTCGCTCTGGTTTGACGGCAATACCATCCTTGGAGATCACATGACCAAGGTAGGTTACTTCGGGTAGCCAGAATTCACACTTGGAATACTTAGCATATAGTTGATGCTCTCGAAGCTTTTCCAGAATAAGTCGAAGATGTTTAGCATGTTCCTCTTTATTCTTCGAATATACTAGGATATCATCCAGATAAACCACGACGAACTTGTCGAGGTAATCTATGAATATATAGTTCATCAGACGAGAGAATGTCGCTGGAGCATTGGTCAATCCGAAGGACATGACGGTGTACTCGTAAGAACCATAACGAGTGATGAATGCGGTCTTTGGAATATCCTCTTCACGAACACGGATATGGTGGTAACCCAACCTCAAGTCAAGTTTAGAGAAAACCGATGAACCAGCCAGTTGATCATACAGATCGTTGATCTGAGGAAGCGGATATTTTTTCTGAATTGTAGCTTGGTTGATAGGACGATAGTCTTGGACCAAACGGTTCGTGCCATCCTTCTTCTTCACAAAGAGAGAAGGTGCTCCCCAAGCAGAGGAACTTGGACGAATGAATCCACTGCGAAGAGACTTGTCGATTTCCTCCTTAAGTTCAAGGAGCTCATGGGGTGGTGATACGTCCAAAACGTATCTAAAATTTCTGCTTGCTCCATGCCTCTTTTGTGTGATATTGCTATGATATTTATACACTTCCATACACTTTTGATCATAATTGGACTAACCTATTAACTTAGTGCACCCCAGTGCCAGTTTCTGTTTTCTGCCGTTTTTGTATTTCAGATTTTCCCATCACGTAAACTGCGAGAAAAATTCGTGGAAAAATATATAAAAAATCAGCTTTCCGGAAGCTTCCATGCGGCCAAAGTAGGGCCGGAGGGGGGCCACCAGGGCTCCAGGCGCCCTGGTGGCGCGGCCCCCCTCCTGGTCGCGCCGGGGGGGCGCCTGGGTCCCCCAGGCCTCCGCTGATGCCCCCCTTTGGCATATATTTACACCGCGTCCCGAAACCCTCGAGGACGGAACCCTTTTTCGCGATCTCATATCTGTTCCGCCGCCGCCGCACTTCCAAGATCGGGAGCACCAGGAGAACTCTTCCCGGCACCCTGCCGGAGGGGAGGATCACCACCGGGAGCCTCTCCACCACCATGGACGCCTCCCGGATGAGTTGTGAGTAGTCTCCCTTGGACCATGGGTCCATGACCAGTAGCTATGTGATGTTCTCCTCTCCTCTTTGTTCTTCACTAATTAGACCTCGTGAGCTTCCCTACATGATCGAGGCACATATGTAATCCTTATGCTGTTGCTATGATGAGTTTGCTGGGATCCGATGGATTATGAGATTATGTTCAGATTGTGTGTGAGTAATATATTTGATTTACCTCTTTTATATTTATGTTCTTGAGTAATTCTTGCATGTTCTCCGTTGCTGTTTATTGCTTTGGCCAAGTAGTAGGTAGTAACTCCAAGAGGGAACGTTATGCTTGATTGTGGGTAAATGCCCCTCGATGACTAGCTTGAGTGACAGAAACAAGAGTCTAGGGGATGTGCTGTTGCCACAAGGGGGAAAACAACGGTGCTTGTACTCGCGGGTGCAAGGATTGTTTACTTTACACAAAGTTCTTTTAATGCAGTTGTCTGTTGCTTTGAGTTTACACTATGGGTGGGACTCGCAACTTAATACCAGCGAGATGTTCTGGATAGATATCTCAAGGTGGATGATTAGTAGTAGATGCAGATGGATTTCGGTCTACTTACCTTGGCGTACCGCCCATGCTTTTGAGCCTCTACCTTTCTTTGTAGCATAGTTAGCATTGGTTTGCGCACATAATCCTGTCAATTGCCCAGTTGTAATTTGTTTACCTCGCATAGCTGTTTTATCGTCTTTTGGGAGAGAGACATCACTAGTGAACATCATGGGACCCCGGTCCATATTACCATCACTGATCACATCCGCTATTTACTTTCAGTTCTTACTTACTAGTTGCAGTTATACCTATCACTATTATCTCTTGCGTTTGATCCTTTGTAAACGACAAGGCCGGAGGGATTGACAACCTCTCTGTACTCGTTGGGAGCAAAGTTATTTGTATTGTGTGTAGGTCCGGTCGATCGCTAGTTGCGCCGCTAGAAGTTGACACCTTCTTGTTGAACCTTGGAGTCTCAGGGGAATTCGATCCTTGGTATCTTTGCCAAGGGAAAACTACCGCTACACTGCATCTCAAACCTTCCACTTGGGGTAACCAACGAGGGGCGAGAAGCCATCAAGCAAAGTTTTCTGGCGCCGTCGCCGGGGACTCCACTCTTCAAGATAGGGGAGTTGCACGCTATCTTTTACCTTTGCTTTTTAGTCTTGTTAGTTTACCATTCAGTTTTTGCTTCAGTATCTTTTATCAAAAATCACAAAAATAGTTATCTTGCTTGCTTGCTGCTATGGGTTCCACCGAGAACACCAAGTTGTGTGACTTCACTAGTCAGAATAACGATGACTTTATCTGCACACCTATCACTACCCCTGCCACTTCAGCACCTTCTTATGAAATTAAACCTGCTTTACTGAACCTAGTTATGAAAGATCAATTCTCCGGTGCTGGAGATGATGCTGCTTTACACTTAAACAACTTTGTTGAACTCTGTGATATGCAAAAGTACCAAGAAATAGATGGTAATATTGTTAAGCTTAAGCTTTTTCCTTTCTCCTTGAGAGGAGGACCTAAAATTTGGTTTCAATCCTTGCCTAGAAATAGCATAGATTCTTGGGATAAGTGTAAGGATGCTTTTATTGGAAAGTACTATCCACCTGCTAAAATTATCCAAATAAGGAGTAACATAATGAATTTCAAGCAATTGGATAATGAACACGTTGCCCAAGCTTGGGAACGCATGAAATCCCTTGTCAAGAACTGCCCTACTCATGGTTTGACTACTTGGATGGTTATCCAAACTTTTTATGCAGGCTTGAACTTTACCTCGCGGAACTTGTTAGATTCGGCCGCGGGAGGAACCTTTATGTCAACTACACTTGGTGCTGCCACGAAGCTTCTTGATGAGATGATGACCAATTATTCCCAATGGCACACCGAACGCGCTCCAACAGGTAGGAAGGTAAACTCTGTCGAGGAGATTTCCTCCCTAAATGAAAAAGTTGACTTGATCATGTCTCTACTTGCCAAGCAATCTTCTATTGATCCTCGTGATGATCCTTTAAATTCTTTGATTGCTCGAGAGCGAGTAGATGTGAACTTTATCTCTAGAAACAATTTCAATAACAATGTTTATAGGAGTAATTTTGGTAGCAATCCTAGACCGTTCCCCTCTAATTCCTATGGGAACAACAATGCTTATCCTAGCACCAAGAACTCCCCCCCAAAGGGATAGAGACATGCCTGGTTATGAGAAACTTCTAGAAATAGAGAAGGCCACTAAGAACTACATGCACACCCAATATGAACAAAACAAAACCTTCTCGAGGCAATTAAATGAGCATACTGCTATCTTGCAAGACATTGGTAGACAACTAGAGAGCCTAAATATTGAGATTTCTAACCTCCAGACTAGGCTCACTATCACTGTGACCCAAGTTTCCAATATGTCCCACACACAAGCCACTTTGATAAACCAAATGGCAGCTAAACCCGAAGTGGTTGCACCCCTAAAGGAGGAAGAATATAGAATTAAGAACCCTCCTACCCACCACACTGTTGCTACTATCCAAGTTGTTGAGGATATCCAAACTCTTAGCACCCAATGCACTCCTGGTCCTGTTGGACCTATTAATGGTGATGCTATGACCATAGAAACTACCAAACAAGTGAACCTAAAGGACACCACTACCACTTTACTTGATAGTAGTGACCTTGATTTTGATAATTGCACCCTTACCGAAGTTATTGATTTCCTTCACAAGATGTCTAGAGATCCCCACACTAGTACGCTTAACCTTGCCTTCACACAGCATATCACTAATGCTCTCATCAAAGCTAGGGAGGAGAAACTTAGAGTAGAAGCCTCCATACCTAGAAAGCTAGAAGATGGTTGGGATCCTATGATTAAAATTAAGTTGAATAACTTCTCTTGCTATGCTTTATGTGATGTTGGAGCTAGTACCTCCGTTATGCCCAAAAGAATATATGATATGCTTAAATTGAAACCTTTTGATTCTTGTTCTTTTGGTGTTCGTCTTGTTGATTCTTCCATAAAGAAACCCTTGGGGAGGATCAACGATGTTCTTATCATTGTCAATGACAATTATTTTCCCGTTGATTTCACTATTATGGACATTGAATGTGAACCTTCTTGTCCAATTATTTTGGGACGTCCTTTCCTTCGCACCGTTGGTGCCATCATTGACATGAAAGAGGGGAATATAAGATTCCAATTTCCTCTCAAGAAAGGGATGGAACACTTCCCTAGAAAGAAGATTAAGTTACCTTTTTAGTCCGTTGTACGGGCTAGCTATTCTTTTACTCTTGATAAGACTTGATCTCTTTGCATTATGCCTAGCTTAAAGGCATAAAAGAAAGCGCTTTTGGGAGGCAGCCCACAATGAATAAAATTTTATTTTGCTTTGGTTGTGTCTTGATGTTGTTACTACAGTAGCATCATCATTGTATCTTTACTTTTCAGATTTGTGCCAAGTGTAGCCTCTGATTGCAAGAAAGTTCAAAAGTTGTGGCGTGCTGTCCAGGAAACAGATTCTGTCCTTGGACAGAAAAATTCGTATAAAATCACCAGATCATCTTTTTGGTCTGAATTTTTTCGACAGCGTGCTCTACACAATTGGCTTTCGGGCGTCTGTTCTGAGTTTTTTAATTTGAGTTGCAGAAGTGCCCCGAAAAAATCATTTACTACCTGCTGGTCTGTTTTTCACAGATTCTGTCCTATTTTGCCTTTTCTTCATTTTGCAAACCTTGAGCTTGCTTTTTCTTTGCAAAAACATTTTGGCAATCTTGAGAAACAGTAGACCTTCAAGAATATCCTTATTTCCAGCAAGGAAAAATTATTTTATTAAGGGTACTAACCTCGCTAATCAGATTATGATGAGTTATGTATGAAGGGAGTTTTCAAGTGTGCGAGGGAAGATGATAAAAAGATTCAGGAGTGTCAAACGCTCAAGCTTGGGGATGCCCCCATGCACCCCCAAGAAATATTCAAGAAGACTCAAGTGTCTAAGCTTGGGGATGCCCCCGTGCATCCCCTTCTCCATCAACAATTATCAGTTCGTCTTTCGTTCCACTATATTTTTATCACTTCATGTGTTATGTGCTATGCTTGGAGCGTCTTGCTTTTAGTTTCCTTTTTAGTTTTCTTTAGCTTTGCTTGCTGTTCATAAAGAGTTGGAACTCAGCTTTCTTTGTGTGGGAGAGGAACACGCTCCACTTCAACCTAGAACATAACATAGAATTTTCATGTCTATCTTTGCTGTGAATGTTCTTTGTCTTTCAATAGCTACTGTCATGCTCAGCTCTTAGTTTTCATGCTTTACTTTTTAAAGAGCTTTTGTTTAGTTGGTCGCTGGAACTCTCTTTAGTTATCATGCTTATCTTATTAAGAGAGTTGGCTTCTGTTGCACTGGTCGATATGTCTATGATAAAAATGCTATGTGCATAATGATTCTTAGTAGTTCATGTTTTCTTATGGTTAGTCTCAAATAGCTGGGGGGTTCTCAATGTGTTATTGAAGTACCAACATGATTTGTTTGCCTATGATGTGGTATGGTTTAGTGGTATCTTCCTCCAGGAATTTATTTTGATTGACTTGGCGTATGCTCACTGATAACCCTCAACCGTAAGGGATTGAGATAGTCTTAGCGGGTAAGAATAACCCAATTTATTGATTCGACACACGGGGAGCCAAAGAGTATTTATAAGCTTTGACAGTTGAGTTGTCAATTCAACCGCACCTGAAATATACTTACTTGCAACAAAAGATAAGTGGTAACAGTGATATGATAGTGATAATAGTGATAGTAAAAGTAAACAGCAAAAAGTAAATAGTGAAGGTAAATGGCAAAAGTAGCAACTAGTGACAAGCAGGGTTTAAAACACTGTAGGCTAGGGAGATGGATGGTTGGGCGCTGCATGGATGAGATAGATTCCAACTTGGGGCACGGCACACGGAAAAGTAATGATCATCTAGGCAAATATCAAACATTAGGCATGTATCCCCTAGGTAGTTGTACGTGCTTGCAATAAGAACTTGCACAACATCTTTTGTCCTACCATCCCGCTACGAACGGGGCCAAAAGGAACTTATGGAGATTAAGGTGCTCCTGTCAAAGAGCACCGGAACAAAGCAAGGAACTCAATGGATACATGTAATCCTCAAACTACGGACCATCCCCTTTGGTGTCCCAAGCTGTCACTTTTGGGATCGCCGGTTCCAAACCGTAATAGGTGCAAACAACTCATAGATAGGATCACGAACACAAATATATTCATGCAAACACATATGGTTCAGATCTAAGATCATGGCACTCGGGCCCTAAGTGTCAAGCATTAAGAATAACAAGTTGAAGCAAAGATGATAAACACCATAGTAGATGATAGGCAACATGCCCCCAACGATCTGACAAACTATTACATGATCTAACTCATCCAATCCCTACCATCCCCTTCGCCTACAACAGGGGAATTACTCACACATGGAGGGAGAAGTCATGGAGGGATGATGGAGTGGTGATGATTATGACGATGGCGATGATCTCCCCTCTCCGGAGGCCAATTCAGCCTCCAGATTAGCCCTCTCGAGGAAGAACAGAGGGTGGCGGCGGCTCCGCGACGGAAAACTGCGAAAAGAACTTCTGATCTGGGGTTTCCGCGTCGTGAGTAAAAATACGAGGCAAAGTAGGGCACCAGGGGGTGTGGGTGAAGGAAATATGCCCTAGAGGCAATAATAAAGTTATTATTTATTTCCTTATATCATGATAAATGTTTATTATTCATGCTAGAATTGTATTAACCGGAAACTTAATACATGTGTGAATACATAGACAAAACAGAGTGTCCCTAGTATGCCTCTACTAGACTAGCTCATTGATCAAAGATGGTTATGTTTCCTAGCCATAGACATGAGTTGTCATTTGATCAACGGGATCACATCATTAGGAGAATGATCTGATGGACAAGACCCATCCGTTAGCTTAGCACAATGATCGTTTAAGTTTTACTGCTATTGCTTTCTTCATGACTTATACATGTTCCTATGACTATGAGATTATGCAACTCCCGAATACCGGAGGAACACTTTGTGTGCTACCAAACATCACAACGTAACTGGGTGATTATAAAGGTACTCTACAGGTGTCTCCGAAGGTACTTGTCGGGTTGGTGTATTTCGAGATTAGGATTTGTCACTCCGATTGTCGGAGAGGTATCTCTAGGCCCACTCGGTAATGCACATCACTATAAGCCTTGCAAGCATTGTAGCTAATGAGTTAGTTGCGGGATGATGTATTACGGAACGAGTAAAGAGACTTGTTGGTAACGAGATTGAACTAGGTATTGAGATACCGACGATCGAATCTCGGGCATGTAACATACCGATGACAAAGGGAAAAATGTATGTTGTTATGCGGTTTGACCGATAAAGATCTTCGTAGAATATGTGGGAGCCAATATGAGCATCCAGGTTCCGCTATTGGTTATTGACCGGAGACGTGTCTCGGTCATGTCTACATAGTTCTCGAACCCGTAGGGTCCGCACGCTTAAGGTTTCGATGATAGTTTTATTATGAGTTTATGAGTTTTGATGTACCAAAGGAGTTTGGAGTCCTGGATGAGATCGGGGACATGACGAGGAGTCTCAAAATGGTCGAGACGTAAAAATCGATATATTGGACGACTATATTCGGACATCGGAAAGGTTCCGAGTGATTCGGGTATTTTCGGAGTACCAGGGAGTTACGGGAATAGAGGAGAGAGGCCAAAAGGAAGGAGGCGTGCACCTCCCTTCTGGTCCGAATTGGACAAGGGGTGCAGCCCCCTTTTCCTTCTCCCTCTCCCCCTCTTTCATTCTCTCCTACTCCGGAGAGGAAAGGGGAATCCTACTAGAACTTGGGAGTCCTAGTAGGACTCCCCACACTTGGTGCGCCCCCTCTAGGGCCGGCCTCTCCCTCCCTCCTTTATATATGGGGGCAGGGGGGCACCTCTAGACACAACAATTGATCTCTTGATCTCTTAGCCGTGTGCGGTGCCCCCCTCCACCATAGTTCTCCTCGATAAATATTGTAGCGGTGCTTAGGCGAAGCCCTGCGACGGTAGAACATCAAGATCGTCACCACGCCGTCGTACTGACGGAACTCTCCCTCGACACTCGGCTGGATCGGAGTTCGAGGGATGTCATCGAGCTGAACGTGTGCTAGAACTCGGAGGTGCCGTAGTTTCGGTGCTTGATCGGTCGGGCCGTGAAGACGTACGACTACATCAACCGTGTTGTTCTAACGCTTCCGCTTTCGGTCTACGAGGGTACGTAGACTCACTCTCCCCTCTCGTTGCTATGCATCTGGTAGATAGATCTTGCGTGATCGTAGGAAAATTTTAAAATACTACGTTCCCCAACAGTGGCATCATGAGCCAGGTCTATGCGTAGATGATATGCACGAGTAGAACACAAGTGAGTTGTGGATGATACTAGTCATACTGCTTACCACCATGTCATATTTTGATTCGGCTATATTGTTGGATGAAGCGGCCCGGACCGACATTACGCGTACGCTTACGCGAGACTGGTTCTACCGACGTGCTTCGCACACAGGTGGCTGGCGGGTGTCAGCTTCTCCAACTTTAGTTGAATCAAGTGTGGCTACGCCCGGTCCTTGTGAAGGTTAAAAAAACACATACTTGACGAAATATCGTTGTGGTTTTGTATGCGTAGGTAAGAACGGTTCTTGCTAAGCCCGTAGCAGCCACGTAAAACTTGCAACAACAAAGTAGAGGACATCTAACTTGTTTTTGCAGGGCATGTTGTGATGTGATATGGTCAAGACATGATGAGTTATATGGTTTTGTATGAAATGATCATGTTTTGTAAAGTTATCGGCAACTGGCAGGAACCATATGGTTGTCGCTTTATTGTATGAAATGCAATCGCCATGTAATTGCTTTACTTTATCACTAAGCGGTGGCGATAGTCGTAGAAGCAATAGTTGGCGAGACGACAACGATGCTACGATGGAGATCAGGGTGTCGCGCCGGTGACGAAGGTGATCATGACGGTGCTTTGGAGATGGAGATCAAAAGCACAAGATGATGATGGCCATATCATGTCACATATTTTGATTGCATGTGATGTTTATCTTATTAAGCTTCTTATTTTGCTTAGTTCGACGGTAGCATTATAAGATGATCCCTTACTAAATTTCAAGGTATAAGTGTTCTCCCTGAGTATGCACCGTTGCGAAAGTTCGTCGTGCCGAGACACTACGTGATGATCGGGTGTGATAAGCTCTACGTTCAAATACAACGGGTGTAAGCCAGTTTTGCACACGCAGAATACTCGGGTTAAACTTGACGAGCCTAGCATATGCAGATATGGCCTCGGAACACTGGAGACCGAAAGGTCGAGCGTGAATCATATAGTAGATATGATCAACATAAGATGTTCACCATTGAAACTACTCCATCTCACGTGATGATCGGACATGGTTTAGTTGATTTGGATCACGTGATCATTTAGATGACTAGAGGGATGTCTATCTAAGTGGGAGTTCTTAAGTAATATGATTAAATTGAACTTTAATTTATCATGAACTTAGTCCTCGTAGTATTAGCATATCTATGTTGTAGATCAATAGCTCGCGATGTTGCTCCCCGTTTATTTTTTATATGTTCCTAGAGAAAACTAAGTTGAAAGATGTTAGTAGCAATGATGCAGAATTGTTCCGTGATCTGAGGATTATCCTCATTGCTGCACAGAGAATTATGTCCTTGATGCACCGCTTGGTGACATACCTATTGCAGGAGCAGATGTAGACGTTATGAACGTTTTGACAAAAGCTCGGTATGATTACTACTTGATAGTTTAAGTGCACCATGCTTTATGGCTTAGAACCGGGACTTCAAAAACGTTTTGAACGCCAGAGAGCATATAAGATGTTCCAAGAGTTGAAATTAGTATTTCATACTCATGCCCGTGTCGAGAGGTATAAGACTTCTGACAGTACTTTGCCTACAAGATGGAGGAGAATAGCTCAACCAGTGAGCATGTGCTCAGATTGTCTGGGTACTACAATTACTTGAATCAAGTGGGAGTTAATCTTCCAGATAAGATAGTAATTGACAAAGTTCTCTAGTCACTATCACCAAGTTAGTAGAACTTCGTGATGAACTATAATATGCAAGGGATGACGAAAGGAATTCCCGAGCTCTTCGCAATGCTGAAGTCGGCGAAGGTAGAAATCATGAAAAAGCATCAAGTGTTGATGGTTAACAAGACCACTTGTTTCAAGTAAAGGGCAAAGGGATAGAAGGGGAACTTCAAGAAGAATGACAAGCAAGTTTTCACTCCCGTGAAGAAACCCAAAGCTAAAACTCAAGCCTGAAACTAAGTGCTTCTACTGCAAAGGAAATGGTCACTGGAAGTGGAACTGCCCTAGATACTTGGCGGATAAGAAGGATGGCAAAGTGAACAAAGGTATATTTTGATATACAGATTATTGATGTGTACTTTACTAGTGTTCATAGCAACCCCTGGGTATTTGATACCGGTTCAGTTGCTAAAATTAGTAACTCAAAACGAGAATTGCAGAATGAACAAAGACTAGTTAAAGGTGAAGTGACGATGTGTGTTGGAAGTGGTTCCAAGATTGATATGATCATCATCGCACACTACCTATACTTTCGGGATTAGTGTAAAACCTAAATAAATGTTATTTGGCATTTGCGTTGAGCATGAATATGATTTGATCATATTTGTTGCAATACGGTTATTCATTTAAAGTCATAGAATAATTGTTATTCTGTTTACATGAATAAAACCTTCGATGGTCATACACCCAATGAAAATAGTTTGTTGGATCTCGATCGTGGTGATACACATATTCATAATATTGAAGCCAAAAGATGCAAGGTTAATAATGATAGTGCAACTTATTTGTGGCACTGCTGTTTAGGTCATAATGGTGTAAAGCGCATGAAGAAACTCCATAGTGATGGACTTTTGGAATCACTTGATTATGAATCACTTGGTGCTTGCGAACCATGCCTCATGGGCAAGATGACTAAAACTCCGTTCTCCGGAACAATGGAGCGAGCAACAGATTTGTTGGAGATCATACATACATATGTATGTGGACCAATGAGTGTTGAAGCTCGCGGCGGGTATCGTTATTTTCTGACCTTCACTGATGATTTGAGCAGATATGGGTATATCTACTTAATGAAGCACAAGTCTAAAATTTTTGAAAAGTTCAAAGAATTTCAGAGTGAAGTGGAGAATCATCGTAACAAGAAAATAAGAGTTTCTACGATATGATCGTAGAGGTAAAATATTTGAGTTAGCGAGTTTGGCCTTCAGTAAAAACAATGTGAAATAGTTTCACTACTCACGCCACCTGGAACACCATAGTGTAATGGTGTGTCCGAACGTCATAACCGTACTTTATTAGATATGGTGCGATCGATGATGTCTCTTACCGATCTACCACTATCGCTTTTGGGGTTATGCATTAGAGACAGATACATTCACGTTAAATAGGGCACCATCTAAATCCATGGAGATGACACCGTATGAACTGTGGTTTGACGAGAAACCTAAGCCGACATTTCTTTAAGTTTGGGACTGTGATGCTTATGTGAAAAAGTTTCAACATGATAAGCTCGAACCCAAATCGGAGAAGTAAATCTTCATAGGATACCCAAAAGAAACTGTTGGGTACACCTTCTATCACAGATCCGAAGGCAAGGTCTTTGTTGCTAAGAGTGGATCCTTTCTAGAGAAGGAGTTTCTCTCGAAAGAAGTGAGTGGGAGGAAAGTGGAACTTGATGAGGTAATTGTACCTTCTCCCGAATTGGATAGTAGTACATCACAGAAACTGGTTCCAGTGATTCCTACACCAATTAGTGAGGAAGCTAATGATGATGATCATGAAACTTCGGATCAAGTTACTGCCGAACTTCGTAGATCAACCAGAGTACGTTCCGCACCAGAGTGGTACGGCAACCCGGTTCTGGAAGTCATGTTACTGGACCATGATGAACCTACGAACTATGAGGAAGCGATGATGAGCCCAGATTCCGCAAAATGGCTTGAGACCATGAAATCTGAGATGGGATCCATGTATGAGAACAAAGTGTGGACTTTGGTTGACTTGCCCGATGGTCGGCAAGCCATCGAAAATAAATGGATCTTCAAGAGGAAGACTGACGCTGACAGTAATGTTACTGTTTACAAAGCTCGACTTGTTGCGAAAGTTTTTCAACAAGTTCAAGGAGTTGACTACGATGAGACTTTCTCACCCGTAGCGATGCTTAAGTCTGTCCGAATCATGTTAGCAATTGCCGCATTTTATGAAATCTGGCAAATGGATAACAAAACTGCATTCTTTAATGGATTTATTAAAGAAGACTTGTATATGATGCAATCAGAAAGTTTTGTCAATCCTAAAGGTGCTAACAAAATGTGCAAGCTCCAGCGATCCATCTATGGACTGGTGCAAGCATCTCGGAGTTGGAATATACGCTTTGATAAGTTGATCAAAGCATATAGATTTATACAGACTTGCGGTGAAGCCTGTATTTACAAGAAGTGAGTGGGAGCACTACAACCTTTCTGATAAGTATATGTGAATGACATATTGTCGATCGGAAATGATGTAGAATTTTCTGGAAAGCATAAAGGAGTGTTTGAAAGGAGTTTTTCAAAGAAAGACCTTGGTGAAGCTGCTTACATATTGGGCATCAAGATCTATAGAGATAGATCAAGACGCTTGATAAGACTTTCGATGAGTACATACCTTGATATGATTTTGAAGTAGTTCAAAATGGATCAGTCAAAGAAGGAGTTCTTACCTGACTTGTAAGGTGTGAAGTTGAGTAAGACTCAAAGCCAGACCACGGCAGAAAAATATAGAGAGAATGAAAGTCATTCCCTATGCCTCAGCCATAGGTTCTATAAAGTATGCCATGCTGTGTACCAAACATGTTGTGTACCTTGCCATGAGTTTGTCAAGAGGGTACAATAGTGATCCAGGAGTAGATCACTGTACAGCGGTCAAAATTATCCTTAGTAACTGGATGACTAAGGAAATGTTTCTCGATTATGGAGGTGATAAAGAGTTCGTCGTAAATGGTTACACCGATGCAAGCTTTGACACTAAATCCAGCTGACTCTAAGTATCAATCTAGATGCGTATTGAAAGTGGGAGCAATTAGCTAGAGTAGCTCCATGCAGAGCATTGTAGACACATAGACATTTGCGAAATACATACGGATCTGAATGTGACAGACCCGTTGACTAAACTTCTCTCACGAAGCAAAACATGATCACACCTTAGTACTCTTTGGGTGTTAATCACATAGCGATGTGAACTAGATTATTGACTCTAGTAAACCCTTTGGGTGTTAATCACATGACGATGTGAACTATCGGTGTTAAATCACATGGCGATGTGAACTAGATTATTGACTCTAGTGCAAGTGGGAGACTGAAGGAAATATGCCCTAGAGGCAATAATAAAGTTATTATTTATTTCCTTATATCATGATAAATGTTTATTATTCATGCTAGAATTGTATTAACCGGAAACTTAATACATGTGTGAATACATAGACAAAACAGAGTGTCCCTAGTATGCCTCTACTAGACTAGCTCATTGATCAAAGATGGTTATGTTTCCTAGCCATAGACATGAGTTGTCATTTGATCAACGGGATCACATCATTAGGAGAATGATCTGATGGACAAGACCCATTCGTTAGCTTAGCACAATGATCGTTTAAGTTTTACTGCTATTGCTTTCTTCATGACTTATACATGTTCCTATGACTATGAGATTATGCAACTCCTGAATACCGGAGGAACACTTTGTGTGCTACCAAACGTCACAACGTAACTGGGTGATTATAAAGGTACTCTACAGGTGTCTCCGAAGGTACTTGTTGGGTTGGCGTATTTCAAGATTAGGATTTGTCACTCCGATTGTCGGAGAGGTATCTCTGGGCCCACTCGGTAATGCACATCACTATAAGCCTTGCAAGCATTGCAGCTAATGAGTTAGTTGCGGGAAGATGTATTACGGAACGAGTAAAGAGACTTGTTGGTAACGAGATTGAACTAGGTATTGAGATACCGACGATCGAATCTCGGGCATGTAACATACCGATGACAAAGGGAACAATGTATGTTGTTATGCGGTTTGACCGATAAAGATCTTCGTAGAATATGTGGGAGCCAATATGAGCATCCAGGTTCCGCTATTGGTTATTGACCGGAGACGTGTCTCGGTCATGTCTACATAGTTCTCGAACCCGTAGGGTCCGCACGCTTAAGGTTTCGATGATAGTTTTATTATGAGTTTATGAGTTTTGATGTACCGAAGGAGTTCGGAGTCCCGGATGAGATCGGGGACATGACGAGGAGTCTCAAAATGGTCGAGATCTAAAAATCGATATATTGGACGACTATATTCGGACATCGGAAAGGTTCCGAGTGATTCGGGTATTTTCGGAGTACCGGGGAGTTACGGGAATAGAGGAGAGAGGCCAAAAGGAAGGAGGTGTGCACCCCCCTTCTGGTCCGAATTGGATAAGGGGTGCAACCCCCTTTTCCTTCTCCCTCTCCCCCTCTTTCCTTCTCTCCTACTCCGGAAAGGAAAGGGGAATCCTACTAGGACTTGGGAGTCCTAGTAGGACTCCCCACACTTGGTGCGCCCCCTCTAGGGTCGGCCTCTCCCTCCCTCCTTTATATATGGGGGCAGGGGGGCACCTCTAGACACAACAATTGATCTCTTGATCTCTTAGCCGTGTGCGGTGCCCCCCTCCACCATAGTTCTCCTCGATAAATATTGTAGCAGTGCTTAGGCGAAGCCCTGCGACGGTAGAACATCAAGATCGTCACCACGCTGTCGTACTGACGAAACTCTCCCTCGACACTCGGCTGGATCGGAGTTCGAGGTACGTCATCGAGCTGAACGTGTGCTAGAACTCGGAGGTGCCGTAGTTTCGGTGCTTGATCGGTCGGGCCGTGAAGACGTACGACTATATCAACCGCGTTGTTCTAACGCTTCCGCTTTCGGTCTACGAGGGTACGTAGACTCACTCTCCCCTCTCGTTGCTATGCATCTGGTAGATAGATCTTGCGTGATCGTAGGAAAATTTTAAAATACTACGTTCCCCAACAGTGAGCCCCACCCAGGCGACCCCCCGGCGCGGCCCAGGGGGGGGGCCCACAGGGCGCCTAGGCACCCCCTGGCCCCCCTCTGGCCCCTCTTCTGGCCCTTGGTTCCTTCGGGTGCGTGGATTTTACTGTGATTTTTCGTGGATTTTTCTGAGATACCTAAAAAATCGTTTTCCTGCACACAATAAAACCATACAGGCAGCTCTGCTAAAAACAGCGTCAGTCCGGGTTAGTTTAGTTCAAATCATGCAAGAATGAGGTCAAAACAATATCAAAAGTGTTTGGAAAAGTAGATACGTTTGAGACGTATCAACTCCCCCAAGCTTAGCATATTGCTTGTCCTCAAGCAATTCAGTTCAACGAACTGAACGCGACAAAGAAAACTTTGACAAACTCTTTTGCTTCATTAGATGTATATAAGCATGTACTACGAAAAGAGTCTAGCAAGTATTAAAACAGTACTATGAGGACAATGCAAGGAGCAATCCTTCTTTCAAGTGACTAGTCACAAATACTTAAAAGTAAATAATATACTACTGAAAATCAAGACAAGATTACATTGCACATAGCTTGAGCATACTAGGGTGGTATCTCGCTAGTCTCCATGAGTGAAGCAAAACATAAATGCAGAAACCCCTCCAGAGTTTTAAAGGAGACTAGAACTAAGAATTTCAGAATAAATCATATCACAAGTATGCAGAAGACAATGTAATACTTTGGGACAATGCACATTACACTCAGAATGACAATTATGCTCTCCTAGTTAGTGCTTTGAAGAAAGAAGGTGAAGACTCTCGAACCGTGGCTTTTGTTGGCAAAGTTGAAAACCCGTGATCGGAAACAAAAACTAAACATGTACCAGAGCTCTTGGTTTTTGGAAACAGAGGTAAAAAGTTTTTGAGAGGTGCATATTTCGTAAACGAATGCTAGTAGATAACTCAATCACTTTTTGAGTGGACAAGTCTCGAGGAACGGCTCCCGCATGAGGACGATCACATCCTCTTAATCTCCTTTGTTTATCACTGCCAAAGTTTTCTGATTTCTCATGAACAAAGCGTGAAGGAGGGTTTGTTTGTTATATTATCTTTTTGAGCCGGGCGCACTCGATGCCAGTTCCTTCTCGTATTAAGGGTTTGCACATTAGACATGCAATCCAGGGGTGAAACTTGTCCAACTTAAAAAGATCATGAATTAACTACTACTTCCTCATGAGCTAAAACATAGGCACAAAAAGAGAAATGCTTTTGATTAATTTCGAGATGGTACATGAAAGTCTTCGTTAGGAATGGCAGGTAAATACCATGTATAGGAAGGTATAGTGGACTCATATGGCATAACTGGTTTTAAGGATTTTGGATGCACAAGCAGTCAGTCCGCTTAGTACAGGTGGAAGTTTAGCAAAAGACTGGGAAGCGACCAACTAGAGAGCAATAATGGTCATAATCATGCAGAGCGACAAAGCAACATTGAATCGGGCATGAAAGTGATATAACTATTCTGAAACTCAAAGATCATCAAGGCAGAGTGGACTTTTTAGTCTTAACATGTGTAAGCATGTGCCAAGTCAATCCAAAAATTCTCTAAAGGGAAATACCACCTTAGTATACCAGACTATGAACAGTGCAATGCATGTAGATCATTTCAATAACACATTATATACTCTAGTTATTCGAGACTAGCCTCAAGTAAAGCATGAACCACTGAAAGAGCATTGTAAACATAGCACTATGTCGCTACAAGCTGGTCTCTAGATCATAAGTACATGCATATGTACAAAAGTAGAAACAGAAAGAGTTCTGATACGTCCAAAATGCATCACTATTTTGTATCATAATTTATCCTTATTCATTGATATATTTCACGTTACGGTGATGTTCTTATGTTGTTTTGGTCTATTTTACACAGTTTGCAAACTCCCCGATGCCAGAACAGCAGACGCAGGATTCAGCAGTAAAAAGTGGACGCTGAGTTGCTGAAGAAGAATACCTCCAAATTACCTGAAAATTGACGGGAGGTATTTTTCAGATGAATCACGAAGACACGCAAAAGGGGAGCCAGAGGGGGGCCACAGGGTGCCCCCCTGGCCGCGCCGGGGGGGGGG
>LR738712.1:706294242-706355041 GCA_902687465.1 Secale cereale
GGGGGGGGGGGGGGGGGGGGGGGGGGGGGCGCCTGGAGCCCCTGGCCCACCTCCGGAGGCCCCCTTTTGCCTATATACTCTCCGTTCTCCGAAAACCCTAAATATAAGACTTTTTACGGAGTTCCGCCGCCGCTTCGAGGCGGAACCCTACAGAGAAGAAAAGGGCATCTTCGGCGGGCAGATTCCGCCGGGGAGATCACCTCCCGGAAGGGGAGATCGTCGCCATCGTCATCACCATCGTCACGGGCATCATCGAGATCATCATCAACATCATCCCCAACACCAGCACCATCTCCATCTTCATCCAAATCTCATCTTACAATCGTAACTCGTGTTGTAACTCGTACTACCTATCATCTCTACTCCATCGGTGTTGATTACTACTTTGCGGTGAATGCTATTGAGTTTTGTTGGAGAAATATTATTATGTCCAGATTGTTTATCACATATTTATCCCCACTGATCATGATCTCTTTTATGTCTCGTGAGTAGTTACCTTAGTTCTTGAGGACATGGGGAAAGTCTTGTTGTTAGTAGTCATATGCTGTTGAAGTAATATGTGTTGTTTGATACTTAAGTTGCGTTGTCATTCTACTAGTGGTGTTGTGTGAGTCGAACACCCAACACTTCGCCTTATTAAGGACCTAGGAGAATACATTGTGTATAAAGAATGCTTATGGTGGGTTGCCGGAGTGACAGAAATCTGAACCCCAGTTCGCACGCTTTTGCATAAGGGAATAATGGATCCTCGATCATATTGCTATGGTTAGGCTTTTGCCTTAAATTCTATCTTGTATTTGCGGATGCTTGCAAGGTGTTTAATCATAAGAGTGCATTCATCTTAGTCTAGAGAGTGCACTAGCATAGATCCACCCACTCAACACTTATCAACACATAACATAGTATCGATACGGAATATGGCGAAAGCACATGACTACCTCTCCCGTGTGTCCTCAAGAACGCTTTATTCTTTATAAGTTCAGTTGCTAGGCCTCTCCTTTGCTAAGAAAGGATTGGGCCACTTGTTACTCTCAGTACCTTTTACATTACTTGCTTTTACTATCCTGTTGCTTATACCGAGAAAACCCCTAAAAGTTATCTTTCAGTGCTTGCAGTAATTTCTTGCTCAGAATCGCTTATCAATACCTTCTGCTCCTCATTGGGTTCGACACTCTTACTTATCGAAAACGCTGCAATAGATCCCTTACGGTTGTGGGTCATCAAGTACCGTTTTCTGGCGCCGTTGCCGGGGAGCGTAGCGCTATTGGTAAAGTGAAACTGGTAAGAAAGTTTTTTATATATAATTCTGTTTTTGTTTTTGCTATTGCTGCTCTTTGTCCTTATGGATAACCCTATTATTGGATCGTTGCTTGCGGGAAGACGCCCCACACCCGTGGTGGTTGATCCTCCCCCTACTGAAATTGTGGCTTATAAAATACCAGCTGGTATTATCGATTATGTTTTGGCTAATCGTTATGCAGGAGACAGACATCCCGGTGAACACTTGCTATATCTGTCACAACTATGTTCATTATTTAAGCTTGCAGGTGTATCGAGGGAGTTTGTCATGAGGAAATTGTTTGTCGTATCACTTATAGATAAAGCTTCAGATTGGTATGGGCTTCTCGATAACTCACACTTGCTGGACTGGCAGGAGCTTATGTCTCTCTTTTATACTAAGTTTTATCCTCTTCATGAAATTCATAGAGACAGGAATTAAATCTATAACTTTAGGTCTCGTGACGGAGAAAGCATTGCTCAAGCTTGGGGGAGATTGAAGTCCCTAATGCTCAAATGCCCTATTCAGAAGCTTCCCAAGGAAATTATACTTACAAATTTTTATGCCAGGCTTTCTCGTCAGGATAAGGAGATGCTGGATGCCTCCTCTAGTGGGGTATTTCAGAAGAAGAGTGTTGAAGAAAGGTGGGATCTCCTTGAAAGAATCCAGAGGAATACCGAAGATTGGGAAATTGATAAAGGTATTGAACCCGCTATAAATTATGAACATGATTATATTGAGAGCTATGTGGAAACTGATTACTTCAATACTTTTTGCTCTAAGATTGGTCTTGATTCCCATCTAGTGATTGATTTGTGTAAGAATTTTGCCTCTCACGCTGATTCTTTTAAAAAGAAGAGAGACTAGCACCATGAACCTTTTAAAGAACCACCTATTGATGTTTATGTTGCTGACCCTATTTTGCCTGCAGTTATATATGAAAAGCCTCCTTTTCCCACGAGGATAAGGGAGCACTCTCTTGTGACAGGCATAATAAATAAAAGTGAGAGAAGAGTTGATGAGCCTGAGGACCAGATCAGGGTCGATCCTCAAGTTGCATTGATTAAAGACCTTGCTACTAATGATGTTTTGGATTCCAATATAAATTTTTGTGTTGTTTCCACTAACCTTGTCACAGCCAAGAATAAAGGCCCAATTTCAGGTACTCCAGTGGTATCTGTTAAAATAGGAGATCACAATTATTATGGGCTATGCGATTTGGGATCGAGTGCAAGTGCTATCCCCTATTCACTTTATGAAGAGATCATCGGTGAGATTTCCCCTTGTGAACTTGAAGAAGTTGATGTTACTATTCATCTTGCAAATAGAACAACTATCTCTCCTATCGAAATTGTGAGGGACGTTGAAGTCCTATGTGGAAAGGTAAAATACCCTACCGACTTTCTAGTACTTGGTTCAGAGAGGGACAATTTTTGTCCAATTATTTTTGGTAGACCTTTTCTTAGAACTTGTGGAGCTATAATAGATTGCAAGAAAGGTAAAGTTTCTGTTGAATTCGATGGTGAGCCATATGAATTTAATTTTTCTAAGTTCTCTAAGCAGCCTCGTGGTACTGATTTACCTAGTGATGATAAGATTATTGAAAGTATTGCCTCTATTGCTATTCCCCCTAATGATCCTTTGCAGCAATACATGGAGGACCACGAGAATGATTTGCATATGCAGGAAAGAAATGAACTAGATGAAATATTCTTGAGGCATCCTGCTATCCTGAAGCACAACCTTCCGGTTGAACCTTTGGGAATTTTATCAAAACCGAAAGAAGACCCGGTGTTCGATCTTAAACCCCTTCCCGATACGCTCAAGTGTGCTTATTTAGATGAAAAGAAAGTATATCTTGTTATTATCAATTCTAACCTTTCAGGATATGAAGAGGAGCGATTATTGGGAATACTTCGTAAACACCGAGGTGCAATTGGCTACACCCTTGATGACCTTAAAGGGATTAGTCCATCTATCTGCCAACATACTATCAACCTTGAGCCTGATGCTAAACTAGTTGTTGATCATCAACGACGGTTGAACCCGAAGATGATGGATGTTGTGAGAACTGAAATTCTCAAGCTTCTAGCCGCAGGTATTATCTACCCTATAGCTGATAGTAAGTGGGTAAGTCCGGTACATTGTGTTCCTAAGAAAGGAGGTACAACTGTGGTTCCTAATGATAAAAATGAATTAATACCTCAGAGAATTATTATTGGATATAGAATGTGTATTGATTACAGGAAGTTGAACAAGGCAACCAGGAAGGATCACTATCAGTTGCCGTTCATCGACCAAATGCTTGAAAGGTTATCCAAAAATACCCATTTTTGTTATCTCGATGGTTATTCTGGCTTCTCTCAAATTCATGTTAACACTTTCGATCAAGAGAAGACCACTTTTACTTGTCCCTTTGGTACTTATGCTTACAGAGGTATACCTTTTGGTTTATGTAATGCCCCTGCTACTTTTCAAAGGTGTATGTCTGCTATCTTTCATGGTTTCTGCGAGGATATTATGGAAGTCTTCATGGACGATTTCTCCGTCTATGGAACTTCTTTTGACCATTGTCTTCACAACCTTAATAAAGTTTTGCAGAGATGCGAGGAGACAAATTTGGTACTCAACTGGGAAAAGTGCCACTTTATGGTTAATGAAGGAATTGTTCTTGGTCACAAGATTTCCGAAAGGGGAATTGAAGTGGACAAGGCCAAGATCGAAGCTATTGAAAGGATGCCCTATCCAAGGGACATCAAAGGTATTCGCAGATTTCTCGGTCATGCAGGTTTTTATAGAAGATTTATTAAAGACTTTTCTAAAACCTCGAGACCCCTCACTAATCTTCTCCAGAAGGATGTTCCTTTTGTATTCGATGAAAATTGTAAGGAAGCTTTTGAAGTCCTTAAGAAAGCTTTAATAACTGCTCCTATAGTACAACCACCTGACTGGAATTTACCTTTTGAGATTATGTGTAATGCAAGTGATTTTGCTGTTGGAGCTGTTTTAGGACAAAGAGTTGATAAGAAATTGAATGTTATACATTATGCTAGTAAAACCCTTGATAGTGCTCAAAGAAACTATGCTACTACTGAGAAGGAATTCTTAGCTGTAGTTTTTGCTTGTGATAAGTTTAGGCAGTATATTGTTGATTCCAAAGTTATTATTCATACTGATCATGCTGCCATTAAGTATCTCATGACAAAGAAGGATGCCAAGCCAAGGCTTATCAGATGGGTACTCCTTCTTCAAGAATTTGATTTGCAGATTGTTGATAGGAACGGGGAAGACAATCCGGTGGCGGACAATCTTTCAAGGATGGAAGATATACCGCACGACCCCATCCCAGTTAACGATAGTTTTCCAGACGAGCAACTTGCCGTTGTAAAAGTACAATCTCTTTCCGATCCTTGGTATGTAGATTATGCTAATTTTATTGTTGCAAAGTATTTGCCTCCAGGTCTAACATTTCAGCAAAGGAAGAAGTTCTTTCATGATTTGAGGCACTACTTTTGGGATGACCCACATCTTTTCAAAGAAGGTCCCGACGAGATCGTGAGAAGATGCATTCCGGAACATGAGCAGAAGGACATTCTCAGACGGTGTCATGATAGTCCCTATGGAGGACATCACACCAGTGAGAGGACTGCACATAAGGTTCTTCAATCAGGTTTTTATTGGCCTACTCTCTTTAAAGATGCTAGAAATTATGTTTTAGCCTGTGATAAATGTCAAAGAGTTGGTAACATTAGTAGAAGGAATGAGATGCCTATGAATTACTCACTAGTGATTGAACCTTTCGATTGTTGCGGTTTTGATTTTATGGGTCCTTTTCCTTCTTCGCACAAGTACACTCACATTTTAGTAGCTGTTGATTATGTGACCAAGTGGGTTGAAGCAATCCCCACTGAAAGTGCTGATCACAAGACATCTTTGAAAATGCTTAAAGATGTAATTTTTCCTAGGTTTGGTGTACCAAGGTATCTCATGACCGATGGAGGATCACACTTCACGCACGGAGCTTTTAGAAAAGCTTTGGCTAAATACGATGTTAATCATAGAATTGCTTCACCATATCATCCTCAAACTAGTGGGCAAGTTGAGCTCACCAATAGAGAGATTAAGTTGATCTTGCAGAAAACAATAAACAGAAATAGGAAGGATTGGTCAAACAAGTTAGGAGATGCTTTGTGGGCATATATAACTGCTTACAAAAACCCCATGGGCATGTCTCCCTATAAGATGGTGTATGGCAAGGCTTGCCATTTGCCGTTAGAATTAGAGCACAAGGCTTTCTGGGCTGTTAGAGAGCTTAACGCTGACCCAAAACTAGCTGGTGAGAAGCGTCTCATGAACTTGACTTCTCTAGATGAATGGAGAAGTGAAGCTTACGAGAGCGCTAAAATGTTCAAGGAAAAGGTAAAAAAGTGGCATGATAGGAAGATTTTGAAACGTGAATTTAATGTTGGTGATAAAGTTTTGTTGTTTAGATCCCGTTTCAGGTTTTCTCCAGGTAAACTACTTTCCAGGTGGGAAGGACCATTTCATATTGAAGAAGTTTATCGGTCTGGTGCAATTAAGATCAACAATTTTGAAGGCACCAAACCTCATGTTGTGAATGGGCAAAGACTTAAACATTACATAGCAGGAGACCCTGTCAATGTTGATGTGAATATAATATACACAACAACTCACGAAGAACATGTTGCAGCCCTGTTTCAGACGCCAGCAGAAGCAGAATAAAGAAAAGGTATGTAGTACGGTAAGGAAACACCGCAAACCATCATAAAAGTTTCGTATTACGAGTTTTTGCAAAATTAGTAAAATTCCGAGTCTAAGTGGAGCCGGAGACGACCTCCAGGGAGTCCAGGCGCCCCCCTGGCGTGCCCCCCCTGGGCCGCGCTGGCAGACCGCCTGGACACCCGGGAGCCCGTCTCCGACCCCGCTTTGGTCCGTTACCCTCCTTTCTGTGCATAAATTTTTCCTATATATATGCCCGGATTGTTCCGGCAACGTATCTTGCAATTTCGCGTGTTTTCTCTTCGATCTGTTTCTGCCAGGGAATCTTTCAGCTGAATTTAGGTGCCATGGCTTCTCCAAGTTCCCCCAAGGACAAGTTCGTCGTCAACGTCATCAACCCTTACCTCGCTGAGGTGAAGAAGCACCCTAAGGTTGTTCGGATGGAGGACGGTGTCCTTCATCTAGAAGATCTGAAGGGACCTATCAAGGAGGGGAGCATCCAGGCCAGGCTGGAAGAAGTGGAGCAAGAAGTCTTCGAGTACAAGAAGATGATCGAGCATGGTGTCGAAGCTAACTTTGACATCACCAACGAGCTGAAGAACTACTCCCTGAAGGAGATGAAGGAGATGTGGGAAAGAATCGCCGCGTCTGAAGACATAATTATAGAACTCCAAGGGCAAATTAATGATCTACATAACCAGAACTGTGAGTATGAACTAAGGTTTCTGCGCATGGGTTTGGGTGCTGAATGCAGGATTCAGGAGACGAGCTTCTCATATGAGACCGGAGAACCCCTTCCATGGAAGAGTTTCGCCAAGGACTACTTGATCAACGCCAACAAGGATGATGAGTGAAATCTCCTGGGGTAATGGCATTCCCTTGGCTTGTTCCAAGCTTGGGGGAGTGCCCGGCATCTTTATCTTTACCTTTTGTTTTTTTAGAGTCAAGTAGAGTCGTATCATGTCTAGGGAGGTTATTATATGAGATAGGTGTGTGCATTGAGGTCTATCGCTCCTTCGGCGAGGAATTGTATCCGTGAGTGTGGAGTCGTTTATGATGGAATATTAATGAGAAGTTTATTGGTTCCTTTTGCTGCACTTGGTATTCTCTTCACGCAATCAACCTTATATGATGATTCTTATGGGGAGTATTGACCTTATGTCAGGTATGGCTATGAAACTTTATTTAATCTTGGCAAATATAGCTTTGGTCATAACAACAAGCATGATTTTCTTAAATTATCAACATAGTCAAAACTTTATGTTATTATGCTTGAAGTGTTATGCTGACAAGGAAGACAACTTGATGTGTTATGCTTATTTCGATGTTCATGCTTTACATTGCTTTGCATCTTAGTCATCATCAATTGTCTGTTCTCTCAAAACCTTTGCTAGCCTAACTCTGTACTAAGCGGAATTCTGCTTGTGCATCCATACCCTTAAGCCAATATCTTCCATATGAGTCCACCATACCTACCTACTCGTGGTATTCCGCTACCACCTCCTAAAAGTATATAATTTATGTGTTATCCTCAAATGTTCAAAATCTTTTATTTTGTGCCTCTGTTCTAGCTCATGAGGAAGTAATAGCTAATTCATAGTCTTTTTGAGTTGGACAAGCTTCACCCCGGGATTGCATGTATAATGTGCAAACCCATAATACGAGAAGGAGCTGGCATAGAGTGCGCCCGGCTTAAAAATAATATAACAAACAAACCCTCCTTCACGCTTTGTTCATGAGAAATCAGAAAACTTTGGCAGTGATAAACAAAGGAGAATAAGAGGATGTTATCGTCCTCGTGCGGGAGCCGTTCCTCGAAACTTGTCCAGCTCAAAAAGCAATTGAGTTATCTATTAGCATTCGTTGACAAATCATGCACCCCTAAAAACTTGTTTTCATTCTGTTTGATTTGAGGATAGCACATGAGTTTTCCCTACTACCCTAGAGCAGGGCCTATCTTTTAATTTTAAGTTGAGTCAGTTACTTCTACTTCCTTCTATTTCTCAAAGAGAGCAAACGTTTGATGTTTGTAAGGATTCATTCATATAAAGCTGCATTAAGATTTGTCATATCATATCCTTGTTGACATTATCATTCGATAAGTAAGTTGTTTGTCATGCCCAGCTAAGGCAAACATCTTCCTCTGTGTTAACACTTTCACTTCTTGCCTATTAACATGTTATTTTCAAAAAGCTTCAATTGATCTCATCAAATATAAGAGCAAACGTTAAATCTATTGTTGTTCTTTGACCAAAGGACATGTTTGCCATGATATAATGAGTTTCCTTAGCCCTACTTTTGAATATAAGTGTTATCACTCTTTCATAAGGGCCTTATGAGTTGAAGATTGCTGTTGAGGATATTTGAGTTAGTAAAGATACTATGATGCTTCTTGTCCGTATTCTATTTATCGACACTTCACTCTCTAAACTTGTGGACAGGTTTACCGAGTTCATATTCGCTTGGGGACAAGCGAGGTCTAAGCTTGGGGGTGTTGATACGTCCAAAATGCATCACTATTTTGTATCATAATTTATCCTTATTCATTGATATATTTCACGTTACGGTGATGTTCTTATGTTGTTTTGGTCTATTTTACATAGTTTGCAAACTCCCCGATGCCGGAACAGCAGACGCAGGATTCAGCAGTAAAAAGTGGACGCTGAGTTGTTGAAGAAGAATACCTCCAAATTACCTGAAAATTGGCAGGAGGTATTTTTCAGATGAATCACGAAGACACGCAAAAGGGGAGCCAGAGGGGGGCCACAGGGTGCCCAGGCGGCCTGGGGGCGCGCCCCCCCGGCCACGCCGGGGGGGCGCCTGGAGCCCCTGGCCCACCTCCGGAGGCCTCCTTTTGCCTATATACTCTCCGTTCTCCGAAAACCCTAAATATAAGACTTTTTACGGAGTTTCGCTGCCGCTTCGAGGCGGAACCCTACAGAGAAGAAAAGGGCATCTCCGGCGGGCAGATTCCGCCGGGGAGATCACCTCCCGGAAGGGGAGATCGTCGCCATCGTCATCACCATCGTCACGGGCATCATCGAGATCATCATCAACATCATCCCCAACACCAGCACCATCTCCATCTTCATCCAAATCTCATCTTACAATCGTAACTCGTGTTGTAACTCGTACTACCTATCATCTCTACTCCATCGGTGTTGATTACTACTTTGCGGTGAATGCTATTGAGTTTTGTTGGAGAAATATTATTATGTCCAGATTGTTTATCACATATTTATCCCCACTGATCATGATATCTTTTATTTCTCGTGAGTAGTTACCTTAGTTCTTGAGGACATGGGGAAAGTCTTGTTGTTAGTAGTCATATGCTGTTGAAGTAATATGTGTTGTTTGATACTTAAGTTGCGTTGTCATTCTACTAGTGGTGTTGTGTGAGTCGAACACCCAACACTTCGCCTTATTAAGGACCTAGGAGAATACATTGTGTATAAAGAATGCTTATGGTGGGTTGCCGGAGTGACAGAAACCTGAACCCCAGTTCGCACGCTTTTGCATAAGGGAATAATGGATCCTCGATCGTATTGCTATGGTTAGGCTTTTGCCTTAAATTCTATCTTGTATTTGCGGATGCTTGCAAGGTGTTTAATCATAAGAGTGCATTCATCTTAGTCTAGAGAGTGCACTAGCATAGATCCACCCACTCAACACTTATCAACACTAACATAGTATCGATACGGAATATGGCAAAAGCACATGACTACCTCTCCCGTGTGTCCTCAAGAACGCTTTAGTCTTTATAAGTTCAGTTGCTAGGCCTCTCCTTTGCTAACAAAGGATTGGGCCACTTGTTACTCTCAGTACCTTTTACATTACTTGCTTTTACTATCCTGTTGTTTATACCGAGAAAACCCCTAAAAGTTATCTTTCAGTGCTTGCAGTAATTTCTTGCTCAGAATCGCTTATCAATACCTTCTGCTCCTCGTTGGGTTCGACACTCTTACTTATCAAAAACGCTGCAATAGATCCCTTACGGTTGTGGGTCATCAAGTTCATACCGGTCTTCCTTGTTGCTTCCCTTCAGTCGATCTTCGTCATTACTGCTTGTCACTTGCACGATCGAACGTAGGAAATATAATTAAATGCCATCACGGACTCGAGCTGAACTCTGAAAACAAAGCAAACTAAAGAGATAAAGGAAATCTTTTTGGATTTTTCAAAGGTTGAATAAAAGCAAAGGAAAGAGAAAATCTTTTTGTTGTTTTTGCAAAGAGAGAAATAAAGAAGAACGGGCAAAAACTTAGAAAAGATCAAAGTGAATAAAACGGATAATACAATGGAAAAGTAAGAGGGGCACGTACTCCCCCAAGCTTAGGCTTTTGGCCTAAGTTGGTAGCAGCAACTGCCCTCAGGAGCCTCCTGCTCCGGGGGTATGGTGGTGAGTCCAAGGGTCGTAGAAGGATGCTGGCGCGTACACCGAACTCCTCGGAGTCTCCCACGAGGAAGGTTCCGAGCGCCAAACAGGGGAAGAACCTTCACCAAAGTCGGTGGCGGTCTCTTCCTGAAAATGTGGTAACTCACCGTGCTTCTCCTCGTCGGGCACAACCCCCTCCATGGGGTTATGAAACTGATGCTGGACCATGAACTCATCGAACTGGACAACATCAAAGGACCATCCGTTCCTGCGAGAAAAATCAAACAAAAGAGGTGCAGGTAGACGAATCTCGCGTTCCGCGGTAATTCCGAAACGCAAGATATAAACAAGATTATCAAGCTCGGTACCCATGGTGACAAACTTATGCCTTTTCATAGCAACAAGATCAAAGCTTAAATAAGTAAAAAGATTATCATCAGGGTGTGGGGTGCCTCCAAGATGTTCTAAGATAAGTGTGGCACAAACGCCACCATATAAGTCCCCCTTGTTACCGTTCATAGCAAGGCGTCGAGCAATTAAGGCACCCAGATTATAATCAGACCTCCCTGAGAGGGCTGCTGCCAGGATAGCAATATTTGGAGCAGAAATGTTGCTCGTGTTGTCACGAGCTAACACCCCTCTAGCAACATAATATGCAAAATACCTGAGGTGAGGAAATAAGATGCTGGAGATCTTCGACCGACGAATATCCCTTGTACCCATGCTGTAGAGAGAGTTGAAGACGGTTTTTAGCTCGAAAGGCTGAGAGGCCATCCTAGCCGTCCTCCCAACATTTGGCACACCTATTATTTCACAAAACTTTCCCAAAGGCATGGTGATAAGATCATTGTAAATTTTAAACTCAATAGCACCCGAATCAGGATTATATCTAAAACTGTTAATGAAACTGGAGGTGAGTTTTTGATACTGAGTAACACGGCACGTGACGAGCCGTGTCAGACCTGCATTAGCACAAAGATTATAAAACTCATCCTTGATTCCCGCAGCTTCAAGGAATTCATCACACGGAAATGTCATCGCACGTGCTGGACTTGTGTCTTCCAACAACTCCAGGGGCACATGATCTTCATTATAGCTCACCCTAGCAGTCGAGGGTGAAGCTGCGGCTCTAGTAACTCGATCAGAGTGTGTGGGCCTCCTCTTCTCAAGCCACCCCTTTGCTCTTCCTAACAAACTCATTTCTGAAATTTTTGACAAATTACAAAAACAAGGATTAAAACAAGGTGGGTTAAGGCAAACTACTCAACTCACTTGCCCAAGGCATAAACTTGCATCAAAACTTGGAAAATAACTTGGGCAAGTTTATTTCCAAGTTTATGAAACTTGCATCAAACTTGCCCAAGGCATAAACTTGCCACTGAAAGAGTAGTTAGCAAGCATAGTAGATATTGCATCATTAGGAACTTTTCTTTTATTAGTGACAATATCTTTCATATATTTTGAATAAGGAAGTAACTTAATAGCATCAGTCAAAGGGATTTGAAGAAAAAGAGGTTTAATCCACTCACAAAACTTATTGTAATGCTCTTCTTCTTTAGATTTGATGGACTTACCTGGAAAGGGCATGGGTTTCTGTACCCATGGTTCTCTTTCTTTCCCATGTTTTCTTGCGATGAAGTCTTCTTTAGTGTACCTCTTACGTTTGTCAGGTGCTTCTTCCTCTCGAACTTCAGGCGGATCATTCTTCTCACTATCCTTACCTTCAGGTTCAGCACCGTCTTCAGTCTCAGCATCGAATATAGATACACTGTTGGGATCAACAGCTGGCTCTTCATCTGCAATAGGATCATTAGAATTGTCAGTCTCCTTATGTTTCTTCTTTTTCTTTGGAGAGCCAACAATTTCTTCTTCCTGCATTTGAGAATCCTGCTCGATTCTCTTCGGATGTCCCTCTGGATAGATAGGATCTTGAGTGTTAGTTCCTCCTCGGGTCTTAATCCCGAAAGCCTGCAAATTATCTTATTTGGCATTGTTAGCAAGCTGATCTCTTTGCACATTAGAAATTTGGTCAAGCTGAGTTTGAACCATATGAAAATGCTTCACAAGACATTGAACATCATTAGCTGTTCTATCTAAAACATCAAGCAGTTTTTTTGATAGCAAGAGAATTATCATGCAATTGACTTTGTATCCTCTCATTAAAATGGTTCTGTTTCATAATAAAATTATCAAACTCATCTAAAAATTGATCAAGAGGCTTACCATGAGGGATGTCACTTGCGTTGAAATCTAAAAGAGAGTGTACCTTTACCATAGGAGGGTGAGTAGTAGGCTCACACAGCTTCTCAATAGGGGGTAGATTCTTCACGTCTTCAGCTTTAATACCTTTCTCTTTAATAGACTTCTTTGTTTCTCGCATATCTTCGGGGCTTAGAACAAATATGCCCCTCTTCTTTGGTGGTGGAGGTGGTTCAGGGACGGACCAATCTTCATGGTTTTTGGCAATCCTGCCCATCAAATCCTCCGCATCGTCCGGTGTTCTTTTCCTGAAAACACAACCAGCACAACCGTCCAAATAGGACCTGGATTCATCCTTTAGACCAGCATAGAATATATCGATTATTTCATTCTTAGGAATTTCATGTCCTGGTCTAGCCCGAATCAGACCGCAGTACCTCCCCCAAGCTTTAGGGAGGGACTCATCCTGCAACTGTTTAAAGTTATAAATTCTTTGTAAAGCAGCATGTTGCATGTGAGCAGGAAAGTACTTATCAACAAAAGAGTGAGCTAAGTCTTGTGGACTCTTAATGGAACCGCATGGGACTGAATCATACCATGCTTTAGCACCTTCCTTCAAGGAGAAAGGAAGAAGCTTGGTGATATAAAAGTATCGTATCTTCTCATTTGTGGTAAACAGGCCACCTAACTCACCGAGTTTAGTCAGGTGTGCAATAGCATCATCATTTTCTCTGCCATAAAAGGGGTCAGCTTCAACCATAGGTATAAGTGAAAGATCAACAGAGAAATCATAATCAGGATCATCAATGCATATAGGAGATGTAGCAAATTCAGGATCAGGAACGGTTTTGTTCTTCAAAGAGTGTTTTTCAAATAGTTTCTTAATAACTTCAGGGTCAGAGCCAGAAAACTCTGTCAGTTCCCTGCATAAATCTTCATCAAGCATATAGTAATCATCATCAAGGAGCCTCTCTTTGAGTTTACTCAAATCAGGATAATCATAAGTTTCACCAATAGGGTAGCGAGTAACAGGAAGTTCAATTCCAGACTTCTTAGCAGCAGCAGCAATTTGTTTCTCAAGAGCATAACCAAGTGAACTAATATCATCAAAAGTAGTAGAGGCATCATCAAGAGTATCGAACATAGTAACAGATTCAGTAGGAGCATCATGTGGTGGTGGTGAGGCAAACTTACTCATAACAGAAGGTGAATCAAGTGTGGCACTAGTGCTCAGAGCAGTACCTCTTCTTGTAGTAGATAGTAAGATCGGAACCTTGGGGTCTCCTTTCTTACCCATAGTGGATGAAGTGCAGCAGGTAGGATACCTCAAGTAGACTTGTAAATATTGCTATGCTCCCCGGCAACGGCGCCAGAAAACGGTACTTGATAACCCTCAACCGTAAGCGATCGAGATAGTCTTCGCGGGTAAGAATAACCCAATTTATTGATTCGACACACGGGGAGCCAAAGAGTATTTATAAGCTTTGACAGTTGAGTTGTCAATTCAACCGCACCTGAAATATACTTACTTGCAACAAAAGATAAGTGGTAACAGTGATATGATAGTGATAATAGTGATAGTAAAAGTAAACAGCAAAAAGTAAATAGTGAAGGTAAATGGCAAAAGTAGCAACTAGTGACAAGCAGGGTTTAAAACACTGTAGGCTAGGGAGATGGATGGTTGGGCGCTGCATGGATGAGATAGATTCCAACTTGGGGCACGGCACACGGAAAAGTAATGATCATCTAGGCAAATATCAAACATTAGGCATGTATCCCCTAGGTAGTTGTACGTGCTTGCAATAAGAACTTGCACAACATCTTTTGTCCTACCATCCCGCTACGAACGGGGCCAAAAGGAACTTATGGAGATTAAGGTGCTCCTGTCAAAGAGCACCGGAACAAAGCAATGAACTCAATGGATACATGTAATCCTCAAACTACGGATGTCGGTGTACTAAGGTAGGGGTACCTCAGTACCCCAACTTGTGCACGGGCAGTTGCAGCTTCCCGCGGCAGGGCTTACTGCGTGCTCGCCGGAGACCTTCCTGCTCCCTATTAAACCATTCAAAAACAAAGTATACAAGACATAAGACATAAGACCGAGACCCCGGCAAGAGGAGCTTGCCGGGAAGGCCGTGCCAGGCTCAAGACTGCCCCGCTAACACAAGACCCTGGCAAGAGGAGTTTGCCAGGAAGACTAGAAGACAACGCCTCGGCGCTATATGCGCCCCGGCGAGGGCCCGGGGAGCGGCAAGCTCTCGGGCCCGGCAAGATCAAGGCCCCGGCAAGGTGCTTGCCGGGAAGGCTGCGCTGTGTGCCTACGCTCCAGCTCATCGGCCCACGCGTCGCCCTGGGGCCTATCCAGGGACGCGTGGCGGATGGCTGTGCAGCCTGGGGTACACGGTGGCACTCCACGGTGATGGATCCATCGCCGTGGCAGACGGAGACGCTAAGGCGGGAGCTTTTGGGGTCGACGGCGACGGGCATTAAATGCCCTTGTCCCCCACTGTTAAAGTAGGTATAGACCACTGTTCTGTACTGTAGCTCCACTGTTCCCACACTGTTACAACTACCACCTCTTTTACATTTTTACCCCTTTCTCCTACGTTGACACCTGTCGGTGACCCCTTACACTATAAAAGGAGGCCCATGCACAACGTGGAGGGGGTTCGGAACCTAGATCACTCTCGCGCTGGGTGTAGCTGCTTCTTCAAGCTCCCGAGCGCTCAAACTCAATACACCACCAAGCAGGAGTAGGGTTTTACGCGTCTACCGCGGCCCGAACCTGGGTAAAACTGCCCGCGTGCTCGCCACGATCTGCTTTTTGTGATCCCTCCGCCCTCGTACCGCACAGACAAGGGGCTCCGGTCCCATAGGTGTTCGTGGCGGACAGTTTCCCCCGACATCTTTGGTGCGCCAGGTATGGGGCGTCGAGGTTGTGCGAACCTGATCCGGCGTTCGCGCGGGCGCATTCTTCATCAACCTCTCCAGCTTCATCAGGAACTTCATCAGCGACAACTCCATGGCCCCGAAGAAGAAGGCTTCGGCGGTCGGAGGCCCGTCCGCGTCTCACCCGCCGCCACCAGAGCCAACGGTGGGCGGGGGAGATGCCGTCGGAAGGGTGGCCGCCGGTGAGGACACTCACGGCGCCACCAGATCCAAGAACAGAACGGACGACCGAACCTCGGTCTCCGTGGACGCGCCGCGTCCATCTCAGCACACGACGACCCAGTAGCGCCATACCACGGGAGGTGGTATCCGCTTGCTGGGGCAAGGCCAAACCGGAGGCTCGCGGGACGCCCCGGACCCCCGTCCGGGCACAAGCAAAGCGAAGGCGCCGGCGCGGGACCCCGCTCCTTCTAACGTTGTTAGAAGTCCGAGCGTATCCCGCTCCTCGCACCGCTCGCCCGCGTTCCCCTCCACTCCAGCAGAAGCGCTCGCAAGGGCGCAACTGCTCCTCGACTTTCCTCCAGCGGCCGACAAGGCCGAAGAATGGAGGGCTACCATCCGGAGCCTGATAGACTTCGCCAACAACGATTCTCCACAGCAGCCGTCGACCTCACGGCCGCGGCAAGCTGAGAAGACGAAGGCTGACGGCAACAAGACTGCCGGGGGTGCGACAAGCGTGCATTCCCCGCCGCAGAAGCAGAAGATGCCGCCCCGCCGGAACAACCCCGACGACGGCTCCACCGCCTCGTCGGACCCGCGGGCTCGTCGGGACCAGCGCCAAGTCCTCGACGACCGGCGAGAAGAAGACGCTCGGACCACGATCGAGCGCCGCCGAGAAGCTCGGCGACAATCAGACAAGAGAGCTGGGAACACTGTCGACGCGCACGCGCCCGGTGAGCCAGGCGACTTGCCGTACGCGGCAGGCTGCCCTGCGTTTACCCGCGAGCTGCGGCGCGTCCAGTGGCCCAGCATGAAGAATTTCAAGCCCGACGTACCGGAGAAGTACGACGGCAAGACGCACCCCTCGGAATTCCTCAGCGTCTATACCATCGCAGTGCAAGCTGCCGGGGGGCGCGACGAGAAGATCTTGGCTAATTACTTCCCGCTCGTGCTAAAGCCGAACGTCCGTTCGTGGCTCATGCACTTGCCGGAAGGTTCCATCTCTTCTTGGGCCGACCTCTGCCACCAGTTTGTTGGCGCCTTCACCGGCGGCCACAAACCCCATGGCCAGGAGAGCGATCTCCACATCTTGGCCCAGAAGGAAGGCGAAACCCTACGCAAGTATATCCAACGCTTCAGCCGGGTGCAGCACAACATCCCTGACGTTCACCCTGCCGCGGTTATCAGCGCGTTCCATCAGAACGTGCGTAACCGCCGCATGCGTGAGGAGATGGCGATGACGAAGATTCGGGACGTCAGCGAGCTCTACGCTCTTGCTGACAAGTGCGCACGCGCGGAAGAGGGGAGGAGACTCCCCGGGGAGGATACCGGCGCAGGAGGAAGCGACAGCGACGACGCCGCCCCGGCAAAGAAGAGCCGGCGGCGGAACAACAGAAAGAAGGGCAAGAAAGAGGTGCTTGCCGTCGAGAAGTCCGGCAAGGAGGCCCCCGCCAAGCAAGCGCAGGCTGGCGGCTCCGGCAAGGAGCCTGCCCCTGCAGCGGCGGCCGACAAGCCGGGTAGCTCCGACAAGCAATACTGTAAGATCCACCGCACCAAGGGTCACGATCTCTCCAACTGCAAACGCGTCGAATACCTCGTCGAGCAGCAGAAGGCTGAGTACGAGAGGCGCGACAAGGAGAAGGCCCAAGGTGGCGGGGAGGAGCCCAGCAAGAAGCGGCCGTTCAACGGCCGGGGAGGACGCCGCGGCAAGGCTAAGCAGCGGCAAGGAGATCGACCTCCCCGGGGCCGCGACAACGACGAAGAAGATGACGACGAAGACATGGAGGACGATGAGAACAGCGAGCAGGAGTTCCAGAAGGCCACGGAGGTCCTGTGCGTCGACGGTGGCGCCTCCCTGCACACCTCCCACCGCCAACTAAAGCAGTGGGTGCGTGAGGTAAACGCAGCGGAGCCGCCCGTGGAGTCGCGCAGGCTCCTCAAATGGTCCAGCACGCCCATCGTTTTTGATCTTGAGGATCACCCTGACCGCACCACTGCGGTCGGGTGCTTGCCGATGCTGGTTTCTCCCACCATCCGCAACCTCAAGGTCACCAAAATGTTGGTTGACGGCGGGGCCGGGCTGAACTTGATCTCCTCTGCTGTGATCAAGAAACTCCAGATTCAAGATGGCGAGCTCGAAGAGACCGGTTCATTCCAAGGAATCAACCCGGGAAGGAGCAAGCCCAAGGGAAAAATCACTCTGCCGGTGACCTTTGGCGGGGAGCTCAACTTCAGGACTGAGCGCATCACTTTCGACGTCGCCGATATTCCATTGCCCTACAATGGAATACTTGGCCGTCCTGCCCTCGCCAAGTTCATGGCGGCTTCCCATTATGCCTACAACGTATTGAAGATGCCGGGGCCGATAAGCGTCATCACTGTCCATAGCGACAAGAAGGATGCGCTTATTTGCGCCGACAAGATCTACCGGGATGCGGCAGCTGCGGCCGAGAAGGATACCCTTGCCGCTGAAGCTCCCGGGGGGAAGAAGACGAAGACCAAGTCCGGCAAGTGCTCTGGGACCCACTCCGGCAACCGCACCTCCTCGGAGTGCTGCGCTGCCGTCGAGGACGTTCCATCGAGCTCCACCGGCAAGAGTAAGAAAGGAATGGCGGCTCCTCCGGCAACCAAGAAAGTGTCCGCAAAGGAGGATGGCACTGGTGGTACCTTCACCATTAGTGCAACCCTTGACAGCAAATAGGAAAGCGCGCTCGTTGCCTTCCTGCGGGCGAATGTCGATGTGTTTGCCTGGCAGCCATCTGACATCCCCGGTGTTCCCAGGAAGGTGATTGAGCACAAGCTTGCTGTCTGTCCTCCTGCGCGGCCCATCAAGCAGAAAGTGAGGAAGCAAGCCGTGGAGCGCCAAGAGTTCATCAACGAGGAAATCAAGAAGCTAGAAGCAGCAGGCCTAGTTAGAGGTGTGATCCATCCGACGTGGTTGGCAAATCCAGTCGTCGTGCGCAAGGCCAACGGGAAGTGGAGACTGTGTATAGACTTCACGGATGTGAATAAAGCATGTCCCAAGGATCCATTCCCTTTGCCGCGCATTGACCAGATCGTTGACTCCACTGCCGGATGTGAGCTACTCTGTTTTCTTGATGCATACTCAGGCTATCATCAGATCTTTATGGCCAAAGAGGATGAAGAGAAGACTGCATTTATCACTCCATGTGGCACTTATTGCTTTATTCGCATGCCGTTTGGATTGAAGAATGCAGGCTCAACCTTTGCAAGGGTAGTGTACACTGCTTTTGAGCCACAGATCCACAGGAATGTAGAAGCTTACATGGATGACATCGTGGTGAAGAGCAAGAGCAAGGAAACCTTGATTCAAGACTTGGAAGAAACGTTTCAGAACCTGCGCAGGATACAGCTCAAGTTGAACCCCGAGAAGTGCGTCTTTGGGGTCCCCTCCGGCAAGCTTCTCGGGTTCTTTGTATCGCAGAGGGGGATTGAAGCCAATCCCGACAAGATTAAGGCCATTGAGCAGATAGAGGCCCCGAAGCGCGTCAAGGATGTCAGGAGGCTTGCAGGTTGTGTGGCTGCCCTCAGCAGGTTCATTTCAAAGTCTGCAGAACGCGCCCTACCTTTCTTCAAAATCTTGAAGAAGTGTAATGCCCAGGATGGAATTATACCTCCTACGTGTCGAGGCACGACTTAAAGGCATAAGTCCATCCTAGAATGATCTCAAGTTTGGTAATCTTTGCACAACTCATGTAAAAGAGGGATAGTAAACTAAAAATAGTTGGCTTACAATCGCCACATCACAGAATAATAGTACAAGTCTCAATCATCATACATTAAGATCACTACAACCCTCTAAGGGCAAAAGCCAAATGTCAAAGTACCAAACTCAGATAAAAAGAACAACCACAGGCGGATCGAATCCTAGTAAGAGTCTCCACTACTGATCGTCCGGGTACCGCACATAGTAACGGCTACGCTCCTCGTCGTACTCCCAATCCAGCTCGGTGCCATCACCTGGATAGCTCACAGCTGGACCTGCATCTGGTGTGTGAAGTAACTGTGAGCCACAGAGGACTCAGCAATCCCGTTCCCGGGTAACAGAACTATCAAAGCCTTTAGGTGAGGGAAAGGCTGAAGAAAGAACAAGAGGTGAAGGAACAACAAAGAGTCTGCAGCAGCAACTAGCGCTAACTTACGCAAGAGAGAGCGAGAAGAGAAGGCAACGCGAGAAGTGATCACGAAGTGATCCTAGCTACAAGCTCACAAACATAACCCCTCCGTGTTCAACTCCCGAATCCCTATTCGGAAATTGACAGTCACGGAACACACGCTGGTAGTGTATTAGTATCATTGTGTCAAGTTATCTACAACCGGAATTAACAAGCTCCCATCTGCCACATAACCGCGGGCACGGCTTTCGAAAGTTCAAACCCTGCAGGGGTGTTCCAACTTGACCCATTACAAGCCCACGATCCGCGGAGTCGCAACTCCAAAGTGGGAAGACCCGAGTATCCTCGGAATCCCGTGCTCAAGTTAAACCGAACTAAGGTAAGGCTAATCCAGCAAATCCTCCCGGCGTGTCGACACCCTGATAGTAGCCGCGCGTATCTAGGTCTCAGGACACGACCGGATGGGCGATTCTACGGGTGGATACCAAATACCTCGGGTTGCCCCAAGGCGGCCCCGCAGACTCCCCGTTTCGGACCAACACTCATGTGGAGCACTGGCCCGGGGTTGTTGATTAAGAAAGAGGGTTAATTACTCCCTATGCAAGTTTAGTTTGTTATTAGGCAAATAGTACCAATGTTGGGACTTGCTGGAAAAGACTTAGCACATAGCGGTTTATCGAGGGGGTCCCATACACCCCAACCGTGTTAGGAACGCATAATCAAGGAACATAAAACCGGCTTATACGGATCCTAACGGCATGAGTGGAACAAAACACCAAGCAAAAGGCTTAGCCTTCCACCCTTGCCAATATATATGTGATTTCAGTTAAAGCATTTATATAGTGTGATATAACCCAACCAAACTTCAACATGGAGCAAGCATCTTCACTTCACCTGCAACTAGCAACGCTATAAGAAGGGCTGAGCGAAGCGTACTTAGCCAAGCAACGGTTTGCATAGGTAGGGTTGGTTAAACATGGCAATTGGTTACAAGTAGGAGGCTGACAAGAAGAACATGGGCATCGAGGCAAAACTATAGATCGAGACTACTAGCAATAGGCAAAGATAGTAATGTTATCGGGGTTCGGTCATCTTGCCTGAAGAGAAGTCGTTCGGATCGTAAGAAGGGTCCTCGGAATCCTCTTCTTAGAAGCCTCCATCTTAAGCTGAGCTGCTTCTTGTTTCAAAGCCATGTTATAGAACTTATCGAATTCGTCTGGCTCGAACAAAGTGAGAGCAAGCTGAAGTTCATCTTTGAGACCTCCACGGAACTGATAGATTTTACTCTTTGCATCAGGAATGTCTTGCTTTGCATAGCGAGCGAGGTTTTGGAACTTGACATTATACTGATAGACTGACATGGAGCCCTGCTTGAGGTTGCGGAATTGCTCACGCATACCCTCGATAACACTTGTAGGAATGTGATGCGAGCGGAAATCCTTGCAGAAATTCTCCCAAGAGATCACTTGACCCGGCCTTGAGTCTTTGTACTGCTGCCACCAGTCAGCTGCTTGATCTTTCAGTTGGAAGGCTGCAAACTTCACATAGTCATCTTCTTTCACGTTACTGCACTCAAAATGCTTCTTGATATCGGTTAGCCAATCTTCAGCATCAAGAGGGTCGACACAGTAACTGAAAGCTTTAGGATTGTTGGCCAAGAACTGGTTGAGGGTAGCATGGTGCTGCTGGAAGAAGTTGCCTTGGTTCCCTGGAACACCCTGATTAGCTTGATTAGCTTGCATAGCTTGCATTTGCTGCATCATCTGCATCATCAACTGAGTGTTCTGAGCTGTAGTCTGCATAATTGCTCTCCAAGCCTCAGGCGGAGGAGGAGGAGAAGGAGGACGTTCTGGAACCTCTTCACCCTCTGGGTTAGCATTCGGAACCCTTTTCGGAGCCATCCTGTAAGAGATGACCACGAATCAGCAATTGATTGACAAAAGGAATAAGCTGAATCAATGGAATGAATTGCAACAAGTCTTCACAATAATCATTCGAACAATAAGAACGAATGAATTCATCCGAACAAGAGGAACGAATGATATTCTCAGTTAATTGATAACATCAGTCTTCACGAGAAGCCACATAGGGATCAAAATGAAAATAAGAAAAAGCAACAAGGTACGGAAAGGAACAAACACAAGAGAGGAGTTTCGTTCTACATCTTAAAGCTGAAAGCATATGAACGCGTTACGAAAAGGTTTTGCAATCCTCGGATCAGCATAGCCAAGGACCCTTTAAGATGCAACTCCTGATAGTAACCTCGGTCATATAACCCCTTCACTCAATGTCGAACCCCGAACTCACTAACCTGCATTCGTTGGAAGAATGCCTACGATCTACTGGATAAAACCCACCTATAGTTTTCCGAAAGATTCCAGTTATGCAATCAGGTGTTGGGGATACACGGGAAGCACCGCGCAATCAACTCTAACCTACATCCAGGTGTATCCATCCTTCAACACATAACCAGTCTTTCTCGGAAACTGTGTACCTCGGACCTTCGAAAAGCATCCACTATAACAAGCTATGGCAATACTCCCGAACTACCTCCCTAGTACTGGGTGATGTCGGGGTTATCTTGCCACTGGCCGTATAGGGGAGATTTTCGATGTCGGTCGTCTTAAGTATTTAGTACTGTCGCGATATGCTTGTTACAATGATACCCCGAAGCTCAACTCCTCGGTAACAGGAGGCATCGGGAACAATATCCTTGTCACAAGAACATCGAAACAATCCCAGAATACTCGCGGGATTCCTAAAAAAAAATTTGTGCAAATTTTGAAGATAGGAGAGACAAGAGTAGACGTCAGGAGTCCTCACCAGAGAGAAAGGGGATGAGAAGCAAAGAAATCCTACTCTCCGATATAATATAGGACTCAAAAAGTTTTCAGTGTGTGCCTAGACTCAACCGTCAACGGTTCGATCAAACAGTGGGGGCTCCTAGGTCGGAGAAGGCTCTGAATACCAACTTGTAATGCCCAGGATGGAGTTATACCTCATACGTGTCGAGGCACGACTTAAAGGCATAAGTCCATCCTAGAATGATCTCAAGTTTGGTAATCTTTGCACAACTCATGTAAAAGGGGGATAGTAAACTGAAAATAGTTGGCTTACAATCGCCACGTCACAGAATAACAGTACAAGTCTCAAACATCATACATTAAGATCACTACAACCCTCTAAGGGCAAAAGCCAAATGTCAAAGTACCAAACTCAGATAAAACAACCACAGGCAGATCGAATCCTAGTAAGAGACTCCACTACTGATCGTCCGGGTAGCGCACATAGTACCGACTACGCTCCTCGTCGTACTCCCAATCCAGCTCGGTGCCATCACCTGGATAGCTCACAGCTGGACCTGCATCTGGTGTGTGAAGTAACTGTGAGCCACAGAGGACTCAGCAATCCCGTTCCCGGGTAACAGAACTATCAAAGCCTTTAGGTGAGGGAAAGGCTGAAGAAAGAACAAGTCTGCAGCAGCAACTAGCATCTATCTTACGCAAGTGAGAGCGAGAAGAGAAGGCATCGGCGAGAAGTGATCACGAAGTGATCCTAGCTACGAGCTCACAAACATAACCCCTCCGTGTTCAACTCCCGAATCCCGATTCGGAAATTGACAGTCACGGAACACACGCTGGTAGTGTATTAGAATCATTGTGTCAAGTTATCTACAACCGGAATTAACAAGCTCCCATCTGCCACATAACCGCGGGCACGGCTTTCGAAAGTTCAAACCCTGCAGGGGTGTTCCAACTTGACCCATTACAAGCCCACGATCCGCGGAGTCGCAACTCCAAAGTGGGAAGACCCGAGTATCCTCGGAATCCCGTGCTCAAGATATACCAAGCTAAGGTAAGGCTAATCCAGCAAATCCTCCCGGCGTGCCGACACCCTGATAGTAGCCGCGCGTATCTAGTCTCAGGCCACGACCGGATGAGCACAGCGTACAGTGGCCGAAATACCCAAGTTGCCAAGGGGGGCCCCGCACACGACTCTAGTTTGGACCAACACTCAAATCGAGCACTGGCCCAGGGGGGTTGAATTAATTAAGCCTCGGGTTAATTACTCCCTCGGAAAGGTTTTAGTTGTGTTAGGCGAATAGTACCAATGTTGGGACTTGCTGGAAAAGACTTAGCACTTAGCGGTTTATCGAGGGGGTCCCATACACCCCAACCGTGTTAGGAACGCATAATCAAGGAACATAAAACCGGCTTATACGGATCCTAACGGCATGAGTGGAACAAATCACCAAGCAAAAGGCTTAGCCTTCCACCCTTGCCAAATATATAGGTGATTTCAGTTAAAGCATTTAGATAGTGTGATATAACCCAACCAAACTTCAACATGAAGCAAGCATCTTCGATCTTCACCTGCAACTAGCAACGCTATAAGAAGGGCTGAGCGAAGCGTACTTAGCCAAGACAACGGTTTGCATAGGTAGGGTGGTTAAACATGGCAATTGGTTACAAGTAGGAGGCTGACAAGAAGAACATGGGCATCGAGGCAAAACTATAGATCGAGACTACTAGCAATAGGCAAAAATAGTAATGTTATCGGGGTTCGGTCATCTTGCCTGAAGAGAAGACGTTCGGATCAAAAGAAGGGTCCTCGTGCTCAAACTCGTTGGAAACCTCGTGCTCAACCTCGTTGGAAAACTCGTTCTCAGCTTCCGGCTCTAAACAAGACAAACACACCAAGCACCAATCAACACGATGCAATGCGCACTCGAAAAACATGAATGCATGATGGATGCACTAAAGAAGCACATGGAGCACGTAAAACATCACTCAAGCAAAACACCTCAAAACAGGATAACAACCTGATATTATTAATCTACACAGAAAATCACCCAAGTTTGATATAAGATTCGCTGAAATCGGAGTTACGGGCTAAAAGTTATGCCCGAAACAAGATTTGAGCGAAAACTGCAAATTACAGCAACATAGCATCTTTGGAGCTCAAAATAATTAATCTACAGCACCCAAAAAGCATGGCAAAGGATTTGAACATAAACTAGATATAATGTACAGCAACTAGGTCCAAAGTGCACCCCCAACGGAGTCACGGATCAATAGCAATGATCTTGGACATATTGAACTTTGAAATAAAATTCTGGCAGCAGAATTTTATTGAAAGTTTGGAGCAAAAGATAAACATGATACAGCCACTCAAATGGCCATGTGAGGACATGGATGGAAAGACAACAATATATACTTCAAGGAACAATCAAAATCCACCCCAAAACTATCATGCTTTGTCCTACAACATCACACGAACATGGCATGGGAACGTTACAGATTTCAGACTTAGTGAAATTTCACTAAGTCCTAAAACAGCAACATTATCATAGCATCAAAAAGAGCATGTTTAAGACACCTCGAAACTAAACATGGCAAAGGGTAAGCACCTCATCAAAATACATATGACGGTGATCCCGAAACACACAAGCATGCATCAATGTGGTGAACACACCGATTGCAACGAGCTCAACAAGATGGCATTTCATAACAAGTGAAAACACAACATGTGAACATGGCACTTTGCAACGATGATAACAAGGAAACAATAAATCTACCATGCAACCTATCACACACAACACGTAGTTCGTGACGAGACGAACACGTGGACATGTCATTTGCATCGTTTGGACAAACGAGCTAAAAGATATCACATGTCAAAGGTGGCATGAAAATAACACATAGCAGCAGTTTATATCATCATACACTCTTGCAACAGCAAAACAAGCCCCTAGATGATCTCTAACATGCATGACTACAACAGGTAAAACGTAGAGGACAACTCCACGAACATCTGGACATGCTACACGCGCAAAACGGAGCAACATGCACAAAGTTAGGGCAGGTCAAAGTTAGCATCACAGATCTACAGATCAGGGACTTAGAGAGGGGGAAAACCACCTTAGCAGATCTGAGATCCGGAAACAGTACGGGCCGGCGGCTGCGGTACTGTGCGGCCCAGGGCGGCGCGAGGCCTGGACGCGGCACGCTGGCGAGGCGGCCCACCGGGGCGCCCTGCGCGCGGGGTGGAGATGGCGGCCCAGCGGGGCCTCGGCCCGAGCGCGACGGCGATCTGGTGAAGCGGGCCGGTGGCGCGGCCTGCTGAGGCCCGACCGGATGGGCGAGCGCCCGGCGGCGGAAGGCGGCCCGGTCGCGCGGAAGGCCCAAGAACGGTGGGAGGCGGCCCGTGGGCGAGGCGCCGGTGCGCGGTCGGGGAAGCGGCCCCTGGCCCGGCGCGCGAAGCCGGCCAAGTGGTCCTGGCGCGGGGACGCTGGTACGGGCCGCCGGCTCGAACTGGTTGATGCGGTCGAGGGGAAGGCGCGGAGAGGCCTCGGTCGGAGGTTGGTCGAGCGCCCGTTGACCTGACGATCGATCCCAGATCGGGACACGGTCGGCGGCTGGAGGAGATCGAGGAGATCTCCTCGGGATCTGAGGGAAGTTTTGGATCTGGAGATCTGAAATAAAAGAAAAGAAAAAAAAGATAGAGGGAAGGAGGAAGAAGAAGGGGACTTGCCAAATAGACTAGGGGTCTATATATAGCATTTTTTAGACTAGGGTTTGGAGACTAGGGTTGTTTAGGAGCCCTCCGATCGTGATCCAACGGATCCGATCGCGAGGATGATTTAAAAGGACCAGACGGAGATGAAAGAATGCAACAGGGGTATTTCCGGGACACGAAGTAAGGGCACTTCGGACCCACACGGACAACGGAGGGAAAAGTCAACGGAGTCCAAACGAGACGAGATTTGAGAGGCGGGTTGCACACAACAAAACAACAACACACAACACAACCTCACGGCACACCGGTAACGTAAAACGCCCGAACAACAAAGTAGGCCTACGGGACATCACGGACACGTGAGGGAGCTCCGGAACACGAAACGGACAACGAGGAGAAACGCCACGAACCGGATGCAACCCACAACACAAATGCAATGCAATGCACATGTCTACATGATATGAATGAATGCCACACACTCACACAACAAAACGACGAAAGCCCGAAAGACAAAGAACCCGAAATGGAAATAGATGAAGCCGGAGATATATTATAAGCCCAAAAGGGAAAGTATTACATCCGGGGCATTACAAGAAGGCAGGTCCCATGAAGTGGACTCCGGAAGCGGAGGCGGCACTGCAGGATTTGAAACGGTACCTGTCCTCCACTCCTATACTTGTCGCACCTAGACCACAGGAAAAGTTGTTGCTATACTTAGCAGCAACCAACCAGGTGGTTAGTGCTGCGTTAGTAGCGGAGAGGGAGTCCGACGAGGAGTCAGCACCACCGGCAAGCGAATCCAGCGACAAGCAGGGGGCTGACCCGACAAGCTCTGGTCCCGACAAGGAATACTCTGCGCAGGGACAAGATGAGGTGCGGAAGAAGATGGTGCAGCGCCCAGTGTATTTTGTAAGTTCCCTTCTCCAGGGGGCTAGATCAAGATACTCTGGTGTGCAAAAATTGCTTTTCGGCCTCCTCATGGCCTCGAGAAAGCTGCGCCATTACTTCCAAGCCCATGAGATAACAGTGGTCACTCGCTTTCCGCTGAAGAGGATATTGCACAATCCAGAAGCAACAGGCAGGATCGTTGAGTGGGCACTGGAGCTGTCGAGCTTTGGACTCAAGTTTGAAAGTACTTCGACCATACAGAGCCGAGCTTTAGCAGAATTCATAGCTGAATGGACCCCGACACCAGATGAAGAAGTTCAACAAACGAGTGCACCCGTGCAAGAAGCGACAAGTGAATGGGTAATGTATTTTGACGGTGCCTTCTCGCTGCAAGGCGCCGGTGCTGGCGTGGTACTCATCGCGCCCACCGGAGAGCACCTCAAATATGTTATCCAGATGCACTTTCCCAGGGAGCAAGCGACAAACAACACGGCAGAATACGAAGGCTTGCTTGCCGGCCTCAGGATTGCGGCCGAACTTGGGATCAGAAAGCTGATTGTGCGGGGAGATTCTTAGTTGGTGGTCCGACAAGTTAACAAGAGCTATCAGAGCCCTTTGATGGAAGCCTATGTCGATGAAGTGAGAAAGCTTGAAGAACACTTTGAAGGTCTGCAGATGGAGCACGTCCCAAGAGCTCAGAACGAAATTGCAGATGGCCTTTCAAAGTGTGCTGCGATGAAGTTACCTGTGGAACCAGGGACCTTCTTGCTCAAGCTGACTCAGCCATCCGTTACACCATCAATGGGGCAGTCCAAGAAGAGAAAGTTGGTCTCCGGCGACTACTTGCCGGCGTATCTTCCTCAAACCGCCGCCAAGGTCCCCAAGATCAACAACCAGAACGCTGAGGAACAGTTTGCTCCTGCAAGTCCTCAGGCTTGTACAGTTGAAGCAAGCGTTCCCGGCAAGCCTCGCCCCGGCGAGCTTGCCGGGGGAACGTCAGCTCCGGCAGAACCAGAGGTCTTTGCCGTAGAAGCTGAGGTTCCCGCAGCGGCCCTTGAGCCTTTAGTCCTTGCCGTCGAGCCTCGGGCTCCGGCATGGGCACAGCAGATAGTCCGTTTTCTGCAAACTGGAGAACTTCCCAACGACCCTCAAGAGATAGAGAAGATAACCAGGCAGTCAAGTATGTATCAGTTCGTCGATAACGAGCTGTACAGAAGAAGACTCAATGGTGTCAGACTGAAGTGCATCTCCAGAGAAGATGGACGAAAGCTGTTGGCGGAAATACACGGAGGCATATGCGGCCACCACATTGGCGCAAGGGCGCTTGCCGGGAAAGCTTTCCGGCAAGGGTTCTTTTGGCAAGAAGCCCTCCAAGATGCAACTGCACTAGTAACCAAGTGTGAAGCGTGCCAGTTCCATGCAAAGCAAATCCATCAGCCAGCTCAAGCTCTCCAAACAATCCCTTTGTCATGGCCCTTCTCGGTCTGGGGGCTCGATATCCTCGGCCCTTTCCCTCGTGCTGTCGGGGGCTTTGAGTACTTATACGTGGCAATCGACAAGTTCACAAAGTGGCCAGAAGTGGAGCCAGTGAGGAAGGTGACGGCACAGTCAGCAGTCAGGTTCTTCAGATCGATTGTCTGCCGTTTCGGGATCCCTAACAGGATCATCACCGACAACGGTACGCAATTCACTAGTTGCACCTTCATGCAGTACGTCCAAGACCTTGGCACCAAGGTCTGTTTCGCTTCTGTTGCTCACCCAAGGAGCAACGGTCAAGCGGAGAGGGCAAATGCTGAAGTGCTGCGCGGACTCAAGACGAGGACCTTTGACAGGCTGCGCAAGTGTGGAAGAAATTGGATAGAGGAGCTACCGGCGGCTCTTTGGTCAATCAGAACGACACCAAGTCGAGCCACCGGACAGACACCTTTTGCTCTAGTCTATGGAGCAGAGGCAGTTCTCCCCACGGAACTCGTATACGGATCTCCTCGAGTGCTCGCTTATGATGAGCTCGAGCAAGAGCAACTGCGGCAAGATGACGCATTGCTCCTTGAGGAGGGACGTCTCCAGGCTGCTGTACGAGCTGCTCGATACCAGCAAGCTTTGCGTCGCTACCATAGCCGCAAAGTCAAGGCCAGGAGTCTCGAGGAAGGCGACCTTGTTCTTCGGCGTGTTCAGTCCGCCAAGAATTCCAACAAGTTGACGCCGAAGTGGGAAGGCCCTTATCGGGTGAGACAAGTTACGAGGCCCGGCGCTGTCCGCCTCGAGACCGAAGAAGGCTTACCGGTGAGCAACTCCTGGAACATAGAGCATCTTCGCAAGTTTCACCCCTAAGGCGCGGTTGCCGTGATCCGCTCCGGCAACCACCTTTTGTACAAGCCTTGCCGCTGTTGCATGTAACCCTTTGTACAAAGCCGGGCGCAGACCCCGTGCATCAGTAAAGATTTCGTGTTTTCGCATCGATTGCCTTTCGCATGCTTCTCTTTGCTATTTGCGTGTTTTATTTGGCATTTGATGCAACACTTAGATACTCGGTAAGCACTATTACGCCGAAAGGCAATATGCTTGTTTCCCTCTCCTTTTCCTTTTTTTCTCTTAAGCAGAAGGAACGTTCCTCGCGCACAAGTTTGCCGGGGGGGAAGGAGATGGAGGAGGAACTAAGTGCTGTTCAAGTAAGAAGAGCCTTACCGGAAAGCAAACAACATGAGCAAGCAGCTTATGAAAGATAAGTTGTTAGAATTTGACCAGTTCAAATTTTAAATTTTGGTTGTCTTCCTTGAACGATCACACTTTGTATGGAAAACCTGTGCGCGGAGGAACCTACCCGTGGCTTGCCGCACCCTTATCTTGTTTTCGAGTTCACTCAACGATTTAAGTGAGCTGCGACAAGTGTCGCGCCCTTGCCTCGTTTCCGAGTACACTCAGCAAGCTAAGTGCGTTGCGACCTGCTGCGGCAAGGTTGCTTGCCGGCGAGGACCTTGGCCAGCAGGCTGCTCAGAGTCCAGCACTCAGCGCTCGCGGCAAGGGCCCCTTGCCGGCAAGCTCCCCGGGAGCGTAGGGTGAAAAACATACAAAGTCAAAGATTGGAACAAGGAAGATAACATTGCACTGATTGATTAAAGTAAAGCAAATATCTTACAAAGATAACTTGTCGCAATGGACTAATGAGTTCATAACATAACATGCAGCAACAAAAAGATAAAGATAGATGGGGCCCTAGTCTACGCGGTCGCCCTCCTTCCTGCCAAGCTTTGCCACCTTGGCGATGATGTGGCTGACCTGCTCCTTCAGGGCCTCCGTGTTCGCATCCTCCGGCAAGCTGCGAAGAACGTTCGTCAGGTTGATCCCCGGGTTGCGGAACACAATCTTCGTCAAGACCCGCTCCAGAGTTCCCGCGCAGAGACGGCGCGACTCCTCGCCGGAGAGTTTTGCCTTGCCGGGGACGGCGGGGCCTGCGGCTCCTCGGTGACGGCCTCCGGGCGCTCTTCCCGCTGCGGCTCCACCTCTGCACAAGAGAAGATAGAAGAACCAAGACATTCAGAGATCAAAGCCCTAAGCGCGCCCCGACGAGCAAAAACAGTAAACCTCTAACTTACGCTGGGGGCTGCGCTGGGGGCTGCTCCCCGGAGCGGCGCTCGGGTCCGGCAAGCTCGGCTCCGGCGCGATCTCTGCTTCCGCGACAGATGGGTCTTCCCCGACCTCAACTGTGGGCACCTTGACCCTCTTCGCGCGCTGCTCCAAGGTCCTGCAATCACAAGCAACAAACAAAATCAAGCGTCAGCAACAATCGAGATATAAAAATCAAGAAGGAGTAAGGTCTCGGGTCCTTACTCTTGGTCCTCCTCGTCGTCCTCGCTCAGCGCGGAGAAGTCGAACTCCACGGTGGGCGCGTCGGCGCGAGGAGCGGAGGATGAAGGTTCCCTCGCGCGTTTCGGAGCCACCGGGGCTGGGGGCTGCGTAGGCCCAGCCCCTGTGGTGGCCGGCGCCCGAGAAGGGGGCGGAGCAGCTGCTCCGCTCCGAGAAGATCCTTGCCGGCTCGGTGCCGGCCTGCGGGACGCCTCTGCCGTGGCCGGCACGCCGGCCGCCCTTGGCACGGCTTGGCTCGGCCGGGGAGCTGCCCGGCGAGCTGGCTGTTGCCGGGGCGCTCGCGTCTGCTCTCCCGTCGCCGCCTTGCGGAGACGCTTCAACGGGGACTGCTTCGGGCTTGCCGGGGGCGGGGAGCTCTCCGACGAGGAGAGGTCGTCGGCGTACAACTCTGTCGATCCGCCGGAGCCTTCGGCCTCCTCCTCCTCCTCCTCCTCTGCCTCGGCCGGCTCGCTGGGCCCAGCATCCGACGATGCGGCCCTCTTCCCCTTGGCGCCTCCGCCCCTCGCGGCGCCTCTGCTTCCAGGTTCTTCAGGTCGATTGTTTGCCGTTTCGGGATCCCTAACAGGATCATCACCGACAACGGTACACAATTCACTAGTCGCACCTTCATGCAGTACGTCCAAGACCTTGGCGCCAAGGTCTGTTTCGCTTCTGTTGCTCACCCGAGGAGCAACGGTCAAGCGGAGAGGGCAAATGCTGAAGTGCTGCGCGGACTCAAGACAAGGACCTTTGACAGGCTGCGCAAGTGCGGAAGGAATTGGATAGAGGAGCTCCCGGCGGCTCTTTGGTCAATCAGAACGACACCGAATCGAGCCACCGGACAGACACCCTTTGCCCTAGTCTACGGGGCAGAAGCAGTTATCCCCACGGAACTCGTATACGGATCTCCTCGAGTGCTCGCTTATGATGAGCTCGAGCAAGAGCAACTGCGGCAAGATGACGCATTGCTCCTTGAGGAGGGACGTCTCCAGGCTGCTGTACGAGCTGCTCGATACCAGCAAGCTTTGCGCCGCTACCATAGCCGCAAAGGCAAGGCCAGGAGTCTCGAGGAAGGCGACCTTGTTCTTCGGCGTGTTCAGTCCGCCAAGAATTCCAACAAGTTGACGCCGAAGTGGGAAGGCCCTTATCGGGTGAGACAAGTTACGAGGCCCGGCGCTGTCCGCCTCGAGACCGAAGAAGGCTTACCGGTGAGCAACTCCTGGAACATAGAGCATCTTCGCAAGTTTCACCCCTAAGGCGCGGTTGCCGTGATCCGCTCCGGCAACCACCTTTTGTACAAGCTTTGCCGCTGTTGCATGTAACCCTTTGTACAAAGCCGGGCGCAGACCCCGTGCATCAGTAAAGTTTTTGTGTTTTTCGCACCGATTGCCTTTTGCATGCTTCTTTTTGCTGTTTGCATGTTCTGTTTGGCATTTGGTACAACACTCAGATATACGGTAAGCACTATTACGCCGAAAGGCCATATGCTTGTTTCCCTCTCCCTTTTCTTTCCTCTTAAACAGAAGGAACGTTCCTCGCACACAAGTTTGCCGGGGGGGAAGGAGGTGGAAGAGGAACCAAGTGCTGTTCAAGAAAGAGAAGCCTTACCGGAAAGCAAACAATATAAGCAAGCAACATATATGAAAGATAAGTTGTTAGAATTTGACCAGTTCAAATTTTAAATTTTAGTTGTCTTCCTTGAACGATCACATTTTGTATGGAAAACCTGTGCGCGGAGGAACCTACCCGTAGCTTGCCGCACCCTTATCTTGTTTTCGAGTTCACTCAACGATTTAAGTGAGCTGCGACAAGTGTCGCGCCCTTGCTTCGTTTCCGAGTACGCTCAGCAAGCTAAGTGCGTTGCGACTAGCTGCGGCAAGGTTGCTTGCCGGCGAGGACCTTGGCCAGCAGGCTGCTCAGAGTCCAGCACTCAGCGCTCGCGGCAAAGGCCCCTTGCCGGTAAGCTCCCCGGGAGCGTAGGGTGAAAAACATACAAAGTCAAAGATTGAGACAAGGAAGATAACATTGCACTGATTGATCAAAATAAAGTGAATATCTTACAAAGAATAACTTGTCGCAATGGACTAATAAGTTCATGACATAATGTGCAGCAACAAAAAGATAAAGATAATGGAGCCCTAATCTACGCGGTCGCCCTCCTTCCTGCCGAGCCTAGCCACCTTGGCGATGATGTGGCCGACCTGCTCCTTCAGGGCCTCCGTGTCTGCATCAGCCGGCAAGCTGCGAAGAACGTTGGTGAGATTGATCCCCGGGTTGCGGTACACGATCTTCGTCAGCACCCGCTCCAGAGTTCCCGCGCAGAGCAGGCGCGACTCCTCGGCCAGCTGCGCGGGGATGCGGTTCCGGAGACCTGCAAGGGCCGGCGCGATCCCTCTGAAGAAGAGGCTGAGCTTGGCGCTGTGCGGGAGATCCGGATCCGGCGAGTAGATGAGGTGTTCGACCTTCAGCGCCAGCAGCTCCTGGTCAATGTTGGACGCAGAAGAAACCAAGTCTTCGGTCCATACCTCGATGGTCTGGCGGAAGAGCTCGGATGCCTTGTTGACGCTGTCCACCAAGGTCCGCTCCTTGCGGAGCTCCTCCTTCAGCTTGTTCTCCTGAGCCCGGGCAGCGTCGAGCGAATCCTTCAGAGTGGTGACCTTCAGTTCCAAGTCCTCGATGGAGTCCTTGGCGACCTTCAACTCGTCGCCCCTCTTGGAGAGACTCACCTGAAGCTCGGAGTTTGTGTGAGCGTCCTTCTCGCGCTCCAAGATGAGCGCGGCAACCTTCTCTGCGCTCACCTTCAGCGCCTTCTCCAACTGCTCAACCTTGGCGGCAAGCTCCTTCTTGGCGTCTTCCGCGGCAACCGCGGCGGCTTTCGCCTCCTTCAGCTCCCCGCCAAGGGCAGCCTCGCGAGCGGCAAGGTCCTCCTCATGGGAGTCCAGCTCGACCTTCCGCTGCGCGAGCTCTCCCTCTCGCCGGGACATCTCCACCCCGGCGAGCCGCTGCTGTTCGTCAGCTTCAGCCTTCTCGAGCACCCACTCCTGGTACTCGCCGGCGAGACGCTCACGCTCCTCCGTCACCTCGCGGAGGGCCGCCTGGTTGGCGGCGCTGAGCTCCGCCGCACGCTTCTCCATTTCCGCGGCGGCCTTGGCGGCAAGGGCCTCCCGGGAGGCGAGCTTCGCTTGCCTGGCCCGGTAAAGGGCCAGGAGTTGGTGGAGCAACCTCTCCTCCTCGGGCCCCTCACTCCCGCCGGGCGCCTCGACAATCTTCAGGCCTGCGGAGGCGAGGATTTCTCCGTCGAACGCCTCGCCCTCCGCAGGAGCTCGTGACGAAGACCCCCAAGGCATCTGGATGAAGACGCCGTTGGGGGCCTCAAGATAATACCCCTGCTCCTTGCTGGCGGAGGGGCCGGTGGCCGGTGCAGCATTTGATGCTCCCGCCGCCTCCGGGCCGGCGGTGCGGTCGCCGTCCCCCTCCCCGGCCGCTGCATCCGCAGCCGGGGCAGTCTCCTGCGCGGCCGGCTCGGCGGCCTCGGCTATCTCCTCGACGACAGGAGCGTCGCCGCCGCCGCCCTGCGCGCCCTCCTCCTCAAGGTTGATAACCTCCGTCTCCATGGGCTCAGGGGGAGGAAGATCTAAAAAGAAGAAGAAGAAAAAGAAGTTCAAGACTCAAGCAAATATCCAAAAAGAGGCAAGGCCAAGAAAGCAAATCACAAAACTTACCTTGGCGGACGTCCTCAGCGGCGGGCTCCCTCGCCGGGGAGCTCGGCCTTGTCGGAGTAGTCACCCTCGCCGGGCTGCTCGCCCTCGGCGGGGTACTCTGCCGTGGCGGAGTACCCGCCCTTGGCGGAGCGCTCTCCCTTGCCGGAGAGTTCTGCCTTGGCGGGGACGGCGGGGCCTGCGGCTCCTCGACGACGGTCTCCGGGCGCTCTTCCCGCTGTGGCTCCACCTCTGCACAAAACAAGACAAGAAACATCAAGACATGAAAACAAAACCAAATCCTCAGGCGTACCCCGACAAGCGAAAAGAGTAAACCCCAGACTTACGCTGGGGGCTGCGCTGCGGGCTGCGCTGGGGGCTGCTCCTCGGAGCAGCGCTCGGGTCCGGCAGGCTCGGCTCCGGCACACCCCCTGTTGCCGCAGCTGCCGAGTCTTCCGTGACCTCGACCTCGGGCGCCTTGGCCTTCTTCGCCGCGCGATGGGCCAGGGTCCTGAAATCAGAACAATGAACAGAGTCAGCATTAACAAAAAACCAAGACATAAATCGAGAAGATGTAAGGTCCTGGATCCTTACTCCTGGTCCTCCTCGTCGTCCTCGCTCAGGGCGGAGAAATCATACTCCACCGTGGGCGCGTCGGCGCGAGGAGCGGAAGACGAAGACTCCCTCGCGCGCTTGGTGTTCACCGGGGCTGGGGGCTGCGAAGACCCAGCCCCCGTGGTCGCCGGCGCCCGAGGAGCGGACGGAGCCGCTGCTCCGCTCCGAGAAGACCCATGCCGGCTCGGCGCCGGCCTGCGAGGCGCCTCCGTCGTGGTCCGCGCGCGGGCTGCCTCCGCTGTGGCTGGTGCGCCGGAAGGCCTTGGCGCGGCTTGACTCCCCCGGGGAGCCGCCCGGCGAGCTGGCTGTTGCCGGGGCGCCTGCGCCCTCTCCCCCGTCGCCGCCTTGCGGAGGCGCTTCGCCGGGGACTGCCTCGGGCTTGCCGGGGGCGGGGAGCTCTCCGACGAGGAGAGGTCGTCGGCGTACAACTCCGTGGATCCGCCGGAGTCCTCGGCCTCCTCCTCCTCCTCCTCTTCCCCGGCCGGCTCACTGGGCCCAGCGTCTTGCGCTGCGGCCCCCTTTCCCTTGGCGCCTCCGCCCCTCGCGGCGCCTCTGCTCCCTCCGGCGGTACCCTCCATTGCCGCGGCCTCGGCCGCGATCCCGTGGATCCCGGAGTGCCTCAGCGAGGGGACCCCGGCGAGCGCGTCGGGAGGAAGCTTCAGCAACCTGCGGATCTCCGCCTCCTCCGCCTGGGTGGACGCGTCCGCAGCCTCCGCCTCTTCCGGCGAGTATCCGAAAATTCCTGCCGCCGCGGCTGCGGCGGCCTCTTCAGCCCGAGAAGCTATGTAGGCGATCTCCTGGTCGGTGGTGTCCCGCGTGTGCTGCTTGAGGTCGTCCTTGTTCTTCGCCACCTCTGCGAGGTTGTCGTAGAAGTTGAGGACGTCGATGGGCTTCGGAGCGATCCACGTGCGGTCCATGCCGTGCGAGTCACACATGGGCATCATGGCGAGGATCCGATCCCTGACGATGTTGTTGCAGAGCGGCACCACTTCCCGGGGAGTCCTGAACCACTCGGGGTGTGTCGGGTCATACTTGAAGAGTTCCCGGACCATTCCCCTCAGCTCCAGCGTGGTGAAGTTGAAGTTGAGCCCGGGGCGCAGCCTCATGATGTCTGTCGGGCCGCCGTACTCCCAGGCCGGCCTCTTCCGGTCTTGGAGAGGGGCGATGCGCCGGCGGAGGAAATCTGCGCCCACCTCAGCAACTGACAGCTTGGCCATCCGAAGACGAAGAATCCGAACAAGGGCGATATCGAGCTTGATATCGTCCGAGTCCAGCTCACTCCAGTCCCTGCCGCGCACAATGGGCGTTGTGCGCGGCGCGGTGAAGGCTTGCGGCTGGTCTTCGACGATCCAGCACCACTCCGCTCGCCATTCCTCCCACTTGCCGCGGAGCTCCCCCGGCAAGTACGCACCCTTTTTATTCAGACGAAAGACCCAAGAAATTCCTCCGGAGAGGGGGGCATCGGCCTCGGATCTAGGAGTGAAGAAGTGTCTAAAGAGCGCTACATTGGGGTGGACTCCTATGAAGTTTTCACACATGTGTGCGAAAACCGCCATGGTGAGGATGGCGTTGGGGGTGAAGTCAAGCAGATGGAGGCCGTATGTGTTCATGACGTCGCAGAAGAAGTTTGAGAAAGGAGGACAGAGACCACAATGAAAGAAGGCAGCAAAAAAGTAGTACCCGCCGGGATAGCTGTCCTTGGCGGCGGCCGGATATGCTCGCGTGCGGGGATGCGCGTCGGTCTCCTTGGCCCAGAACAAGTAATACTTGTTCCAGACCTCCCGCACGCCGAGCTTCGGCGGGAAGACGAGATGCTGCTTCCGGTACGCGATGAGCTTGGCCGCTTGCTCCGATTTCTCCCGCTTGGACTTCTCCGCCTTCGCCTTGTCGGTCTTTGGGGCCATGGCGGACGCGGCGGAAGGAGGGGAACGAAGAGCTCGGCGGCGGCGGAGATGTGGAGGCAGAGCGCAAGAGAGAATCTTTGGAGAAGGAAGACGATGCAATGAAAGCGCAAGGAGGGGAACCGCGCCCGCTTCCTCTGCTTTTATGGGGGAGTGGGGGGCGTTTCGCCCTTTCCATTAAGAGATCGTGGGCACGTCCCATCCCACGGCGCCGCGATCGACGCGTGCCGTTACAGTGGGGTGCGGCGGATACGGAAGTGGATTCGGCGCGCCGCGGGCCGCGGGTGCCCGTGCACTGTTTTGGGCCTGGCCCAACAGCGCTCGGCACCGTGTGTGGCCCAGGCCCGGGGGCTCCTGTCGGTGTACTAAGGTAGGGGTACCTCAGTACCCCAACTTGTGCACGGGCAGTTGCAGCTTCCCGCGGCAGGGCTTACTGCGTGCTCGCCGGAGACCTTCCTGCTCCCTATTAAACCATTCAAAAACAAAGTATACAAGACATAAGACATAAGACCGAGACCCCGGCAAGAGGAGCTTGCCGGGAAGGCCGTGCCAGGCTCAAGACTGCCCCGCTAACACAAGACCCTGGCAAGAGGAGTTTGCCAGGAAGACTAGAAGACAACGCCTCGGCGCTATATGCGCCCCGGCGAGGGCCCGGGGAGCGGCAAGCTCTCGGGCCCGGCAAGATCAAGGCCCCGGCAAGGTGCTTGCCGGGAAGGCTGCGCTGTGTGCCTACGCTCCAGCTCATCGGCCCACGCGTCGCCCTGGGGCCTATCCAGGGACGCGTGGCGGATGGCTGTGCAGCCTGGGGTACACGGTGGCACTCCACGATGATGGATCCATCGCCGTGGCAGACGGAGACGCTAAGGCGGGAGCTTTTGGGGTCGACGGCGACGGGCATTAAATGCCCTTGTCCCCCACTGTTAAAGTAGGTATAGACCACTGTTCTGTACTGTAGCTCCACTGTTCCCACACTGTTACAACTACCACCTCTTTTACATTTTTACCCCTTTCTCCTACGTTGACACCTGTCGGTGACCCCTTACACTATAAAAGGAGGCCCATGCACAACGTGGAGGGGGTTCGGAACCTAGATCACTCTCGCGCTGGGTGTAGCTGCTTCTTCAAGCTCCCGAGCGCTCAAACTCAATACACCACCAAGCAGGAGTAGGGTTTTACGCGTCTACCGCGGCCCGAACCTGGGTAAAACTGCCCGCGTGCTCGCCACGATCTGCTCTTTGTGCTCCCTCCGCCCTCGTACCGCACAGACAAGGGGCTCCGGTCCCATAGGTGTTCGTGGCGGACAGTTTCCCCCGACAACGGACCATCCCCTTTGGTGTCCCAAGCTGTCACTTTTGGGATCGCCGGTTCCGAACCGTAATAGGTGCAAACAACTCATAGATAGGATCACGAACACAAATATATTCATGCAAACACATATGGTTCAGATCTGAGATCATGGCACTCGGGCCCTAAGTGTCAAGCATTAAGAATAACAAGTTGAAGCAAAGATGATAAACACCATAGTAGATGATAGGCAACATGCCCCCAACGATCTGACAAACTATTACATGATCTAACTCATCCAATCCCTACCATCCCCTTCGCCTACAGCAGGGGAATTACTCACACATGGAGGGAGAAGTCATGGAGGGATGATGGAGTGGTGATGATGATGGCGATGGCGACGATCTCCCCTCTCCGGAGGCCAATTCAGCCTCCAGATTAGCCCTCCCGAGGAAGAACAGAGGGTGGCGGCGGCTCCGCGACGGAAAACTGCGAAAAGAACTTATGATCTGGGGTTTCCACGTCGTGAGTAAAAATACGAGGCAAAGTAGGGCACCAGGGGGTGTGGGCCCCACCCAGGCGACCCCCCGGCGCGGCCCAGGGGGGGCGCGCCCACAGGGCGCCTGGGCACCCCCTGGCCCCCCTCTGGCCCCTCTTCTGGCCCCTGGTTCCTTCGGGTGCGTGGATTTTCTGTGATTTTTCGTGGATTTTTCTGAGATACCTAAAAAATCGTTTTCCTGCACACAATAAAACCATACAGGCAGCTCTGCTGAAAACAGCGTCAGTCCGGGTTAGTTTAGTTCAAATCATGCAAGAATGCGGTCAAAACAATATCAAAAGTGTTTGGAAAAGTAGATACGTTTGAGACGTATCACTCACGCATATTTAAGACTGTAAAGAAAGTCTATCAAGCCTTGATGATCTTTAGTTTCTGAGTAGCGATATAACTTCCATGCCTGATTCAATGTCGCTTTGTCGCTCTGCATGATTATGACCGTCATTGCTCTTTTAGTTGGTCGCTCCCAGTCTTTTGCTAACCTTCGCCTGTACTAAGCGGACTGACTGCTTGTGCATCCAAAATCCTTTAAACCAGTTATGCCATATGAGTCCACCATACCTTCCTATACATGGTATTTACCTGCCATTCCTAACGAAGACTTTCATGTACCATCTCGAAATTATTCAAAAAAGCATTTCTCTTTTGTGCCTCTGTTTTAGCTCATGAGGAAGTAGTAGTTAATTCATGATCATTTTAAGTTGGACAAGCTTCACCCCGGGATTGCATGTCTAATGTGCAAACCTATAATACGAGAAGGAACTGGCATAGAGTGCGCCCGACTCATTAAAAATTATACAACAAAACAAACCCTCCTTCACGCTTTGTTCATGAGAAATCAGAAAACTTTGGCAGTGATAAACAAAGGAGATTAAGAGGATGTGATCGTCCTCATTCGGGAGCCGTTCCTCGAAACTTGTCCAGCTCAAGAAGTGATTGAGTTATCTGCTAGCATTCGTTGACGAAATATGCATATTCTAAAAAATAATTATTACCTCTGTTTTTAAAACCAAGAGCTCTGGTACATGTTTAGTTTTTGTTTCCGACCACGGGTTTTCAACCTTGCCAACAAAAGCCACGGTTCGAGAGTCTCCACCTTCTTTAAAGCACCAACTATTGAGAGCATGATTGTCATTCTGAGTGTAATGTGCATTGTCCCAAAGTACCATTGTCTTTTGCATGATTATGATATAGTTTATTCTGAAATCATTGTATCTAGTCGTCGCTTAAACCTTGGAGGTTCCCCTGCATTTATGTTTTGCTTCACTAAAGGGTGCAAGCAAGATATCACTTTGTCATATTTGCACACCATGCTCACTACAAATCTATTGAGTATCTCAGTTTCATATTATAAAACTTTCAGTTCTTTGTGATTTTCTCATGAGGCAACTTAATTACTACAGACTCATTGTCTCAGTAAGCACTTGTCATGTGACTGTAAAAAGTCCTTATATGGTTAATAGCATGTCACCACAGAAATTATGCTTATTATCATTTACCTACTCGAGGACGAGCAGGAATTAAGCTTGGGGATGTTGATACGTCCAAAACGTATCTATAATTTCTGCTTGCTCCATGCCTCTTTTGTGTGATATTGCTATGATATTTATACACTTCCATACACTTTTGATCATATTTGGACTAACCTATTAACTTAGTGCACCCTAGTGCCAGTTTCTGTTTTCTGCTGTTTTTGTATTTCAGGTTTTCCCATCACGTAAACTGCCAGAAAAATTCCGAGAAAAATATATAAAAAATCAGCGTTCCGGAAGCTTCCATGCGGCCAAAGTAGGGCTGGAGGGGGGCCACCAGGGCTCCAGGCGCCCTGGTGGCGCGGCCCCCTCCTGGCCGCGCCGGGGGGGGGGGGGGGGGCGCCTTGGCCCCCCAGGCCTCCGCTGATGCCCCCCTTTGGCATATATTTACACCGCGTCCCGAAACCCTCGAGGACGGAACCCTTTTTCGCGATCTCATCTCTGTTCCGCCGCCGCCGCGCTTCCAAGATCGGGAGCACCATGAGAACTCTTCCCGGCACCCTGCCGGAGGGGAGGATCACCACCAGGAGCCTCTCCACCACCATGGGCGCCTCCCGGATGAGTTGTGAGTAGTCTCCCTTGGACCATGGGTCCATGACCAGTAGCTATGTGATGTTCTCCTCCCCTCTTTGTTCTTCAGTAATTAGACCTCGTGATCTGCCCTACATGATCGAGGCACATATGTAATCCTTATGCTGTTGCTATGATGAGTTTGCTGGGATCCGATGGATTATAAGATTATGTTCAGATTGTGTGTGAGTAATATATTTGATTTACCTCTTTTATATTTATGTTCTTGAGTAATTCGTGCATGTTCTCCGTTGCTGTTTATTGCTTTGGCCAAGTAGTAGGTAGTAACTCCAAGAGGGAACGTTATGCTTGATTGTGGGTTCATGCCCCTCGATGACTAGCTTGAGTGACAGAAACATGAGTCTAGGGGATGTGCTGTTGCCACAAGGGGGAAAACAACGGTGCTTGTACTCGCGGGTGCAAGGATTGTTTACTTTACGCAAAGTTTTTTTAATGCAGTTGTCTGTTGCTTTGAGTTTACACTATGGGTGGGACTCGCAACTTAATACCAGCGAGATGTTCTGGATAGATATCTCAAGGTGGATGATTAGTAGTAGATGCAGATGGATTTCGGTCTACTTACCTTGGCGTACCGCCCATGCTTTTGAGCCTCTACCTTTCTTTGTAGCATAGTTAGCATTGGTTTGCGCACATAATCCTGTCAATTGCCCAGCTGTAATTTGTTTACCTCGCATAGTTGTTTTATTGTCTTTTGGGAGAGAGACATCACTAGTGAACATCATGGGACCCCGGTCCATATTACCATCACTGATCACATCCGCTATTTACTTTCAGTTCTTACTTACTAGTTGCAGTTATACCTATCACTATTATCTCTTGCGTTTGATCCTTTGTAAACGACAAGGCCAGAGGGATTGACAACCTCTCTGTACTCGTTGGGAGCAAAGTTATTTGTATTGTGTGCAGGTCCAGTCGATCGCTAGTTGCGCCGCTAGCAGTTGACACCTTCTGGTTGAACCTTGGAGTCTCAGGGGAATTCGATCCTTGGTATCTTTGCCAAGGGAAAACTACCGCTACACTGCATCTCAAACCTTCCACTTGGGGTAACCAACGAGGGGCGAGAAGCCATCAGGTGGCATCTTGTAGGGTCGTTTGGCAATAGGAACGGTGCCTGGTTTCAAGTCGATGACAAATTCAACAGCCCGGGTCGGAGGTATGCCTGGGAGTTCTTCTGGAAAGACATCTTGGAAATCGCGAACAACTGGAATCTTCTCAATGCCCTCAAGAGGAGCTGCGTTCAACACATTCAAGGCATAAAGTCGTGCCTCGGCATTTTGAACAACTTGAGCATGGTAGTTTACTATCTCGTTCGATGGATGTAGGAGATGAACGACTTTGGTGGCGCAAACGATAGATGCAGTATGTGCTTTCAACCATTCCATTCCCAGAATGAGATCAATATTGGAAGACTCCAATATAATGGGGGAAACATGGAATTCCAACCCTTCAATTCAGGGACGTCGCGACCAATCATGGTAGTTTGACATTGGCCCGCAGGGGTGCGTACCACTATCGGAGTGTTCATGGGCTCGCATCGAATGTCGTGTGGGTAAGCAAATTTTTCTAACATGAATGAATGTGATGCGCCTGAATCGAATAACACAGAAGCCGGTATTGAGTTCACGAGAAGAGTACCCATCACAGTAGCAGGTTGGTCTTGAGCTTCATGCAGATCAACGTGGTTAGCCTGACCACGACCATAAGGTCTGGCATTTTTGTTGTGGGGCTGATTGTTACCACGACCAGCAGGAGGAAGGACAAGTTGATTCTGATTCTGAGGACAGTTCCTAGAACGGTGCCCCGGAAGGCCACACTTGAAGCATAGACCATCCTTGAGGTTGGAAGCAGGTGCTCGGGGCGGTGCAGTCTGAAGAGGCTGCCTCGGCGGTGGGGGAGGCAGACGTGGTGCAACATAGGATTGTCTTGGTGCAGGTGCAGTTGGACGATACATGTTGTGGGGATCCAAATCCAATGCTTCTGTGCGGACGGGCCCGAAGATGAGCCAGTATCACGACTGCGCCTGAGGGATCCCTGGTGTTCCCGAAGACCAGTCTCAACCTGAATGGCCTTGTTCACCAAGGTGGCGAAATCGGAAAAATCATGAGCGAGAAGTGCTAGCTTGATATTAGGGTGAAGTCCATCACGAAACTTTTCTTGCATGCGAGCATCAGTAGCAATGTCTTCTTCGGCGTAGTGGGACAAGTCCAAGAATTCCCGCTGATAAGCATCTACAGACTTGTTGCCTTGGATGAGGTTGCGGAACTCTCGCTTCTTGCTGTCCATGATTCCCTGAGGAATGAAGCGGGCACGGAAGGCGTCTTGGAAATCCGGCCAAGTGATGACCGTTCCAGCAGGTAGGGTACGCCGGTGGCTGTCCCACCATTGAGCAGCGGGGCCCTTCAGATAGTATGCCGCGAAGGTGACATAGTTGGCAGGGGCTACATCAGCAGACTCTAGCTCGAAAGCGATGTCTCGGAGCCAGTCATCAGCATCCAATGGCTGAGTTGAGCTGCGGTAGACGACATGGTTGAGTTGCGCAAAGTCTTCCAGAGTTACTGGGGCTGGCTGCTGATTCATATTTGGGCGAGGAAACTGAGCCATCACTCCTTCCATGAACTGGCGATTTACCTCAAACTGTTGCATCATTCCTGCCACGAATTCGGGCGATGGTGGAGCGTTGCCACCACGGCCACGACTGTTGGGGAACGTAGTATTTTCAAAATTTTCCTACGATCACGCAAGATCTATCTACTAGATGCATAGCAACGAGAGGGGAGAGTGTGTCTACGTACCCTCGTAGACCGAAAGCGGAAGCGTTTATCAACGCGGTTGATGTAGTCGTGCACCTTCACGATCCGTCCCGATCTAGTACCGAACGTACGGCACCTCCGCGTTCAGCACACGTTCAGCTCGATGACGTCCTCGCCTTCTTGATCCAGCAAGACGGGCGAAGTAGTAGATGAGTTCCGGCAGCACGACGGCGTGGTGACGGTTGTTGATGAAGAACAATCTCTGCAGGGCTTCGCCAAGCACTACAGAAACTAGACGGAGGATAAACTAGAGGGTCGGGGTAGCCGGCACACGGCTTGGTGTATCTTGATGTGTCTTGGGTGCTAGCCCTACCCCTCTATTTATATGTTGAGCCTTGGGGTCGAAACTTGGAGTAAAAGCCTTCACAAAGTCGGTTTCACCCGAAAGGCAAGAGTCCTTCTCGGACTCCACGGCCAGACGCCAGGGTTCCCGGCGTCTGGACCCTGGCGTCTGGCCCCTGGACTCCGCAAAACTTCCTTTTGCGCTTTCCAAAAACCTTGTGTGCTTTCCCTTTTGGCCCAAATAACGTGTTCTCGTACCCAAACACTTCGGGAAACATCCGGAACCTCTTCCGGTGAATTCCGGAACCCTTCCGGAGGTCAAACACTATTATCTCATATATTAATCTTTATCTCCGGACCATTCCGGAGTTCCTCGTCATGTCCGTGATCACATCCTGGACTCCGAATAACATTCGGTCACCAACATACCTAACTCATTAAATACTATATCGTCAACGAACGTTTAAGCGTGCGGACCCTACGGGTTCGAGAACTATGTAGACATGACCGAGACATCTCTCCGGTCAATAACCAATAGCGGAACCTGGATGCCCATATTGGCTCCTACATATTCTACGAAGATCTTTATCGGTCGAACCGCATAACAACATACGTTGTTCCTTTTGTCAAACGGTATGTTACTTGCCCGAGATTCGATCGTCGGTATCTTTATACCTAGTTCAATCTCGTTGCCGGCAAGTCTCTTTACTTGTTCCGTAACACATCATCTCGTGACTAACTCATTAGTCTTTTGCTTGCAAGGCTTATTGTGATGTGTGTTACCGAGAGGGCCCAGAGATACCTCTCCGACACTCGGAGTGACAAATCCTAATCTTGATCTATGCCAACACCACGAATACTTTCGGAGACACCTGTAGAGCATCTTTATGATCACCCAGTTACGTTGTGACGTTTGATAGCACACAAGGTGTTCCTACGGTATTCGGGAGTGGCATAATCTCATAGTCATAGGAACATGTATAAGTCATGAAGAAAGCAATAGCAGTAAAACTAAACGATCATAGTGCTATGCTAACGGATGGGTCTTGTCCATCACATCATTCTCCTAATGATGTGATCCCGTTGATCAAATGACAACTCATGTCTATGGCTAGGAAACATAACCATCTTTGATCAATGAGCTAGTCTAGTAGAGGCATACTAGGGACATACTGTTTTGTCTATGTATCCACACATGTACTAAGTTTCCGGTTAATACAATTCTAGCATGAATAAAAGACATTTATCATGATATAAGGAAATACAAATAATATCTTTATTATTGCCTCTAGGGCATATTTCCTTCAGTCTCCCACTTGCACTAGAGTCAATAATCTAGCTCACATCGCCATGTGATTTAATACTGATAGTTCACATCGTTATGTGAATAACACCCATAGTTCACATCGCTATGTGACCAACACCCAAAGGGTTTACTAGAGTCAATAATCTAGTTCACATCGCTATGTGATTAATACCCAAGAGTAATAAGGTGTGATCATGTTTTGCTTGTGAGAGAAGTTTAGTCAACGGGTCTGTCACATTCAGATCCGTATGTATTTCGCAAATTTCTATGTCTACAATGCTCTGCATAGAGCTACTCTAGCTAATTGCTCCCACTTTCAATACGCATCCAGATTGATACTTAGAGTCATCTGGATTTAGTGTCAAAGCTTACATCGACGTAACCCTTTACGACGAACTCTTTATCACCTCCATAATCGAGAAACATTTCCTTAGTCATCCAGTTACTAAGGATAATTTTGACCGCTGTACAGTGATCTACTCCTGGATCACTATTGTACCCCCTTGACAAACTCATGGGAAGGTACACAACATGTTTGTTACACAGCATGGCATACTTTATAGAACCTATGGCTGAGGCATATGGAATGACTTTCATTCTCTCTATATTTTTCTGCAGTGGTCGGGCATTGAGTCTTACTCAACTTCATACCTTGTAGTACAGGCAAGAACCTTTTCTTTGACTGATCCATTTTGAATTTCTTCAAAATCTTATCAAGGTATGTACTCATCGAAAGTCTTATCAAGTGTCTTGATCTATCTATATAGATCTTGATGCTCAATATGTAAGCAGCTTCACCGAGGTCTTTCATTGAAAAACTTTTATTCAAATATCCTTTTATGCTTTCCAGAAAATTCTACATCATTTCCGATCGACAATATGTCATTCACATATACTTATCAGAAAGGTTGTAGTGCTCCCACTCACTTCTTGTAAATACAGGCTTCTCCAAAAGTCTGTATAAAACCATATGCTTTGATCACCTCATCAAAGCGTATATTCCAACTCCGAGATGCTTGCACCAGTCCATAGATGGATCGCTGGAGCTTGCATACTTTGTTAGCACCTTTAGGATTGACAAAACCTTTGGGTTGCATCATATGCAATTTTTCTTTAATAAATTCATTAAAGAATGCAGTTTTGTTATCCATTTGCCAGATTTCATAAAATGTGGCAATTGCTAACATGATTCGGACAGACTTAAGCATCACTACAGGTGAGAAAGTCTCATCGTAGTCAACTCCTTGAACTTGTCGAAAACCTTTCGCAACAAGTCGAGCTTAGTAAACAGTAACATTACCGTCAGCGTCGGTCTTCCTTTTGAAGATCCATTTATTTTCGATGGCCTGCCGATCATCGGGCAAGTCAACCAAAGTCCACACTTTGTTCTTATACATGGATCCCATCTCAGATTTCATGGCTTCAAGCCATTTTGCGGAATCTGGGCTCATCATCGCTTCCTCATAGTTCGTAGGCTCATCATGGTCTAGTAACATGATTTCCAGAACTGGGTTGCCGTACCACTCTGGTGCGGAACGTACTCTGGTTGATCTACGACGTTCAGTAGAAACTTGATCTGAAGTTTCATGATCATTATCATTAACTTCCTCACTAATTGGTGTAGGAATCACTGGAACGATTTCCTGTGATGTACTACTTTCCAATCCGGGAGAAGGTACAATTACCTCATCAAGTTCTACTTTCCTCCCACTCACTTCTTTCGAGATAAACTCTTTTTCTAGAAAGGATCCGTTCTTAGCAACGAATATTTTGCCTTCGGATCTGTGATAGAAGGTGTACCCAACAGTCTCTTTTGGGTATCCTATGAAGATTTACTTCTCCGGTTTGGGTTCGAGCTTATCATGTTGAAACTTTTTCACATAAGCATCGTAGTCCCAAACTTTAAGAAACAACAACTTTGGTTTCTTGCCAAACCACAGTTCTTAGGCGTTGTCTCAACGGATTTTTAGATGGTGCCCTTATTAAACGTGAATGCAGTTGTCTCTAATGCACAACCCTAAATGATAGTGGTAAATCGGTAAGAGACATCATAGATCGCAGCATATCTAATAAAGTACGGTTACGACGTTCGGATACACCATTATGCTGTGGTGTTCCGGGTGGCGTGAGTTGTGAAACTATTCCACATTGTTTCAAATGAAGACCAAACTCGTAACTCAAATATTTTCCTCCACGATCAGATCGTAGAAACTTTATTTTCTTGTTACGATGATTCTTTACTTCACTCTGAAATTCTTTGAACTTTTCAAAAGTATCAGACTTGTGTTTCATTAAGTAGATATACCCATATCTGCTCAAATCATCAGTGAAGGTCAGAAAATAACGATACCTGCCGCGAGCTTCAACACTCATTGGTCTGTATACATCAGTATGTATGATTTCCAACAACTCTGTTGCTCGCTCCATAGTTCCGGAGAACGGAGTTTTAGTCATCTTGCCCATGAGGCATGGTTCGCAAGCACCAAGTGATTCATAATCAAGTGATTCCAAAAGTCCATCTTTATGGAGTTTCTTCATGCGTTTTACACCAATATGACCTAAACGGCAGTGCCACAAATAAGTTGCACTATCATTATTAACCTTGCATCTTTTGGCTTCAATATTATGAATATGTGCATCACACGATCGAGATCCAACAAACTATTTTCATTGGGTGTATGACCATAGAAGGTTTTATTCATGTAAACAGAACAACAATTATTCTTTAACTTACATGAATAAACGTATTGCAATAAACATGATCAAATCATATTCATGCTCAACACAAACACCAAATAACACTTATTTAGGTTCAACACTAATCCCGAAAGTATAGGGAGTGTGCGATGATGATCATATCAATCTTGGAACTATTTCCAATACACATCGTCACTTCATCCTTTAACTAGTTTCTGTTCATTATGCAATTCCCATTTCGAGTTACTACTTTTTAGCAACTGAACCAATATCAAATATCGAGGGGTTGCTATGAACACTAGTAAAATACACATTAATAATCTGTATATCAAATATACCTTTGTTCACTTTGCCAACCTTCTTATCCGCCAAATATCTAGGGCAGTTCCACTTCTAGTGACCATATCCTTTGCAGTAGAAGCACTTGTTTCAGGCTTGAGTTTAGCTTTGGGTTTCTTCACGGGAGTGACAACTTGCTTGTCATTCTTCTTGAAGTTTCCCTTTTATCCCTTTGCCTTTTACTTGAAACAAGTGGTCTGGTTAACCATCAACACTTGATGCTCTTTCTTGATTTCTACCTTCGCCGATTTCAGTATCGTGAAGAGCTCGGGAATTACTTTCGTCAACCCTTGCATATTATAGTTCATCACGAAGTTCTACTAACTTGGTGATAGTGTCTAGAGAACTTTGTCAATTACTATCTTATCTGGAAGATTAACTCCCACTTGATTAAAGTAATTGTAGTACCCAGACAATCTGAATACATGCTCACTGGTTGAGCTATTCTCCTCCATCTTGTAGGCAAAGTACTGTCAGAGGTCTTATACCTCTCGACACGGGCATGAGTATGAAATACTAATTTCAACTCTTGAAACATCTTATATGCTCCGTGGCGTTCAAAACGTTTTTGAAATCCCGGTTATAAGCCGTAAAGCATGGTGCACTAAACTATCAAGTAGTCATTATACTGAGCTTTTGTCAAAACGTTCATAACGTCTACATCTGCTCCTGCAATAGGTCTGTCACCTAGCGGTGCATCAAGGACATAATTCTTCTGTGCAGCAATGAGGATAATCCTCAGGTTACGGACCCAGTCCGTGTAATTGCTACCATCATCTTTCAACTTAGCTTTCTCTAGGAACATATGAAAAATAAACGGGGAGCAACATCGCGAGCTATTGATCTACAACATAGATATGCTAATACTACCAGGACTAAGTTCATGATAAATTAAAGTTCAATTAATCATATTACTTAAGAACTCCCACTTAGATAGACATCCCTCTGGTCATCTAAATGATCACGTGATCCGAATCAACTAAACCATGTCCGATCATCACGTGAGATGGAGTAGTTTCAATGGTGAACATCTTATGTTGATCATATCTACTATATGATTCACGCTCGACCTTTCGGTCTCCAGTGTTCCGAGGCCATATCTGCATATGCTAGGCTCGTCAAGTTTAACCCGAGTATTCTGCGTGTGCAAAACTGGCTTACACCCGTTGTATTTGAACGTAGAGCTTATCACACCCGATCATCACGTGGTGTCTCGGCACGACGAACTTTCGCAACGGTGCATACTCAGGGAGAACACTTATACCTTGAAATTTAGTAAGGGATCATCTTATAATGCTACCGTCGTTCTAAGCAAAATAAGAAGCATAATAAGATAAACATCACATGCAATCAAAATATGTGACATGATATGGCCATCATTATCTTGTGCTTTTGATCTCCATCTCCAAAGCACCGTCATGATCACCTTCGTCACCGGCGCGACACCTTGATCTCCATCGTAGCATCGTTGTCGTCTCGCCAACTATTGCTTCTATGACTATCGCTACTACTTAGTGATAAAGTAAAGCAATTACATGGCGATTGCATTTCATACAATAAAGCGACAACCATATGGTTCCTGCCAGTTGCCGATAACTTTACAAAACATGATCATCTCATACAAAACCGTATAACTCATCATGTCTTGACCATATCACATCACAACATGCCCTGCAAAAACAAGTTAGACGTCCTCTACTTTGTTTGTTGCAAGTTTTACGTGGCTGCTACGGGCTTAGCAAGAACCGTTCTTACCTACGCATACAAAACCACAACGATGTTTCGTCAAGTATGTGCTGTTTTAACCTTCACAAGGACCGGGCGTAGCCACACTTGATTCAGCTAAAGTGAGAGAGACAGACACCCGCCAGTCACCTTTAAGCAACGAGTGCTCGTAACGGTGAAACCAGTCTCGCGTAAGCGTACGCGTAATGTCGGTCCGGGCCGCTTCATCTCATAATACCGCCGAAGCAAAGTATGACATGCTGGTAAGCAGTATGACTAGTATCGTCCACAATCTTATTGTGTTCTACTCGTGCATATCATCTACGCATAGACCTGGCTCATGATGCCACTGTTGGGGAACGTAGTATTTTCAAAATTTTCCTACGATCACGCAAGATCTATCTACTAGATGCATAGCAACGAGAGGGGAGAGTGTGTCTACGTACCCTCGTAGACCGAAAGCGGAAGCGTTTATCAACGCGGTTGATGTAGTCGTGCACCTTCACGATCCGTCCCGATCTAGTACCGAACGTACGGCATCTCCGCGTTCAGCACACGTTCAGCTCGATGACGTCCTCGCCTTCTTGATCCAGCAAGACGGGCGAAGTAGTAGATGAGTTCCGGCAGCACGACGGCGTGGTGACGGTTGTTGATGAAGAACAATCTCTGCAGGGCTTCGCCAAGCACTACAGAAACTAGACGGAGGATAAACTAGAGGGTCGGGGTAGCCGGCACACGGCTTGGTGTATCTTGATGTGTCTTGGGTGCTAGCCCTACCCCTCTATTTATATGTTGAGCCTTGGGGTCGAAACTTGGAGTAAAAGCCTTCACAAAGTCGGTTTCACCCGAAAGGCAAGAGTCCTTCTCGGACTCCAGGGCCAGACGCCAGGGTTCCCGGCGGCTGGACCCAGACGCTAGGGACCCTGGCGTCTGGCCCCTGGACTCCGCAAAACTTCCTTTTGCGCTTTCCAAAAACCTTGTGTGCTTTCCCTTTTGGCCCAAATAATGTGTTCTCGTACCCAAACACTTCGGGAAACATCCGGAACCTCTTCCGGTGAATTCCGGAACCCTTCCGGAGGTCAAACACTATTATCTCATATATTAATCTTTATCTCCGGACCATTCCGGAGTTCCTCGTCATGTCCGTGATCACATCCTAGACTCCGAATAACATTCGGTCACCAACAAACATAACTCATTAAATACTATATCGTCAACGAACGTTTAAGCGTGCGGACCCTACGGGTTCGAGAACTATGTAGACATGACCGAGACATCTCTCCGGTCAATAACCAATAGCGGAACCTGGATGCCCATATTGGCTCCTACATATTCTACGAAGATCTTTATCGGTCGAACCGCATAACAACATACGTTGTTCCTTTTGTCAAACGGTATGTTACTTGCCCGAGATTCGATCGTCGGTATCACTATACCTAGTTCAATCTCGTTACCGGCAAGTCTCTTTACTCGTTCCGTAACACATCATCTCGTGACTAACTCATTAGTCTTTTGCTTGCAAGGCTTATTATGATGTGTGTTACCGAGAGGGCCCAGAGATACCTCTCCGACACTCGGAGTGACAAATCCCAATCTTGATCTATGCCAACACCATGAATACTTTCGGAGACACCTGTAGAGCATCTTTATGATCACCCAGTTACGTTGTGACGTTTGATAGCACACAAGGTGTTCCTACGGTATTCGGGAGTTGCATAATCTCATAGTCATAGGAACATGTATAAGTCATGAAGAAAGCAATAGCAGTTAAACTAAACTATCATAGTGCTATGCTAACGGATGGGTCTTGTCCATCACATCATTCTCCTAATGATGTGATCCCGTTGATCAAATGACAACTCATGTCTATGGCTAGGAAACATAACCATCTTTGATCAATGAGCTAGTCTAGTAGAGGCATACTAGGGACATACTGTTTTGTCTATGTATCCACACATGTACTAAGTTTCCGGTTAATACAATTCTAGCATGAATAAAAGACATTTATCATGATATAAGGAAATACAAATAATATCTTTATTATTGCCTCTAGGGCATATTTCCTTCAACGACCACCTGGTCTAACCATCCAGCTAACATGTAACAGGGGGTAGTTCAGCATTGAGCATTTGCAAAGACAAATAATTATTCATTATCTAATATGTAGAATGAACGAGGTTCGACGGGTACCACATAGTAGTCGGCAAGACAGAGTGGGGTACTTATTCAAAATACTAACCAAAGGAATAACTATGGCTTATCCAACTTTGGGGTGAATGTGGTCACGGGATCCTAATGTTAGAGTTAGTAAATTCGTTTAACCCGAATAGAAGAGAGTTCAGAGTCCCAGAGTATAGACGAGGAGTAAAAGATCCTAATACCACCCAATTGGCAACGTGGGCCCGTAAGCCACACAGCCATGTTAGTAAAACAGTTTTTCCAAAGACTAGACTCAACTTCGGCCTAGGAGTTGGAAAGGGGGTTCCTACAGGCAGTCGGCTCTGATACCAACTTGTGACGCCCCCGATTTGACCGTACACTAATCATGCATGCAAATGTGTACGACCAAGATCAAGGACCCACTCGAGATATCAGAACACAACTCTAGATACAAATAAAATAATACAAGCTTTATATTACAAGTCAGGGGCCTCGAGGGCTCGAATACATAAGCTCGAATGCACAAGAGTCAGCGGAAGCAACAATATCTAAGTACAGACATAAGTTAAACAAGTTTGCCTTAAGAAGGCTAGCACAAAATATCAACGACCGAAAAGGCAAGGCCTCCTGCCTGGGACCTCCTAACTACTCCTTGGTCGTCGGCGGTCTTTGATGTCTACACACGCTTCTACTCTTGTAGACTATGTTGGGCCTCCAAGCGCAGAGGTTTGTAGGACAGCAGCAATTTCCCTCAAGTGGATGACCTAAGGTTTATCGAACTCAGGGAAGTAGAGGTTGAAGATGGTCTCTCTCAAGCAACCCTGCAACTAAGATACAAGAAGTCTCTTGTGTCCCCAACACACCTAATACAACTAGGAGTTGTATAGGTGCACTAGTTCGGCGAAGAGATGGTAAAATATGGATGATAGGAGTGGCAAAGCAAAGTAATATAAATCTGTAATAAAAAGTGCAGCAAGCAAACAAGTGGTAAACGTGAGCACAAATGGTATTGCAATGGTGGAAACAAGGCCTAGGGATCATACTTTCACTAGTGGCAACTTCCAACAACATTAACATAATCGAATCACATGATATTTCCCATAAAACATGCAATGGAGACGCACCCGGAGGTCATTCCTTCGTGGTCAAGAGAGGACGAGAATTATGTAGGGCTACAAAAGCACACCTCAAAGTTCGTAGTTCTCAATCTAAGGATTTCCAATGTCACCGCGGCCATCCAAAGAGAGTCCCACAATCACCACAACATATCTAAAGGATAGTCAAAGACAAGCACCAAGAGACTCTCAATCTTCAATCAACACACAAGAGTGGAAATCACTCATGAAAATATTTTTCTAATCCATGTCCAATAGACCGCTGTCACCTTAGTCTCGGGGATTATACTAGATAAAGACAAGTGAGTACATCAATCCAATACATAGAGGAAGGGGAAACATCATGGGATCACCCTAGATTAACATAGCCTATGATCACAACGAAGATCACATCATGGGAGAGAGAGATAACCACATAGCTACATGCATGTACGAGCCCTCAGCCCCGGAGAAGACTACTCACGCATGGACATGGTGAGGAGGAGGTTGATGATGGTGTTGATGGAGAGGTGCAGCCCCGCGAGAAGGAGATGGCCGGCGGCAGCCACGGAGGCGGCGGCGGCGGCCCTTGGGGGCGCGGCGGCCCTAGGGGGCAGCGGCTCCTTGGCCCCCCTTCTTCCTTGTGGATGGTGCTGTAATGGTGCTGGTCCTCCCCTCCAAGACGGCGGCTCGGGAGGAGGAAAATTCGTGGCCCTTGGTAACCTAGGTTTTCTTTCTTTATATAGACTCTCGGATTCCCGTCATCAGATTTTGGGCCTCAGTAAAACGTGCTTTACTCGGCCGTCCGGACTCCGATTTGGACGAATTTTATATCCAGAAGCATCGCCTCAAAATTCCCCACAACTTTCGCAACTAGACTTTTTCCGTTTGATGTCGTCTTCGGGCCGGAACGTGACCATCTTTAAAAAACGTTCTCAGACAGATTTCAGGAAAGTCAGAGTCCTACTCCAATACGACTCCTTTTGCGTTTTTGTCAATTTCCAAGTAATTCCTACACAATAAAGTGTAAAACAAGAACATTGTGCACTTTTGCAATCATTAGTAGGTTAGTCCAAATATGATCAAAAGTGTATGGAAGTGCATAAATATCATAGCAATATCACACAAAAAAGGCATGGAGCAAGCAAAAATTATAGATACGTTTTGGACGTATCAACATCCCCAAGCTTAATTCCTGCTCGTCCTCGAGTAGGTAAATGATAACAAGCATAATTTCTGTGGTGACATGCTATTAACCATATAAGAACTTTTCACAGTCACATGACAAGTGCTTACTAAGACAATGAGCCTGTAGTAATTAAGTTGCCTCATGAGAAAATCACAAAGAACTGAAAGTTTTACAATATGATACTGAAATACTCAATAGATTTGTAATGAGCATGGTGTGCAAACATGATAAAGTGATATCTCGCTTGCCCCCTTTAGTGAAGCAAAACATAAATGCAGGGGCAGCTCCAAAGTTTAAGTGACGACTAGATACAATGATTTCAGAATAAACGATATCATAATCATGCAAAAGACAATGGTACTTTGGGACAATGCACATTACACTCAGAATGACAATCATGCTCTCAATAGTTGGTGCTTTAAAGAAAGAAGGTGGAGACTCTCGAACCGTGGCTTTTGTTGGCAAGGTTGAAAACCCGTGGTCGGAAACAAAAACTAAACATGTACCAGAGCTCTTGGTTTTAAAAACAGAGGTAAGAATAATTTTTTTAGAATATGCATATTTCGTCAACGAATGCTAGCAGATAACTCAATCACTTCTTGAGGTGGACAAGTTTCGAGGAACGGCTCCCGCATGAGGACGATCACATCCTCTTAATCTCCTTTGTTTATCACTGCCAAAGTTTTCTGATTTCTCATGAACAAAGCGTGAAGGAGGGTTTGTTTGTTGTATAATTTTTTAATGAGCCGGGCGCACTCTATGCCAGTTCCTTCTCGTATTATGGGTTTGCACATTAGACATGCAATCCCGGGGTGAAGCTTGTCCAACTAAAAAAATCATGAATTAACTACTACTTCCTCATGAGCTAAAACAGAGGCACAAAAGAGAAATGCTTTTATTGAATAATTTCGAGATGGTACATGAAAGTCTTCGTTAGGAATGGCAGGTAAATACCATGTATAGGAAGGTATGGTGGACACATATGGCATAACTGGTTTAAAGGATTTTGAATGCACAAGCAGTCAGTCCGCTTAGTACAGGCGAAGGATAGCAAAAGACTGGGAGCGACCAACTAAAAGAGCAATGACGGTCATAATCATGCAGAGCGACAAAGCAACATTGAATCGGGCATGGAAGTTATATCGCTACTCAGAAATTAAAGATCATCAAGGCTTGATAGACTTTCTTTACAGTCTTAAATATGCGTGAGCATACGCCAAGTCAATCACTAGTAGGAAAAGGGCTATAGATGAAATTGATACTAATGGCGCACCAGACAGCAAGTGCGCCATTAGTATATAGTAATGGCGCACCAGCAACAGATACGCCATTAGAGTTCGAAGTACTAATGGCGCACCTTGCCCGGAGTGCGCCATTAGTATCAAGAAGTTTTTTTTAACTAGCGCGCCTGTCCAAACATACTAATGGCGCATCCATGAATAGTGCGTCATTACTAGTTGTAAATAGTAATGGCGCACCTGCAGTAAAGTGCGCCATTAATGCTCTTTTTTTTATGATATTTTTTATTCTGTTTTTTACAAAACTACTAATGGCGCACTGTCCCAGAGTGCGTCATTACTAGTTTGAACTAGTAATGGCGCACTGTGCGACAGTGCGCCATTAGTATGTTTTTTTTGCAAAACTTGTAATGGCGCACCAACTATAAATGGGCCATTAGTAACCTTGATTACTAATGGCGCATTTGTAGCTGGTGCGCCATTAGTATGCGGGCAGCAACAAGATATTTTGGACAGCCTCTCTACCACACTCACTTCCCCCCCCCACTTCTTCATTCTCTCCACTTCCTCTCCTCTCGGGTCCCTCCTCTTTTCCACCTCATTTCCACCATATATTCATTCAAATTAAGTGGTTAAATTACCTTGTTTTGGTAGGTAAGTATGGGGGAAGCTATATTTATGTTGTTCTCCATACAAACAATGTGCACATGCACTTTTATGGCCTATAGCTAGATCTATGTATGTTTGTGGTGTTGCATAGGTTTGTTATGTTGCATATGTGTTTGTGTTTGGAGGTGTATCGGTATTTGAAATGCGATAGTTGCCAATATTTTCCCGGAATGCTGATTCATTTCCGTTTCGGTGAGAATTTTGGCATTAAGCATTCATTTTTGTCCTATTTTTAGGGAAAGTCATGGCAAATTTTTTCTTGGTTCTAAAATATCGTTTTGCTCTACCCCGCAGGGCGACCATGGTGCGCACGATGACCGAAGGCATCGTGAATAGGTTTTTGAGGTCCGCGAAGGCCGAGATGCTTCAAAAGAACGAGACGGAGATAAGATGTCCGTGTCGAAGATGCAAGCTGAAGAGCCTTATTGCGGACCCAGATTCCAGGCAGGTGCGGAACCACCTGCTCTTGCGTGGTTTCATGGATGGCTATCGGTGGCAAGGTGATGAAGATGACTACGAAGTCGTCCATGGGGGCCGGGCAAGAAATGAGGAAGGGCAGCAAGACAACCACCGCGGCTCGGGCGGGCGAGAAGACGAAGAATCCCCAGGAGATGATCACGACGGTGATGCTGTACACAGTCATCATGTAGAAGATGCAGGACATGATGATGAGGAAGATGCCAGAGCAGACGACGGGCATGATCATGAAGATGATGATGCCGGCGGAGCAGACGACGCTGAACCATCGATGGGCTGGGTGCAGGACCCTCATATTCAAGAGCTGCTTCTCAAGCAGACCGATAACGCAAGAGCTGCCGCCCGAGAGAAAGCCAAGATGGATCAACTTGAGTTAGACGCGGTTACTCCATTGTATGAAGGATGCAGGCCCGAGGATACCCGCCTGAAAGTAACGCTCATGGCTCTGGAGATGAAGGTAAAACACAAAATGACCGACGCATGCTTCGACGAGAACATGTCATTCTGGCACGAACGTCTTCCCAAGGGGAACAAGTGCCCCACCAGTTTGGAGGAGGCGAAGAAAATCGTGTGTCCTCTGGATTTACCGCACGTGAAATACCATGTGTGCATGAACAATTGCATCATTTATCGGGACGAGCACGCGGAGTCTACCATATGTCCGGTGTGCGGCGTCACTCGATACAAGAAGAGGAAGAAAGCTCCTCGAAAAGTGGTGTGGTAATTTCCGATCACTCCTCGTCTGCAGCGGTATTTCGCGGACCCTAAGGTAGCAAAGCTTCTGCGTTGGCACGCGGATAGGGAGGAGAAGAAGCGAGAAGATGACGCAAATGATCCGGAGATAGATAAAAAAGACAAGATGCTGAGTCACCCTAAGGATGCGAGCCAGTGGCAAGCGTTGAACTTCGAAGACCTAGAATTTGGGAACGATCCAAGGAACATCGTGCTGGGCGCGAGCACCGATGGAGTCAACCCGTTTGGCAGCCAGAGAAGCACACATAGCACCTGGCCTGTGTTTGTGTGGATGTACAACCTTCCCCCTGGTTATGCATGAAGAGGAAGTACATTCACATGAGTATGCTAATTGAAGGACCGAAACAACCAGGGAACGACATCAATCTGTATCTGGGGCTGCTGAAAGAGGAGCTAGACACGCTGTGGAAAACGCCAGCCAATACGTGGGACGCCGCAAAGAAAGAATATTTCCCTATGAGAGCCGCTCTGCTCACGACGGTGCATGACTATCTCGGTTACGGATATGTCGCGGGGCAGGTGGTCCACGGATTTTCTGGATGCGTCAGGTGCATGGATGACACAACGTATCGCCAGCTAGATAGAGATCCTGGGTCTTCGAAAACCGTGTTCATGGGACATCGAAGGTGGCTTCGCGACGATGACCTGTGGAGAAAACGCAAGGATCTGTTCAATGGTGAAACCGAACCCCGAGGACGCCCGCGTACGAGGAGCGGCGAGGAAATAGACGAGCTGTTGAAAAATTGGAAAGATTGCCCACTGCCGGGAAAGAAGCAAAAGGCGCCAGAGCCGGGAAAGAAGCGAAAGGCGCCAGAGCCGCTGCTGAAGGTATGAAAAACGAGGTCTGTTTTCTGGGACTTGCCGTACTGGAAGATCCACCGTGTGCCTCACAGCCTTGATGTAATGCATATCACGAAGAACGTGTGCGAGAGTCTGCTTGGTACCCTGCTCAACATGCCAGAGAGGACCAAAGATGGGCCGAAAGCAAGGGCAGACTTGAAATCAATGGGCATCAGGCAGGAGCTTCACGCTATATGATGATGATGATGATGATGATGATGAGGCGAAGCAGGACACGGAAAGTCATCGCAAAGGCAAAAAGGCCAAGAAGACCGGAAATGACTACCCTCCCGCGTGCTTCACTCTAAGTCAGGAGGAGATCGAGCAGTTTTTCACCTGCCTCGTAGGAGTACAACTTCCTTACGGTTACGCGGGGAAGATAAGTAGATACCTAGACCGGGCGAAGCTGAAGTTCAGCGGGATGAAGTCTCACGACTGTCACGTGCTGATGACGCAGATACTTCCAGTTGCAATCCGTGGTATCATGGACGCACACGTCCGTGAAACCCTATTTGGCCTATGCAACTTTTTCGACGTCATCTCTCGGAAGTCTGTTGGCGTGAGGCAACTCAGAAGGCTACAGGAAGAGATCGTGGTGATACTATGCGAGCTTGAGATGTACTTCCCGCCCGCATTCTTCGACGTTATGGTGCATCTGCTGGTCCATATCGTGGACGATATCATCCAACTCAGGCCGACGTTCCTGCACAGCATGATGCCGTTCGAAAGGATGAATGGTGTCATCAAAGGATACGTTCGCAACATGTCACGTCCAGAGGGAAGCATAGCCAGGGGCTTTCTGACCGAAGAGTGCATCTCGTACTGCACGAATTATCTAGGCATCGAGAACCCCGTTGGTCTGCCCGTCAACAGGCACCTCGGCAGGATCGCTGGATCGGGTCACCGTGAGGGTCGCCGCGAAATGCATGTCGACTTCGAGGGTCGACTCGCCGACTTTTAAAGAGCAAACCTAGTCGCGCTACAACACATAGACGTGGTCGATCCTTGGGTGGTTCAGCACAAAACCTTTATTGAGAAGACATACAATGACCGAGGCCAACAGAGGACGGACGGAGATATAATCAAAGAGCACAACTCATGTTTCACGCGTTGGTTTAAGCAGAAGCTTCTGTCGTACCCTTTACATGATGATTCTTCCGCGGAAGAACAACTCATATTCGCCTTGTCACAGGCCGCCGAGCACAACCTGATGACCTATGAGGCGTACGATATCAACGGCTACACATTCTACACCAAGGCCAAGGACATGAAGAGCGATGGTTATCAGAACTCCGGGGTAACGATGGAATCCTACACCGGTAATGATAAGGACAGATACTACGGAAGGATCGAGGAGATCTGGGAGCTGAGCTACGCTGGAGAGAAGGTCCCGATGTTCCGTGTCAGATGGGCCAAGAGCGTCCTAAAAGAAGACCGGTATTTCACCACCATGGTTATACCCGAAGCCAAATCCAAGACCGCGGGCGCAAACGTCACCGCGAAAAATGAGCCATGGGTACTGGCTTCCCAAGTTGACCAATGCTTCTTCATTACCGACCCGTCAAAGCCCAGTCGTGTTGTCGTGAGGAGAGGCAAAAGGAAGATCATCGGAATGGATGGAGTAGCCAATGAGCAAGACTTCGACAAGTACGGCGACCCGAGGAACGAACATGGCAACGATGATGAAGTAGCAGCATACACCACAAGAAAAAGCAGGACCACCCTACCTAAAGGACGTCCGTTCCACAAAAGAACTCCATTTGCGAAAAAGAAGGGCAAGAAGATTGTGAACAGATAGCTAGCTAGCTAAGATCGTTTGTATTTAAATCGTAGCCTTCATTTCTCGACTGTATTTCATGGGCACTTTTTGAACTATCATGAATATTTTTAAATTTCATGGACACTCGATCTCGATCCCCCTCGTCGCCGAGAGCACCCCCCCCCCGGTCCACC
>LR738712.1:706355887-706380760 GCA_902687465.1 Secale cereale
CTCCCCCCTTCCTTCCTCCCCCTCCCTCCCTCCCTCCTTCCCCTACCTCCATGTTTCTGAAATTTCAACTGCTAGTTCTGCATCCATGCCCGCCGTGGGTAGTGAGCTTGTTCTGCTAGTTTTGCATCCGATTAGCCTTAGATGTAGGCACCATGTAAACCATAAGCACCACTGATATTAGTAGAAAGCAAGTGGTGAGGGCGATAGATGACACCCTCAATTACAAATCATACACACAATGTTATGATAGCTATCAAAATGGATAACATGAACTTTTGTGAACTTACTAAAATGTTGACTGCTAAAAATAGTAGTACTTGCTCTGAAAACCCTGTCGCCCAGGGTCAAATTGGGGCGGTCAGCTTACTGAAAATTTTGTACTGTATTTAACTGCATTTTGGGGAGGGCCTTACTGTACCCACATTCATGTAATGTAAGTAGAAACACTGATGCATGATGATCGTGGTTGATTTGATCCCTACCAAAGTGGAGGATGAAAAGAGGTGTTTCCCCTCTGGTTGTATAAGTCAGAAAATTCAGCTCACTCCCAAGGAAATAGACCATCCAGTTGGCTGCAAGTTTGGGAAATCATTGAAGATTCCAATATCTTAGATGCTGATTTTTCTTCTTCTAAAATACAGATATGCACATGCTAGTTGGCACACACAGTAGGAAACACATTAATACTGGCAGATATCTCACTCATTTAGGTTAACTTCTATTTTTATGCACATGCTCAACCACTCTCACGTATCTCACTCGTTTAGGTTAACTTCTATTTTTCTGTGTGGAAAGAAATCATCTTATTGGAGGCTCTGCCCTTATGAGGTCAAGGATAGCCACTGTTACTTAAATATGCCATATTGATGCTGCTTTCTAATTAATACTGGCAGCAACATCAATTTTTGAGTTGTTGTCAGTTTGCTATCAAGCCGGGGTATTCACTGCTGTTGTTTTACAAGCTTCAAACTATTGTTTTACAAGCTTCAAACTATTGTTTTACACATCAATTTTCTGTGTGGAAAGGAATATGGTGGTCATGTATTTGGTTCCTTGTTGTAAATATTTGAACTTCAAACTATTGTTTTACAAGCTTCTGCAACTTTTTCTTAACTGTTCATGCTGCTGTTATGAATTCACTGTTGTTGCTACTGTACTTGTCATGATGTTGTACTTGTGATGATGCTACTTGTGATCTTCTGAAATGACCCATTGGCGACTTCATTAGGCGGGGATAATGATTTTGCAGGTACCCCGAGAGGCCCTTGAGTTTGCTGGAATGTTGATTAACTTCCGTTCCGGCAAATTCGGGTACTCCATATGTCCTATTTTCAGCAAAGGTCATGCTGAAATTTTCCGTGAATTTTAGCACGACTTTGCTAAAAATAGGACATATAGGGTACTTGTGACTAATGCATGGGCCGGGGTATCTTAGTGGTTAATTAGGTAGGATCAAGTGATTAGAGCCAAGTGATTAGGCCCAACTTACAATTCTCCTTCCTAGCTTAGCTTTTAGGATGCCTCGGTGTCGACAAACCATAAATTATGAAACCTTGGCTTTTAGGGTCCCTCGGTGTCGATAAAAACCGAAATGATGAAAGCTTAGGCTTTTAGGGTGCCTGGGCGTCGAAAAACCCTCAATTATAAAAGCTTAGCTTTTAGGATGCCTCGGTGTCGACAAACCCTAAATGATGAGACCATGATCTTGTTCCTTGACAATAACCAACTTTTTGACCAAACTTTGTTCCTATTTAGAGAGAAACATGGCCAACAATGATGAGGCCGGCGGTTCGGGCGGGAAGGCATTCTGGGAGCTGTCCCAGGAGATGGAGGAACAACCTCACTTGTATGAGGACGCCGCCTTCCACACCGATCCTGAGACCACTGATGGTACCGCGGAGGATGACCCCACTGATGCCACCACTGATGGTGCCGCCGAGAATGCCACCACTGATGATGGCGGCGCACGCACAGATGGCAGCCAACCGAAGAGGCAACGGAAGGACCGGCGCCCGACCGTGCTCCGCACCCTCAAGGAGGAAGTTACTGAAGTGGACCCCGACGGGAATCCAACGGCGCCCGAACGAATAGTCAAGGGGTACTCGATTCAGCTCGGGTGCATTCTCCGGAGCACCGTCTCGATCAACAGCGAGAACCTGAGGCATCCTGACAACGTGAATTACCGCAACCTCCTCTTCACGAAGCTGCACGAACGATACAAGTTCCCCGCTCAATTTGATAACACAAGCCTCAAAGGGAATAAAGTGAACAATGCTGCCCTCACGAAGATGAGCAAGGCCCTGTCTACTTGGAAAACCAATGTGAAGATAATGATCAAGAAAGGTGAGAGTTATGAGACGATCAAGCAGAAACATCCTTCGATCACCGAAGATGACTACAACGAATTCAAGATCACTTGCTCGAGCGCCTCACACTCCGAATCAAGTCAGTGGGGGAAAGAAATGCGGGAGCTCAACTTAGGGGAACACACACTCGGTCCCGGCGGTTACAGAGTGGCGGAGCCTATATGGGACAAGGAGGAGGCGGACCGTGCCGAGAAAGGCCTACCGCCCCTCTTCGATAAATACGGTGACAAGCAGACCAGGAACTTTATCAGGGCCCGGTACAAGAATGACCCGAAAACAAAGGAGCTGACCACGGATCCGAAGACCAGGGTGCTTGAGCTTGTTCTGGTAAGGAATACACCCCCGCGTAATTAGCTCCATATGGTTGCATTCTAATTAATGAAGCCAAATTTCTAAATGATTCACATTCCTTCCGCAGGCGACTGAAAGCAGTAGCGTGGGGTCGACTAAGAGCGGCCCTTGGGACACGACTCTAAATAGGGTGTTGAATGTAATGAAGAACAAGGATAAGCTCGAGAAGCCGACGTCAGCTGGTCGTGTGGCCGGCAAAGGCTTGTCGACAAAATGGTCGTCATACTATAACGCTGGTGGGCGAAAGGAGAAAAAGACCAGCTCGGAAAGCCAGGCGCGCGAGGTTCAAGAACTCAAGGCACAGGTGGCGCGGATTCCGGAGATTGTCCAAGAGCAAGTGCAACAACAGCTCGGAGCGACGATCACCGCCATTGTGCCTACCTTGATCGAGGGGTTGAGTGCGTGGATTGCTGGCGGCCAACAGGGGCCGCCCCCAATTCCCAGCTTCATGGCCAGCAACTCGCAGAACGCGATGGCGGGGCCATTGGTGTCTCCGGCGGAGGCGGCATTGGTGTCTCCGACGCCGGCACGGGAGCTTAATGCAGCCGTGTGTACGCCGGCCGGCACCTCTGCAGCAAGCGGCCCCTCCGTCAGCTGCACGCCCGCCGTTGGCGGTGCCTCGACATTAGCCGAGCTCGACGCCACCATCACGGTAACTAATTAAGCCTCTCTCGGCCGAGGACTTCATCTCCTTGCCTTTGACTGGGCATCCCTGACGCCCTACATGTTTTCGCAGGGCGCCACCGATGTTCCGTGCACTCTCCTGCACTTCGTGAACAACGAGTTGGTCGATGTCGCCAAGGGCAAAATCGTTCAACCGGGCCAGCCCTTGTTCCACGGTACCCAGATGCCACCCAACTTGTTTAGGGTTCAACTGGTTCGGGTGCTGCCAGGCTGCGACGACGTGTTACCTCCGATTCGACCCGTCGGGGCCGACGATGATGACGTCATGACCCTCAGCGCCTGCCTGAGCTGGCCCCTGCTTTGGCCGAAGAGCCAGATTCGTTTGGGGGCGGGGGAAACCACACCAAAGACAACACCGCCAGTCGTGCCGGCGCCAAGTCGTCCCCATGGCAAGTCCGCCGCAACGGTGCCGGACATCCCTATGCCACTGGATCCAAACATGCATATGGCACAGGATCAGAACGACGACGACGACGATACATTTGCCAACGTCGATCATTACTTTGCCGATCATGGGTACTGTGACGACTTCATGGGGGCTCCTTCTCAAAACCCAACCCAACAAAAGACGTGCGCGATCAAGCCGGTACCGCGGAGAAGCCAAGTTGCAACAGGCGTCGTCTGCCGTTCAGCTCTCAGGAGACGCCTCCAGCTGCCGATTTCACCGAGCCTCAGATAGGCGAGGTGCGAAATATGATCAGCCCCAACACACTAAAGAAGGCGGTCTCTGAGCAGAACTCGGTCCCAATTCAGGAGATCAAGAAGAAGGCACGCAAAAGAAAAACTAACAAGGGTGCGAGCCAGCCGGCACCGAGTACGATCCGTGCTCAGGACGGGCCACCTTCACCTGAGGATGTAATGAGGAGGGTGCATGTGGCGGGTAGGCCGATGCTACCGACAAATATGCTCGATGCTGCAACCGGTGCCATGCGGAGTCTGCATGACAGTGTTCTTTCTTTGGAGAAGCGTCGTCTCACACAGAAGGATGTGGCATACCCGGTTTTCGCGGCCAAGGTGCCGGAGGGAAAGGGCTTTGTGGATAACTCCATCGGGGGTACGATCGTGCTGCGGTTTGATGACATCCACGCTATGTTGAACCTTCATCCGCTCCACTACACCTTCGTTCGGCTATTTTCACTGAGTATGGAGATGCGGATCATTCGCGACAAGACCCCGGACATCGTGATAGTCGACCCCTTCTACATGCGTGCCAAGATCTTGGGCAGCGCTGGGGACCGGTAAGTCGCGAGTTCTTACCTCGGAGGCGTCATTCTGGCAAACCGAGATAAGGATAACTTCCTCGTGCCTTACTTTCCCGAGTAAGTCCTCCGCCTCAACCGCCCCGTAACATATGAATTCTTAGATTTCGATCGTTCTTATTTTAACATTCCGTGTTTTCTGCAGTGACACACAGTGCACGCTCATCCTACTAAGCCCCAAATATTCCATGGCCACGTATTTCGACCCGGACCGTAAGTCGGCTGTAGACTACACAAATGTCAAGAACGTTCTTGATGATGTTCTCGCCGGCTACGCCAAATCTGGAGGCACCTTCACCAGGACAACTCGTAAGTACGGCAAGCACGTGTTCTCCCACAACACGACGTTCTGCTGCGTCAAGCAGCCGCCTGGCAGTCAGAAGGGTGCCTACTACGCCATCCATCACATGCGGGCGATCGTACGGGACCATCATCAACTTCTGCTACCGAGTAAGCTCAAAGATTGGGCCGCGCGCGTGTCGGCAATCCAGGACGCGGACATCAGACAAGATTTCTTTCGCATCCAGTCGGAGTTTGCGGAAATCATCCATCAAGATGTCCTTCGTACCTCGGGGCTGTTCTACCTCAGGAATCAACCGTCGAACAGTGACATCGACACAATGCTACAAATGCAGGCTGACAACGCCCGTGATTTCATGACTCCCACGATAGACGGCGGCTTCATCCACGCTCCGGTGCATTGAGTCGAGTCGAAAGCAGTGATGTTGTGTCTAGTTCTGAAACATCGATTGGCTCTTGTTGTAATTAAACTTTAATGAACTTGTAGTATGTCTCTTTGGTTTCGAGAGTCGTTCAACTTAGATGTAATCGATGCTATTAATGTCTTGCTTTTCTCTTTCGATCGTTCTGTTGCATACTTATATATTGCTTATGAATTGTCTGTGAATTGATACTAACGTTTCGTTTGGCTAGTTCATATATATAGCGATGCCGTCGTATGTCGTGTACAAGGGTAAGGTTCCCGGAGTCTACGACGACTGGGAGGAGTGTCGGAGACAGGTTCACCGATTCAGCGGTAACAGTTACAAAGGGTACACCACTAGGGCCGAGGCCGAATCTAGATACGCCCGCTATCTAGCGGGAGAGGGGAGGGAGCATTGGAGGAACCGGATGAAAACGAGTTTCATCGTGATGATGCTCATCGTGACGACCGCAGCTATCTTCTATGTGATGGTAGTTTAGATGATCGATATCGACTTGTAATGCGAAGACAAACTCGCTACTCGCGATCTCGAGACTTGTAATATATTGTTCTATCTTTGTTCGGTCTTTTCAATTCGGAGACTAATATGATCGATGAATTGTATTCGGAGACTAATATGATGAATTGTATTCAGAGATTAATCTTCTATTGTATTCGATGAATGTGTTGTTGATGTGTGCTGTCTATATTCTGTGCAATTATACATTTTGTAATCTGTGCAAAAAAACAGAAAAATAATATTAAAAAAAACCTAATATTCATACTAATGGCGCATCAGGGAAAAGTACGCCATTAGTATGCCAAAGCATAGTAATGGCGCATTAACAGGCAGTGCGCCATTACTATGCGGATACTACTAATGGCGCATCACACTTAGTGCGCCATTAGTATGCCATAGCACCTGGCCCCTGGGAGGCATACTAATGGCGCACTAAGGTGCACACTAATGGCACATCCGAGGTGCGCCATTAGTATACCAGATACTAATGGCGTGCTAGTAATGGCGCACCACTACTGCGCCATTAATGGCCAAATTAGGTGCGCCATTAATAGGCCTTTTCCTAGTAGTGAATCAAATAAATTCCTGGAGGACGATACCACTAAACCATACCACATCATAGGCAAACAAATCATGTTGGTACTTCAATAACACATTAAGAACCCCCCAGCTATTTGAGACTAACCATAAGAAAACATGAACTACTAAGCACCATTATGCACATAGCATTTTTATCATAGATATATCAACCAGTGCAACAGAAGCCAACTCTCTTAACAAGATAAGCATGATAACTAAAGAGAGTTCCAACGACCAACTAAACAAAAGCTCTTCAAAAAGTAAAGCATGAAAACTAAGAGCTGAACATGATAGTAGCTATTGAAAGACAAAGAACACGCACAGAAAAGATAGACATGAAAATTCTATGTTGTGTTCTAGGTTGAAGTGGAGCGTGTTTCTCTCCCACACAAAGAAAGCTGAGTTCCAACTCGTTATGAACAGCAAGCAAAGCTAAAGAAAACTAAAAAGGAAACTAAAAGCAAGACGCTCCAAGCATAGCACATAACACATGAAGTGATAAAAATATAGTGGAACGAAAGAGGAACTGATAATTGTTGATGGAGAAGGGGATGCGCGGGGGCATCCCCAAGCTTAGACGCTTGAGTCTTCTTGAATATTTCTTGGGGGTGCACGGGGGCATCCCCAAGCTTGAGCGTTTGACACTCCTGAATCTTTTTATCATCTTCCCTCGCACACTTGAAAACTCCCTTCATACATAACTCATCATAATCTGATTAGCGAGGTTAGTACCCATAATAAAATAATTGTTCCTTGCTGGAAATAAGGATATTCTTGAAGGTCTACTGGTTCTCAAGATTGCCAAAAGGTTTTTGCAAAGAAAAAGCAAGCTCAAGGTTTGCAAAACGAAGAAAAGGCAAAACAGGGCAGAATCTGTGAAAAACAGACCAGCGGGTAGTAAATGATTTTTTCGGGGCACTTCTGCAACTCAAATCAAAAAACTCAGAACAGACGCCCGAAAGCCAATTGTATAGAGCACGCTGTTGGAAAAATTCAGACCAAAAATATGAACTGGTGATTTTATACGAATTTTTCTGTCCAAGGACAGAATCTGTTTCCTGGACAGCACGTCACAACTTTTGAACTTTCTTGCAATCAGAGGCTACACTTGGCACAAAGCTGAAAAGTAAAGATACAATGATGATGCTACTGTAGTAACAACATCAAGACACAACAAAAGCAAAATAAAATTTTATTCATTGTGGGCTGCCTCCCAAAAGCGCTTTCTTTTATGCCTTTAAGCTAGGCATAAGACTTTAATGATGCTCTCGTAGGAATAAGAGTTGAAGAACAAAAGAGAGCATCAAGAAGCAAATACCAAACACATTTAAGCCTAACATGCTTCCTATGCATAGGAATATTGCAATGGAATAATTCATTGAAGCACAAAGCAATAAGCATAAGAAGACAAAACAAGTGCAGCTTCAAAACGTTCAACATAAAGAGAGGGAACTTAATATTATTGAAATATCTATAAGCATATGTTCCCTTCTCATAATAATTTTCAGTGGGATCGCGAATAAACTCAACAATATAAGCATCACATAAAGCATTGTTACCATGATCCACATGCAAAAAGGTACTCTTACTCTCCACATAAGCATCTTTGGGGAGCCCATGGTTAGGACATTTTAGCATTAACGTTTTCAGTCTCCCCCAAGCTTGAGCTACGCTCTCTCCGTCACGAGACCTAAAGTTATAGATATAGTTCCTGTCTCGATGAATTTCATGAAGAGGATAAAACTTAGTATAAAAGAGAGACATAAGCTCTTGCCAATAAAGCAAGTGCGAGTTATCGAGAAGTTTATACCAATCTGAAACTTTATCTATAAGTGATACGGCGAACAATTTCATCATGACAAACTCCCTTGATACACCTGCAAGCTTAAATAATGAACATAGTTGTGACAGATATAGCAAGTGTTCACCGGGATGTCTGTCTCCTGCATAACGATTAGCCAAAATATAATCGATAATACCAGCCGGTATTTTATAGGGCACAATTTCAGTAGGAGGAGGAGCAACCACCACAAGTGTGGGGCGTCTTCCCACAAGCAACGAACCAAGAATGTGGTTTTCCATAAACATAACTAGTGAAATAAAAACAAGAAACAAAAAGATTTAATTGCAAGATCTAAAATATACCTTCAAGCACTCACTTCCCCGGCAACGGCGCCAGAAATAGCTTGATGTCTACACACGCTTCTACTCTTGTAGACTATGTTGGGCCTCCAAGCGCAGAGGTTTGTAGGACAGCAGCAATTTCCCTCAAGTGGATGACCTAAGGTTTATCGAACTCAAGGAAGTAGAGGTTGAAGATGGTCTCTCTCAAGCAACCCTGCAACTAAGATACAAGAAGTCTCTTGTGTCCCCAACACACCTAATACATCTAGGAGTTGTATAGGTGCACTAGTTCGGCAAAGAGATGGTAAAATATGGACGATAGGAGTGGCAAAGCAAAGTAATATAAATCTGTAATAAAAAGTGCAGCAAGAAAACAAGTGGTAAACGTGAGCACAAATGGTATTGCAATGGTGGAAACAAGGCCTAGGGATCAGACTTTCACTAGTGGCAACTTCCAACAACATTAACATAATCGAATCACATGATATTTCCCATAAAACATGCAATGGAGACGCACCCGGAGGTCATTCCTTCGTGGTCAAGAGAGGACGAGAATTATGTAGGGCTACAAAAGCACACCTCAAAGTTCGTAGTTCTCAATCTAAGGATTTCCCAATGTCACCGCGGCCATCCAAAGAGAGTCCCACAATCACCACAACATATCTAAAGGATAGTCAAAGACAAGCATCAAGAGACTCTCAATCTTCAATCAACACACAAGAGAGGAAATCACTCATGAAAATATTTTTCTAATCCATGTCCAATAAACCGCTGTCATCTTGGTCTCGGGGATTATACTAGATAAAGACAAGTGAGTACATCAATCCAATACATAGAGGAAGGGGAAACATCATGGGATCACCCTAGATTAACATAGCCTATGATCACAACGAAGATCACATCATGGGAGAGAGAGATAACCACATAGCTACACGTACGAGCCCTCGGCCCCGGAGAAGACTACTCATGCATGGACATGGTGAGGAGGAGGTTGATGATGGTGTTGATGGAGAGGTGCAGCCCCGCGAGGAGGAGATGGCCGGCAGCAGCCAGAGAGGCGGCGGCGGCGGCCCTCGGGGCGGCGGCGGCCCTAGGGGGCAGCGGCTCCTTGGCCCCCCTTCTTCCTTGTGGATGGTGCTGCAATGGTGCTGGTCCTCCCCTCCAAGACGGTGGCTCGGGAGGAGGAAAATTCGTGGCCCTTGGTGACCTAGGTTTTCTCTCTTTATATAGACTCTCGGATTGCCGTCATCAGATTTTGGGCCTCAGTAAAACGGGCTTTACTCGGCCGTCCGGACTCCGATTTGGACGAATTTTATATCCAAAAGCATCGCCTCGAAATTCCCGACAACTTTCGCAACTAGACTTTTTCCGTTTGACGTCGTCTTCGGGCCGGAACGTGACCATCTTTAAAAAACGTTCTCAGACAGATTTCAGGAAAGTTAGAGTCCTACTCCAATACGACTCCTTTTGCGTTTTTCTCAATTTCCAAGTAATTCCTACACAATAAAGTGTAAAACAAGAACATTGTGCACTTTTGCAACCATTAGTAGGTTAGTTCAAATATGATCAAAAGTGTATGGAAGTGCATAAATATCATAGCAATATCACACAAAAAAGGCATGGAGCAAGCAGAAATTATAGATACGTTTTGGACGTATCAGTCTTCACGTAGTAGTAGCCTCCATCAGGGTAGTAGCAGTCGTCAAAGGTGGCTTCTGGCTCCTGGACTCCACCATCTCGTTGCATCAACCAGAAAGAAGAAAGAAGGGGGAAAAGGGGGAGCAAAGCAAAGAGAGAGGTGTCGGTTGCGGTAGTAACCGCATGATCATTCGGGCAAGGGGAGATTTCCCTAATTACATATTGTAATTAATTCTAACAGAATTCATGCTCTAGTCAATTACTCCAAGAGTCTGAACACGCGTAGAAGGACAAACAATATATTTCAATGCCCCCATCACGGCTAGAGTCCTCCCGACCTTAGATGAGGGATCCTTTTAGGTCATAAATATTATTTTTAATAATGCATTGGCCGCATCTTGACCTCAAGACCTATATGTTCTAGTCAGTTACTCTAAAAATCTGAACTGATAGAGAAAAGCGAGCAACATGTTTGAAGAGCATTTCCAATAGTTGTTGTTAAAATTTGCCACATAAAATATATGATGATATCGCGGAATGTAAATAGGGAGAGATCGAAGTTGTCAATATGAACCAACACTCATTGCAAAAGCTCCAAAGCGTAGAGGAAGAGCGAGCATACTACCTCCATTCTCGTGAATAAGGCACACACGTGTTTCGAGAATCAAGTTTGACAAAATGTGGGTTATGTGCGACAACACTTATTCTGTTGAATTTGATTGTATTCAGAAAAATTTCAATGGTGCAATTTTAAACCACATAACTTATATAAATCTCAAAATATTTGTGTGCCCTATTCACTGGGATTAATGGAGGGAGTATATACTCTCACATCTCTTATTGGACAACTTAGACTCACTCTGTTGGAGTAGTTTTATGGTGCCTATTTGGTTGATGACATGCATAATTTTTACCAAGAAATTACTCCCTGCCTAAGTTTACCTGACCACCAATTCAATGAGAAAAATAATCAACATATATAGTATCAAATAGTGAACACAAGATCCATCATGAATCATATTTCCATATTTTGTTGATATGAAGTTGTAGACGTTAATGTTTTTTTCTATAAACTTTGATCAAACTTGGGAAATTTTAACCCAAGACATAATACATGAGCCTTATTAAATAAGATTGGATTTTCTACTCTTGGGTATTGGTACATGCTTCTATCTACACCATTCACAGCAAAGTCCCTCACCTCGAGATCCTACCATGGCCTGCCACTCCATGCATTGGGATTTGCAGAACACTTCTCCACATGAACAATAATTTGAAAAGGGAACACTGCGTGTGGGTGCCCCTTTCCAACTAAGTTGTATTGCGCCCCAACTACATATATCAACCTTTTGACTTAAGGTATTTCGAACGCGGGCCCTCAAACAACCTGCAAATGTCCAGATCATGCTGTCCGGACGTAGTTCGTCATCTAATGGGGACCAATATTTGTCCGTGGACGCATGCACTTGTCTATTTTCCCGCAAACAAGAAGAAAACCGTGGGAGGTTTGTGAGCGTTCGGACCTTCGATGCGTAGGACTCCAACACCCCGGGCCAACCCAAAACCCCCTCCAGGACCATTTTTCTTCCACTCAGCCCATCTTTGCTATTCATCTTCATCCTCCTCGACCGATGCCGCTGTTGTACCTCTCCGACCGCCACCCAGGCATTGTTGGACATCCACAGGCCCCACACACACGCATGTCCTTCTTGGACTATGCCACCGTCTACCCCAGATTCGTTCCTAGACAGGTACCCTCTGTCGTCCTGTCGACATCGTCCATGGTGGCCACCATGCACGGAAGTTGGTCGGTCAAATGCCATTGAGGTTTTTTTTACCTTCTCGTTGTTTCTTAGAGTAAGCACGGTGGCGACGTACTCGGTGATGTAGCATGAGTTGTTGTGCGATGTGTGGAAGGTCGTATATGCAGATTTTTTAGGTATGAGGCAAGAGGGCTCGTTTGCAGCAAAACATGCATACTTCATTCCATAAGCAAAAGAACTTTGCGTCCTACGACTTGCATGTGATCCATGAATGCAATGTGAAGTTACTAGCCCATCAATGGTACACCATCTCCACTCCACGATAAAGTAGTATTGCAGTACGATTACACATATGGAGAGAATGTGGCAACCAGCTCGTCAACCACGAAGATCTAAATTTTGCATCATGTAGTTCTGCATGTTGGTTAATCCATTGATTCACTAAATGTTGCAACCTGATAATCATCACATTTTATAGCCCGGACACGCTACCGTATTGTGCCACCGAATCGACGACATGCCATTTAAGTTCATACATTGTTTTTTTTACGGGTAAGTTCATACATTGTTAGATGAAGGTCAAGGGGCACAATGCGTGGGACGATATGTGTCAATTCTAACTCGAGTTTCGTTGAATTTGGAATCGATAAATTTTAAAAACTTGTTGAACATCTGGTTATCTCGAATGTAATATTTATATTTGAACCATTATTATCATAATATAAATATTTGCATGTTATTTATGGATGAATTGTGCTAATTTTATATAATTGTTTTGAGTGTTGCACATTTAGAAAAGGACCAAGAGTGGACGTTTAGAGGACAGGGTTGAATATGGCTACAGTAGCATGACGTGCCATAGCTGTATACTACAGTGGCAAAGGCCTACTACCTATCGTTTACTAGGTGTCAGGTAATTAGTGAGAGAGGATACAACATATTCCTTACGAGGGAGTCATTTTCTAGGGGCGACTACAAACCCTAGCCGCCGCCAGCGAGTTCCTCCCGCCGCATTCCTTCGGTGGTTCCTCTTCACCGACGAATACGGTCGTCGGTGGTGAGGGGGGTCGCCGGATCTACCCGTATGGATTTAGGTTAGGCCCTAGTGGCTTAGGTTTTTGGATAGTTTATGTCTTGAATTCGGCGACGGTGATGGCGGTGTTGAATAAAGAAACTCGAGATCTTTCCCTAACCAGGCGTTTGGTCCTATGGTTGGGGATGAATTTGAAAACCAGCATGTTCAAGTAAGGATGGTGTGGCAGCAGCGACATTCTCGTGGTGGACTTGTGTCCTCTGGCTCCACCGTTGGTCTGCTCCAATGCTGGCGCGGAGCTTGGGAGGTAGTCCAGGAGCAGATGCAGATTGTGGTCTGCATCGACGGCATCTGGAAGATAGTGGATCGTGTGATGCATTCGGGGTTCGCGGCTAGTAGGTATGGCTTCCTCTTCAGACGTCTTAGTCGTGTGGGGGTGCCGGATCTGAAGTTCGGTGGCGTGTCCGGGGTGTTGCCCCTGTCTGTTTCATGCAACGGTAATGGCTTCGCCTTTGGTGAGCCAAGGTTCGTGAAGATGCATATCAGCGATGGAGCCACGCCGAGTTCGGGTGAGGAGTTGATTCGTCATTTTTTTCTTTTCTTTTGGTGGCTGCTGTGGTGGTGCTGGAGGCAGGGTGACGGATGATGGTGTCAAGTTCAAGGGAGTCTTCGGTCTTGATTGTAATTTTCTTTCTTGGCTATTGTTTCTTTGTGCAAAAGCTAACGTTCTGCTGTCTTTTCAGTCTTGTCAGATCGATGTTTATGTGCTTTGTGCTATGATACTTATAATATAAATGAGACACAAATTATCTTACAATTAATAATATTTAGTGACAGACTGTGCTAAAAAGGTTAGTGAGAGACAAATACATAATTTGAAAGGACGCACCAGCAAATGTACCGTGGCATGTCATTATCTTTAATCTTGCATGTATCTGATGCAGATAAGGAGTGTGTGCATCCTGGGAGCAGCCACACCTTTCTCTTAGGCTGACCATAATGAGAGTAACATAACCGGTATCATGCACTTGAAACTCGTAAAGATGTTTATGTGGCAGAAATTAAAGAAGTGATAGAGTTATAGTAATATAGGTAGTAGATATCGTATCATAACATGCATGACAATAAATAAAATTATCTATGATACTATTTTATGATACCATACACTACAGATGTAATATGCTATTAATATATGATACTCTCTCTGTAACATTCTTATATTAGTTTATTAGTTTATAGAGGGAGTACTTTCCGTTGGGAGCAGCCTTATTGAATCAAACGGAGAGGACGAGCCACAACGAACTGAAGATGCTCTCGACATTTTGTCCGCGTAGACGTGTCGGCTCCATCACCTACTAACTCACCCGCCTCGTTGTCACCATCACTCCATCGGTGTGGCTCGCATTTACGAGTTATTGATTGAAGGCTTGAAGCAAACATGTCGCTCGTGTACGCATGGGTAGCGGTGTAGCACCTTGGTGGCTCTACAGCAGTGTGTTTCGTGGGCTGCCCAGTGGCGTGCTGGATTGTGGCTGAATTGATTGGAAGACAATAATGATCACCGAAAGGGAGCCTGTTTATGGGCCGGCAATGTGATTGATCCCCTCACATCACATCACATGGTTATTTAATTGCATAGGATACCCTCGAAAAAAAATTAATTGCATAGGAAGAACAATGTGCTTCGCGTACGAACTGCACTGGTGGTTGGGGCGCGTCATTGCACACCCCCACCGATGTCGGGGTTTGTCGATATTCGGTATTCGAAGAGTCTCGCGGGGACTGTCTGTGCAATTGTGGGGTTTCTTGTTATGTGAGGAGTTAGTCTATGGTCCGTTTGTATTGATTTTAGCCTGATTTTTCGTAAATTAACTGGATAATTCTCTTCATTTTAATTAATCAATGGGATAAAACTTTTGCCTCCTTTTTGAAGAAAAAAAAGTGTGCATTCCAGCTTAAGAGCTCTTAGACTAGTTATAGTGGGGAGTAACTTAGAATAGTAACATGCATATGTTACTAGTCTATGTTACTATCTCCACAGTGGTTAGTAACATATGTGATGTGTCATGCATCACTTTATTTATTATATTATAGACTCATCTTTTCTTGATATGTGTGATGTTAGAGTAACTAGCTATGTTATCACATGTTTCACTTTCTTCATTAATTACATGCCATATCATCTATTTTGTCTAGATAAATATGATGTTACCACTTATGTTACTCCCATTGTGGATAGTCTTACATCCAGACTTGCCAAAAACCGACCCTGAATTCTTGCGGGCGTGATCGGGACAACACTGGATGCCCCTCATTTGGCTTGTCGGGCAGCCACGCACCTCAAGTATGAATCCTCAAATCCATGCAATCCATACAAGTTCACCATAGAGCACAATTCATCACAATTTAACAGTTCACCAAATGCGACAAAGCAAAATAAATCATAGTTCAACAATCTAGAAAAGTCAAAACGAAATTCAAGTTCAAGCATGACAGATCACTCACAGGCTGGATCACTCGTCGGACACCATCCATGCCGCCTGCTTCTCGGCTAGCCTTGCCTCCTCCGGCGCGCCCAGCCTTACCACCTGCTCAGGGCATCCTTGCCTCATAGTCCCAACATTTATTGATCTCCTTTTTCAACCCCGCAAGCCACTTCTTTGCATGCTCGTCCAAGACACTGTCGTTTGTCAACATTAGCTTGGCATCCTCCGCGTCTCAAGCAAGTTGGAACCTCTTATTTTCAACCATAATTTCTCCAAATGTCCGGGTCTTCTCGAGCTCCCACTTGATCGCCACTTCGCTCTTCTCTAACTTGATTTTCTCCCTCTCAATTTGTAACTTATTACTCGCCCTCTCCCGATGCCAATCCATCCTCTCTTTTTGCGCATCCAACATGAGCTCCTACCTCTCTCCTTACTTGTTCTCCCTTATGAAAAACTGCATGTCCATATGAAGGACATTATCGTAGTCGTGGCGTCACGGGAGGCCCTCACCACTTGTTTCTCATCACTTGTCGTTTATCCTTTGTCACAGTGGCTCTTCCATTCTCCGCTGCAACTTCTTCCTGTTCTTCGTCTAACCCAATTAATTGTTGGTAGTTTGAGCCATCATTCTTCCTCTTTCCGGCCTTTAGGTCTGCCACAAGTTGTTTCCACTTTGGTTTGCGATTCAATAGCACCCAACAATGGCTAACATCAAATGGCGTCTTCTCTGTTTCTTGATATATAGTGGCCGTCACCACCGTCTAGCAAACAATGTTTGTATAACAATGAGAATGCAACAAAAAACAAATAATTCAAATGATGACAAAATTAAGTAATTTAGCTTACGTGAGTTGGCACTCCCATCACACATTGAGGGCGTCCAAGCACTTGTGGATAGTAGTTGACTGTAATGCCCTGGATGTAATACTTTCCCTTTTGGGCATATAATATATCTCTGGCTTCATCTATTCCATTCCGGGTTCTTTGTCTTTTGGGTTTTCGTCATTTTGTTGCGTGCGTGTGTGGCATTCATTCATATCATGTAGTCATGTGCATCACATTGCATTTGTGTTGTCGGTTGCATCCAGTTCCACGCGTTCCTTCCCGTTGTCCGTTTCGCGTTCCGGAGCTCCCTCACGTGTCTGTGGCGTCCCGTAGGCCTACTTTGGTGTTTGGCCGTGTAACGTTACCGGTTTGGCGCGAGCCTTGTCATGTGTTGTTGTTTTGATGTGTGTAACCCGCCTGTCAAATCTCGGCGCGTTTGGAGCTCGTTTGCTACCCCAACAGTTTTTCTCGTGGGCTCAAAGTGCCTCCACTTTGAGGCCCAAGACACCCCTCCAACAGCCCACCAAACCTCTCCTAGCCACTTCTATCATCTAGGCCATCCAAATCTAATCGTGTGGCCGAAAACCACACCCCATTTGGACAACCCTAGCTCCTTGTGCCTATATATTTGTCCACTTCCCCCAATTTTTGCCCCAAATCAAGGAAACCCTAGCCCCCACCTTCTCCTTCCTCCAGCCACCACCACCTCGCCGGAGTTCGCCGGAATACCACCACCTCACCGGAAAAACACCTCTCCCCGCAGCAAACCGCGCCCCACGCCTCAGATCCGGCCTTCCCTCGCTCGACAGCCACCTCCATCGCAGATCGAGCCGCATCGCCAGACTCCTCGAGTTCGTCGCGCCGCCAGCCAGTGAGTCCCGCTGGATACGATCGGGGTCAACGATCGCTCCAGCCGCTGGGCTTCCCCTCTCCAGCGAGCCCCCAGGCCAGGAGATCCGTGCCGGATCCCTCCAGTCGGCCCAGTCCGGCCGCCTCCCACCGACGCCATCGCCAGCCTCCTACGGGCCTCCTTCCTTCGAGTCCCTCCGAGCCAGCGAGGCCCATTCAGCCACCTCCCTCGGCCCGCATCAGCCGCCGCCCCGCCAGCTCCTTCCGCTCCAGGCCGCGAGCGCGTCGGGCTTTCCCTTGGGCCGTTGGCTGATGTCTACGCATGCTTCTACTCTTGTAGACTATGTTGGGCCTCCAAGCGCAGAGGTTTGTAGGACAGTAGCAATTTCCCTCAAGTGGATGACCTAAGGTTTATCGAACTCAGGGAAGTAGAGGTTGAAGATGGTCTCTCTCAAGCAACCCTGCAACTAAGATACAAGAAGTCTCTGGTGTCCCCAACACACCTAATACAAATATGTAATAAAAAGTGCAGCAAGCAAACAAGTAGTAAACGTGAGCACAAACGGTATTGCAATGGTGGAAACAAGGCCTAAGGTTCATACTTTCACTAGTGGCAACTCCCAACAACATTAACATAATCGAATCACATGATATTTCCCATAAAACATGCAAAGGGGACACACTCGGAGATCATTCCTTCGTGGTCAAGAGAGGACGAGAATTATGTAGGGCTACAAAAGCACACCTCAAAGTTCGTAGTTCTCGATCTAAGGATTTCCCAATGTCACCGCGGCCATCCAAAGAGAGTCCCACAATCACCATATCATATCTAAAGGATAGTCGAAGACAAGCACCAAGAGACTCTCAATCTTCAATCAACACACAAGAAAGGAAATCACTAATGAAAATATTGTTCTAATCCATGTCCAATAGACCGCTGTCACCTTGGTCTCGGGGATTATACTAGGTAAAGACAAGTGAGTACATCAATCCAATACATAGAGGAAGGGGAAACACCCTAGATTAACATAGCCTATGATCACAACGAAGATCACATCATGGGAGAGAGAGTTGACCACATAGCTACTGGTAAGAACCTCAGCCCCGAGGAGGAACTACTCCCGCATCATGGAGGGAGGAAGCAACGTCGATGGAGATGAATCCGGGGGCACTTCCTCGTCCCGGCAGGGTGCCGGCGCAGGAATTCTGGTCCCCCGAAGCTTGATGGAGATGGCGGCGGAGATCGCAATCGCGTCTGGAGAAAAGGGGTCCGGAATCAGGGTTTCCTCGACACGCTTTAAATATATGCCAAAGGGGGGCATCGGAGGTGCCTCGGGGGGCCCAGGCGCCCCCCTGGCGCGGCCCAGGGGGGGCGCCCACAGGGCGCCTGGAGCCCCTGTGGGTCCCCCCGGCTGTACTTTGGCCGCACGGTAGCTCCTAGAACGCTTATTTTTTATATATTTTTTCTGGATTTTTCCTGGCAGTTCTCGTAATGTGAAAACCTGAAATACAAAAACAGCCGAAAACAGAAACTGGCACTGGGGTGCACTAGATTAGTAAGTTAGTCCAAATATGATCAAAAGTGTATGGAAGTGTATGAATATCATAGCAATATCACCCAAAAGTGGCATGGAGCAAGCAGAAATTATAGATACGTTTTGGACGTATCAACATCCCCAAGCTTAATTCCTGCTCGTCCTCGAGTAGGTAAATGATAACAAGAATAATTTCTGTGGTGACATGCTATTAACCATATAGGACTTTTTCATAGTCATATGACAAAAGCTTACTGAGACAATGAATCTATAGTAATTAAGTTGCCTCATGAGAAAATCACAAAGAACTGAAAGTTTTACAATATGATACTGGAACATCAAATAGATTTGTAATGAGCATGGTGTGCAAATATGATAAAGTGATATCTCGCTTGCCCCCTTTAGTGAAGCAAAACATAAATGCAGGGGCACCTCCAAGGTTTAAGTGATGACTAGATACAATGATTTCAAAATAAACGATATCACAATCATGCAAAAGACAATGTTACTTTGGGACCATGCACATTACACTCAGAATGACAATCATGCTCTCAGCAGTTGGTGCTTTAAAAGAAGGTGGAGACTCTCGAACCGTGGCTTTTGTTGGCAAAGTTGAAAACCCGTAGTCGGAAACAAAGACAAAACATGTACCAGAGCTCTTGGTTTTAAAAACAGAGGTAATAATAATAATAATATTTTTTTGAATATGCATGTTTCGTCAACGAATGCTAGCAGACAACTCAATTACTTCTTGAGATGGACAAGTTTCGAGGAACGGCTCCCGAATGAGGACGATCACATCCTCTTAATCTCCTTTGTTTATCACTGCCAAAGTTTTTTGATTTCTCATGAACAAAGCGTGAAGGAGGGTTTGTTTGTTATATTAATTTTGAGCCGGGCACACTCATTGCCAGTTCCTTCTCGTATTATGGGTTTGCATATTTATACATGCAATCTCTGGGTGAAGCTTGTCCAACTTAAAAAGATTATGAATTAACTACTACTTCCTCATGAGCTAAAACAGAGGCACAAAACATGAATGCTTTTCTTTGAATAATTTTGAGATGGTACATGCAAGTCTCCGTTAGGAATGGCAGGTAAATACCATGTAAGAAGGTATGGTGGACTCATATGTCATAACTGGTTTAAAAGAATGTGGATGCACAAGCAGTCAATCCGCTTAGTACAGGCGAAGGTTAGCAAAAGACTAGGAGCGACCAACTAAGAGAGCAATGACGGTCATAATCATGCAGAGCGACAAAGCAACATTGAATCAGGCATGGTAGTTATATCGCTACTCAGAAACAAAAGATCATCAAGGCTTGACAGACTTTCTTTACAGTCTTAAATATGCGTGAGCATACGCCAAGTCAATCAAAATAAATTCTTGAAGGAAGGTATTACTAAACCATACCACATCATAGGCAAACAAATCAAGTTGGTACTCCAATAACACATTGGGAACCCCCCAGCTATTTGAGATTAACCATAAGAAAACCTGAACTACTAAGCACCATTATGCAAGTAGCATCTTTATCATAGACACATTAACCAATGCAGCGGAAGCAAACTCTCTTAATAAGGTGAGCATGATAATTAAAGAGAGTTCAAGCAACCAACTAAACAAAAGCTCTTTGAAAAGATAAGCATGAATACTAAGAGCAGAGCATGATAGTAGCTATTAAAAGACAAAGAACACACACAGCATAGATAGACATGAAAATTCTATATTATGTTCTAGGTAGAAGTGGAGCGTGTTTCTCTCCCACGTAAAGAATGCTGAGTTCTGACTCGTTATGAAAAACTAAAAAGAAAACTAGAAGCAAGACGCTCCAAGCATAGCACATAACACATGAAGTGATAAAAATATAGTGAAACGAAAGACGAACTGATAATGTTGATGGAGAAGGGGATGCACGGGGGCATCCCCAAGCTTAGACGCTTGAGTCTTATTGAATATTTCTTGGGGGTGCACGGGGGCATCCCCAAGCTTGAGCGCTTGACACTCCTGAATCTTTTTTATCATCTTCCCTCGCACACTTGAAAACTCCCTTCATACATAACTCATCATAATCTGATTAGCGAGGTTAGTACCCTTAATAAAATAATTATACCTTGCTGGAAATAAAGATATTCTTGAAGTTATACTGTTTCTCAAGATTGCCAAAAGGTTTTTGCAAAGAAAAAGCAAGCTCTTGATTTGCAAAATGAAGGAAAGGCAAAACAGGACAGAATCTATGAAAAACATAACAGCAGGTAGTAAATGATTTGTTCGGGGCACTTTTGCAACTCTAATCAAAAAACTCAGAACATACGCACGAAAGACAATTGTATAGAGCACGCTGTCGAAAAAATTCAGACCAAAAAGATGATCTGGTGATTTTATACGAATTTTTCTATCCAAGGACAGAATCTGTTTCCTGGACAGCACCTCACAACTTTTGAACTTTCTAGCAATCAGAGGCTATACTTGGCACAAATATGAAAAGAAAAGATACAATGATGATGCTACAGTAGTAAACAACATCAAGACACAACAAAAGCAAAATATAAAAATTTATTCATGTGGGCTGCCTCCCAAAAGCGCTTTCTTTTATGCCTTTAAGCTAGGCATAGGACTTTAATGATGCTCTTGTAAGAATAAGAGCTGAAGAACAAAAAAGGGCATCAAGAAGCAAATGCCAAATACATTTAAGCCTAACATGCTTCCTATGCATAGGAATATTGCAGTAGAATAATTCATTGAAGCACGAAGCAACTAGCATAGGAAGGCAAAACAAGCATAACTTCAAAATATTCACCATAAAGAGAGGAAACTTCTTATTATTAAGATATTTAGAACCAAGTCTCCCTCTCTCATTATAAATTTCAGTGGCATCATGGATGAACTCAACAATATAAGCATCACATAAAGCATTGTTACCATGATCCACATGCAAAAAGGTACTCTCACTCCCCACATAAGCATAATCTTTCTCATTGGTAATAGTGGGAGTAGGACTATCATAAACAACTTGAACACTATAGATTGGAGTTATAACATCATCATGGTAGAGAAGAGCATTATCATTGCTAGCAACTATATTTGTAAACATTTTGTCTTTATTCTTACTAGCAAGAGAATTATCAATCATCACATCACTAGTGGGGACAGGATTTGCAATCCTATCATCCGCAAGCTTAGAGCTTCCCATATCATCACTTTCAGAGTTGGTAACAAAAAGATTTTCAAGATCATAAGTAGCATTATCATATTCCCAATCACAATAAGTAACATGCATATCATAATCAAAATCATCTTCAATAGTACCTACGGACGTATCATCAAGATGATAACTAAGGCAATAAACATCACCTTCTTCTTTAAACTTACAACCGTTAGGATAAAAGTTGATAGGAGGAATATGCTCAGGCCAGGTTGATGCCCATTCTTCTTCCTTCTTGATCCTCCTCCTCCTCCTCTTCTTTTTCTTCTTCTTCACCTTAGGAGGGGGTGGTTGGAGATGAAGCTTCTTTACATATCCTGGTTTATCATTAGAAACAATAGGGGAAACTTGGGAGAAACTCTCCTTTTTATTAGCAGAAATATAAGAGACATTTTTATACTTTAGTAAAGTTCCCTCCTTTCTAATCTTACTTATGTAATCATTTTCATGGCAATTAACAACACAATAGAGATGGCAATTTTGCAAAGTGTTTTTTATTCCTATGGCATTATCATCCAGCCAAGAAGTCTTTTCTGATAACTCTTCACACATCAAAAATAACATAAGCTCATCATAAAGATCAGAGGTGATCATGTTATCACACAACCGATTAACAGTTATGTTTTGAAAGTTCATGCATTGAAAATTAAAGTGACCCTCTATACGGCAAAGTTCACAAGTAAAAGGATAAAGGTCACACAATTCTCTAGCAATTTCATTTAAATCTCTGACCCAAGTGATTGTTCTTTCATGCTTATGTTGCTTACAATACTTCTCTTTTTCAATCATAGGCCTTTCACAAGGTCTATCCACTCCACAAAAATTAACATGCTTATATAAAACTTCATTTTTAGGAATTGGATCATGCATGTTGCAATCATCATGAACAATTTCATTTTCTTTGCAAGTCTCTTTAAAAGGTTTATGATACTTGATCCAATCCTCCTTAGGCATATTAAGATGTGAAGCAAAAGATTTGAGGAAATCAACAAGAAGTTGAGAATCAAGCCCAAACTTAGCACTAAACTTATTAAAACTTGTAGTTTCAACAAAGGACTTAATGCAATCATACTCATAAATTATACCTGACTCTTTACCTTTGTCGATCTCCCAATCTTCAGTGTTGCGTTGAATTCTTTCAAGGAGTTCCCATTTAGCATCAATCTTTTTGTTTGTGAAAGAACCCATAGAGGAAGCATCGAGCAAATCTTTATCCTGTCGAGAGAGCCTCGCATAGAAGTTAGTAATAATAATATCTTTGGGGAGCCCATGGTTAGGACATTTTAGCATTAACGTTTTCAGTCTCCCCCAAGCTTGAGCCATGCTCTCTCCGTCATGAGGATAAAAATTATAAACATAATTCCTATTCTTATGGACTTCATGAAGAGGATAAAATTTGGAGTAAAAGAGAGACTGGATCTCTTCCCACTCCAGCAGGTGAGAGAGTCATTTAGTAGCCTATAACTTTCCAATGCTTTTCCTTTCAGTGACAAGGCAAATAATTTCCTCATGACAAACTCCCTCGATACACCTGCAAGCTTAAATAATGAACATAGTTGTGACAGATATAGCAAGTGTTCATCGGGATGTCTGTCTCCTGCATAACGATTAGCCAAAACATGATCGATAATACCAGCCCGTATTTTATAGGGCACAATTTCAGTAGGAGGAGGAGCAACCACCACAGGTGTGGGGCGTCCTCCCGCAAGCAACGATCCAATAGCAAGGTTTTCCATAAACATAACTAGTGAAATAAAAACAAGAAACAAAAAGATTTAATTGCAAGATCTAAAGATATACCTTCAAGCACTCACCTCCCCGGCAACGGCGCCAGAAATAGCTTGATGTCTACGCACGCTTCTACTCTTGTAGACTATGTTGGGCCTCCAAGCGCAGAGGTTTGTAGGACAGTAGCAATTTCCCTCAAGTGGATGACCTAAGGTTTATCGAACTCAGGGAAGTAGAGGTTGAAGATGGTCTCTCTCAAGCAACCCTGCAACTAAGATACAAGAAGTCTCTTGTGTCCCCAACACACCTAATACACTTGTCAGATGTATAGGTGCACTAGTTCGGCGAAGAGATGTTAAATGGCAAGTGATATGGATGGCAAAACAAGGTAATACAAATATGTAATAAAAAGTGCAGCAAGCAAACAAGTAGTAAACGTGAGCACAAACGGTATTGCAATGGTGGAAACAAGGCCTAAGGTTCATACTTTCACTAGTGGCAACTCCCAACAACATTAACATAATCGAATTACATGATATTTCCCATAAAACATGCAAAGGGGACACACTCGGAGATCATTCCTTCGTGGTCAAGAGAGGACGAGAATTATGTAGGGCTACAAAAGCACACCTCAAAGTTCGTAGTTCTCGATCTAAGGATTTCCCAATGTCACCGCGGCCATCCAAAGAGAGTCCCACAATCACCATAACATATCTAAAGGATAGTCAAAGACAAGCACCAAGAGACTCTCAATCTTCAATCAACACACAAGAAAGGAAATCACTCATGAAAATATTGTTCTAATCCATGTCCAATAGACCGCTGTCACCTTGGTCTCGGGGATTATACTAGATAAAGACAAGTGAGTACATCAATCCAATACATAGAGGAAGGGGAAACACCCTGGATTAACATAGCCTATGATCACAGCGAAGATCACATCATGGGAGAGAGAGTTGACCACATAGCAACTGGTAAGAACCTCAGCCCCGAGGAGGAACTACTCCCGCATCATGGAGGGAGGAAGCAACGTCGATGGAGATGAATCCGGGGGCACTTCCCCGTCCCGGCAGGGTGCCGGCGCAGGAATTCTGGTCCCCCGAAGCTTGATGGAGATGGCGGTGGAGATCGGAATCGCGTCTGGAGAAAAGGGGTCCGGAATCAGGGTTTCCTCGACACGCTTTAAATATATGCCAAAGGGGGGCATCGGAGGTGCCTCGGGGG
>LR738712.1:706380858-706395013 GCA_902687465.1 Secale cereale
CCCCCCCCCGGCGCGGCCCAGGGGGGGCGCCCACAGGGCGCCTGGAGCCCCTATGGGTCCCCCCGGCTGTACTTTGGCCGCACGGTAGCTCCTGGAACGCTGATTTTTTATATATTTTTTCTGGATTTTTCCTGGCAGTTCTCGTAATGTGAAAACCTGAAATACAAAAACAGCCGAAAACAAAAACTGGCACTGGGGTGCACTGGATTAGTAAGTTAGTCCAAATATGATCAAAAGTGTATGGAAGTGTATGAATATCATAGCAATATCACCCAAAAGTAGCATGGAGCAAGCAGAAATTATAGATACGTTTTGGACGTATCATCGGCCGACGCCTCCAGGCCGCTTCGCCCCGCCAGCTGTCGGGCTCCTCCGCTGCAGGCCCGAGGCCCAGGACGCCTCTGCCGCATCGCTCGCCCCAGAGGCCGAGCACCTCCGCGCCAGATCCGAGGCTGGGCCTCGCCAACGGTCAGGCCGGCCCACCTCCGCCGCCAGATCTGCGGGCCGCTGCTCCAGCCGGCCCGTCTCGCCTTCTCCAGCTCCAGTCCGGCCCGCCACTTCGTTCCCCTGGCCAGATCCGCCGCCGCGAGGCCCGTAGCCCGTTTTCCTTCAGATCTGAAGGTTAACCTCATATCCCTAAATCCCTGTGTTTTACTTGTCTGATGCATTTTTCAAATAGTGATAACTTTGTGTGTGTTGCTCCATTTTGCGCAAATGACATGTCTAGACGTTCGTGGTGACTAGCACTACGGTTCATTCCATTGTGCCATGCATGTTTGAGATCATCTAGATGCTTATTTTTCTGTTGCAAGAGTGCATCCCGTTATAAACTGCTGCTATGTGTTGTTTTTATGCCATCTTTGCATAGTGATATCTTTTAGCTCGTTTATCCGCATGATGCAAATGACATGTCCACGTGTTCGTCTTGCCATGCTCTACATGTTGTTTGTGTTAGGTTGCATCATAGATTTAATCTTGCCATGTATATCTTCGTTGCAAAGTGCTATGTGGCGGTTTAGTTGTTTAACTTGTTATGAGATGCCATCTTGTTGAGCTCATTGCTATCGTTGTGTTTATCTCCATGATGCATGCTTGTATGTTTCGGAATCACCATCATGTGTACTTTGATGTGGTGCTTACCACTTGCCATGTTTAGTTTTGAGGTGACTTAAACTTGCTCTCAAAGATGCCATGATGAAACTGCTGTTTAACACTTAGTGAAATTTCACTAAGTCTGGAATCTGTAATGTCCAGATGCCATGTTTGCTTGTTGTTCTAGGACAATCCATGATAGTTTTGGGGTGACTCTTGATGGTTCCTTGTAGTATATATTGTTGGCTTTCCATTCATGCTCTCACATGCTTATTTGAGTGGCTGTAGCATATTTAACTTTTGCTCCAAAGTTTCAATAAAATTATGCTGTCAGGATTTTGTTGTCAAGTTCAATATGTCCAAGCTTGTTGCTATTGATCCGTGGCTCCTTTGGGGGTGCACCTTTGGACTTATTTGCTGTAGGATATGTCTAGTTTATGTTCATGCTCTTTGCCATGATGTTTGAGTGCTTTAGCTTATTTATCTAGTGCTCCGAAGTTGCTATGTTGCTGTCATTTTCAGCTTGTGCATATTTCTTGTTTCGGGCATAACTTTTAGCCCGTAGCTCCGTTTTCAGCAAGTCTTATATGAAACTTGATCGATTTTCCGTGTAGAGTCTTAATATCCTATTGTTATCTTGTTTTAAAGCATTTTGCTTGATCGCATATTGTCATGCTCATTTTGCTCCCATAGTGCATCAACCATGCATCCATCATTTTGGTGTGCGCATTGCATCTTGTTGATCCTTGTGTGATTGTATTGTTTAGAGCCGGAAGCTGAGACCGAGTACGAGTACGAGCACGAGGTTACTACTGAGGTTGAGCACGAGGACCCCTCTTACGATCCGAACGACAACTCTTCAGGCAAGATGACCGAACCCGGATACCATTACTATTTTTGCCTATTGCTAGAAGTCTTGATCTATAGTTTTGCCTCAATGCCCATGTCTTTCATGTCAGCTTCCTAATTGTAACCATGTCCATGTCTAACCACCCTACCTATGCAAACCATTGATTGGCTATACGTAGGCATCGCTCAGCCCCTCTTATAGCGTTGTTAGTTGCAGGTGAAGTTCGAAGATGCTTGCTTCATGATGAAGTTTGTTGGGTTATATCACACTATATAAATGCTTAAATGAAATCATCTATATATTGGCAATGGGTGGAAGGCTAAGCCTTTTGCTTGGTGATTTGTTCCACTCATGCCGCTAGGAACCGTATAAACAGGTGTTATGTTCCTTGATTATGTGTTCCTCACACGGTTGGGGTTATGGGACCCCCTCGATAAACCGCTAAGTGCTAAGTCTTTTCCAGCAAGTCCCAACATTGGTACTATTTGCCTAATAACTAAATAAACTTGCATATGGAGTAATTAACCCTCTTTCTTAATCAACAACCCCGGGCCAGTGCTCCACATGAGTGTTGGTCCGAACTGGGCAACCTGCGGGGCCACCTCGAGGAAACTCAAGGTCTGGTAAAAACCCGTAGCTTGTCCCATCCGGTCGTGGCCTGAGACGAGATACGCGCGGCAACTATCAGGGTGTCGGCACGCCGGGAGGATTTGTTGGATTAGCCTTACCTTAGTTCGGAGTATCTTGAGCACGGGATTCCGAGAATACTCGGGTCTTCCCACCTTGGAGTTGCGACTCCACGGATCGTGGGCTTGTCATGGGCCAAGTTGGAACACCCCTGCAGGGTTATTGTGACGCCCGAGACCGACGTCCCAGAAGATACCAGAAGATTCCAGAAGATTCCAGATGTTCCGGGTTGCCCGTGTGTTTCAGTTCTGCTTGTGTTATTTATTTTTGCATTGCATCATGTCATCATGCCATCATGTCATATTTTATTTTGCATCTCAACCTAAATAAATCGTGTGGGCCTTCGGTCCATTTAAATCGAGGGAAGGTGACTTCTCTTTATAACATATCCTCCAAATATTATGGAGCTATATAATAAATATTCCATTGTTTGGAATTACCCATAACACACTTGCATAATTTTCCCCATGTCTCTTAATTCTAGTTTCTCCGTAAAAACCTTGCTATAATTCTTTCCGTTATTTTTGAGGCTCATCCAAATATCTAGACTCTTTTCAAACTCCTTGAGGCAAGCTATTATTTTAGTTTGCACTTCCCTTTTGTTGGAACTATTTTTGTGAGGTTGGAATTATTCCGTAAAGCCTTACAAAAATTTCCATCATTTTATTCTTATTCGTTGTCTCTTTTCTTTTTATTTTTGGCTCTCTCCTTATTTGTTTTTTTTCTGTCTAAGAGTTAAAAAGCAGAGGCCATCTCCCCCGCAGCCTTCTAGGCCAGCCGGCCTGCTAGGCCCTATAGGCCAACCGCTTCCACCAGCCCAGCCGGCCCACTTTGGCCACCCTGGCCCGACAACTCCCGCTAACCCTAGCATCGAGCCCCGATCGCTCGTCCCTCTCCCCCGTTTCCTCAGCCGCCGTCGCTCCTTTCTTTCGCTCTGCCTCGATCCCACTTCTCCCCTCGGACGCCGATTCCCCCTCGCCCGAACCCATCGATCTGCTCATCTCCCTTCGTCCCGTTTCCCTCGCTGCTCTGCCCGAAATCCCTTTCTTCTCGCCAGGCCGCTCCCATCTCCCTCCTCCGCGCCTCTAGCGCCAGCCAGGAACCCAGGGCCTCGACCAGCGCCTCATCGCCTCCCGCCTCTTCTCGCCAGGGCCGGCCGGACCCGTCCTCCAGGAGCGCCTGCTGCCTCCTCTTCGACCTCCGTCCGCGGCCAGAGCGCACCACCTCTCTCCAGCGAAGGGCAGCGCAGGCCGCTCCCTCCGTCCTGGAGGCCGGTCACCGCGGCCCCTCCTCCGTCCAGCGCCTTCTCCCTCCCGCTCCAGGGGACGAGCCCCGTGCGTCCGCCCCGTCGGCCAGGGCCTCGCCCGGTGCGCCCGACCTCGTTCCCGAGCTCTGCGGCTTCATCCCTCCAGCGCCGCGGCCGGAACCCGCCAGGTCGCCGCGGGAATCCAGCTTCGACCGCATCCAGCGGCCCGTCCTCAGGCAGCAGCGCCGCAGGCCGCTCCCTCCGTCCCCGAGTCCCGCGTCGACCAGTGGCCAGGAGCCCCGCGCCGCACCTTCGTTCTCCCGCCTCTGCACCGGCCAGTGCGCGCCGAGCCACTGCACCCTTCGGCCCAGATCCACCGCCGTGTTTTGTGCTGCTGCCGTGGCCTCGTGCAGCCCTTGTTTTTCTCCTGTGTTTTTGTTGTTGTTGTGTTGCCTGGTACTGTGAATTTGACAGGAGACCCGTGTACGAGACCGAGACCCCAAGTACCCCTCCGGATATGAGTACATCTACGAACGAGTTCGTCTACCGTCGCCCGGAAAAGACGGATGCGCCAAGTACGTCTACGAACCGTGACGAGTACCTCTACACGACGACCTCATGTACCCCTACGGCAAGTACCACGACGTCCGAGCTCATCCGACCGTGAACCAAGACGCGAACGTGAACAACTACCGTCGCCCCGTGTACGACTACCGACGCCCGGAAACACCAAGTACCACTACCCACGCCGGAGCCATCGGAACCCTCAAGTACATCGACGGCATGTACATCTATGACTCGAGACGAGACCGGCAAGACCGAACGGAACGAGTACATCTACCGTCGCCGAGTACCACTACTTCCTCTACCGTCGCCCGAGTACAACTACCGCCTCGTGAACGCCTTCTTCCTCTACGTCTCGAACCGCCCCGAAACGCACGCTTCAAAGGTATAACGAGACGACCCCGTGGATGACCCGTGTGATGCTTGTTGTGTTGTATGTAATGTCTCCCGTGTGTGCTTCGTGTCCGTTTCGTCCGTTGTCATGTTCCTCGGTTGCCTCGTCACCGACTCGTGGGAACCCGGTAACGGGATCGCCCCACCTTTCATCTCGTTTGACTCGTTCACTCCACCTTTTGTTTTGCACCGGACTCTCAACGAGTTGCCGGAACCGAGATGTTGCGTTGCATCATTTTCGGATCGTTGCCGTGGCACCCTTTTCATTCCACCACGGTGACAATACTTCATATCTCTCTTGTCAACCTTTTAATAAAACTTGCATAACTTGATCATATCATCCGCATCATGTTAACAACACTAAAATGTTTAATTGTTGTTGCTTTATAATTATTAAACATGCTCATGGGGATCTTCCGGATATGTTGTTGTTATTTTTCCGGCCTCATTTAAAATGCCTAAATAGTGTAGTTTCTTTTTGCTTCACCTCTTGCCATGTTAAAAAGCATTTAACCTTGTCTGGTAATTAACGAGAGCCAACTAAATAAATAACATGTGGTGTTTCGTCAATATGCAACTCGTTGCATATTGATCTCCACTTAACTTGTAGTTTTGTTTGTGCACTTTGCCATGCCTTGCATATTTAACCGGTCATGCATCATATTTGGATGTGCATCGTATGCCATGTTAATGCTTGTATGTTTACCGTGTTGTTCTTTCTTTCCGGTTGCTTCTCTTGTTAGCTTCGGTTCCGTTCCGGAGTTGTGAGGATCCGCTCGACTGTTGCTCCGTCTTCTTCTTGGCACCGTTCTTCTCCTTTGTGGATTCCCAGGCAAGATGACCGAACCCGGATACCATTACTATCTTTGCCTATTGCTAGTAGTTCCGCTCTATAGTTTTGCCTCGATGCCCATGTCTTTCTTGTCAGCCTCCTACTTGTAACCATGAACCTGTTTAACCACCCTACCTATGCAAACCGTTGCTTGGCTAAGTACGCTTCGCTCAGCCCCTCTTATAGCTTTGTTAGTTGCAGGTGAAGATTGAAGATGCTTGCTTCATGTTGAAGTTTGGTTGGGTTATATCACACTATATAAATGCTTAAATGAAATCATCTATATACTGGCAGGGTGGAAGGCTAAGCCTTTTGCTTGGTGTTTTGTTCCACTCATGCCGTTAGGAACCGTATAAACCGGTGTTATGTTCCTTGATTATGCGTTCCTAACACGGTTGGGGTGTATGGGACCCCCTTGATAAACCGCTAAGTGCTAAGTCTTTTCCAGCAAGTCCCAACATTTGGTACTATTTGCCTCATAATAACAACTTAATTAATTAATTAAATTTGCATAGGGGGTCGCTCCCTCGAGGATTCCTAATTCTACATAGCAGGGGGGGCCAGTGCCGATGGTGTTGGTCCCAAACGGGGGTTCTGCGGGAACCACCACGGGGAAACTCGAGGATTGGGTCCTGTAGAATCGCCCATCCGGTCGTGTCCTGAGACTTAGATACGCGCGGCTACTATCAGGGTGTCGACACGCCGGGAGGATTTGCTGGATTAGCCTTACCTTAGTTCGGTTTAACTTGAGCACGGGATTCCGAGAATACTCGGGTCTTCCCACCTATGGAGTTGCGACTTCGCGGATCGTGGGATTGTGATGGGCCAAGATGGAACACCCCTGCAGGGTTTGAACTTTCGAAAGCCGTGCCCGCGGTTATGTGGCAGATGGGAGCTTGTTAATATCCGGTTGTAGATAACTTGACACAATGATCGATACACTACCAGCGTGTGTACCGTGACTGTCAATTTCCGAATAGGGATTCGGGAGTTGAACACGGTGGGGTTATGTTTGACCGGCTTTAGTTAGGATCACTTCGTGATCATCTCTTGACCGATGCGCCTTCTCTTCTCGCTCTCTTCTACGTAAGTTAGTGCTAGTTGCTGCTGCAGACTCTTGTTTTTCCTTCACCTCATATTCTTTTCTTCAGCCTTGTCCACACCCAAGGCTTAAATAGTCTTGTTACCCGGGATCGGGATTGCTGAGTCCTCTGTGGCTCACAGTTACTTCACCACACCAGTTGCAGGTTCAGCCGTGTACGATGCAGAAGTTGGCTCAAGTTCTTCACCGGGAGCCCGATGAAGAGTTTGGCCGTATGCTTGTGACGTTTCGACGTTCAGTAGTGGTTTCTACTAGGATTCGATCCTGACCTGTGGCTTTTGTTGTTTTGGTATCTTTCTTTTGGATCTTCGCCCGTAGTCGGGTTGTGATGTTTTGAATGATGTTTGTCTATGTAATGTATTGTGTGAAGTGGCGAGTGTAAGCCAACTATCTCCTTTTGCAATTTAATCCCTCTTTTACATGAGTTGTGCAAAGATACCAAACTTGAGATCATTCTAGGATGGGCTTATACCTTTAAGTCGTGCCTCGACACGTAGGAGGTATAGTCCCATCCTGGGCATTACAAGTTGGTATTCAGACCCTTCTCCGACCTAGAAGCCCCCACTGTTTGATCGAATCGTTGACGGTTGAGTCTAGGCACACACTGAAAACTTTTTGAGTCCTATATTATGTCGGAGAGTAGGATTTCTTTGCTTCTCATCCCCTTTTCTCTCTGGTGAGGACTCCTGACGATTACTCTTGCCTCTTCTACTTTCAAAAAATGCACCAAATTTTTTTGAGGATCTCGTGAGTATTCTGGTATTGTTTCGATGTTCTTGTGACAAGGATATTGTTCTCGATGCCTCCTGTTAACGAGGAGTTGAGCTTCGGGGTATCATTGACACAAGCATATCGCGGCAGTACTAAATACTTAAGACGTCCGACATCGAAAATCTCTCCTATACGGCCAGTGGCAAGATAACCCCGACATCACCCAGTACTAGGGAGGTAGTTCGAGAGTATTGCCATAGCTTGTTATAGTGGATGCTTTTCGAAGGTCCGAGGTAAACAGTTTCCGAGAAAGACTGGCTATGTGTTGAAGGATGGATACACCTGGATGTAGGTTTAGAGTTGATTGCGCGGTGCTTCCCGTGTATCCCCAACACCTGATTGCATAACTGGAAACTTTCGGAAATTCATAGGTGGGTTCATCCAGTAGTTCCAGGCATTCTTCCAACGGATGCACGATATGAAGTTTGGGGTTCTACATTGAGTGAAGTGGTTTTATGGACTTGTTCTGATCGGGAGTTGCATCTTAAAGGGTCCTTGGCTATGCTGATCCGGGGATTGCAAAACCCTTTTGTAACATGTTCCATGAGCTTTCAGCACGAAGATGTCGAACGAAGCTTCTATCTTGTATTTGTTCTATCTGATCCTTGTTCCTTTTTATTTATCTTTTGTTCTCCAAGTGGCTTCTCGACAAGTGATGTACCTGCGGAATTCATTCGTTCAAGTCTCTGTTCGAATGATATTGTGAAGATTAGGCTGCTACATATCTATCCTTTGTTTTTGTTTTGATTCTGGTATTCGAGTTGCTTCGATGTCAAGTGTTGATTCCATACCTTTCCTAATCGGTATTCTCATATTTCTATGGGAGTGCTAATTCCTCTTGATCATCAAGATTTTCATGTTAATCCTTTTTCAACCGGTGTGCCTTCTCTTCGAGTTACTCCATACGGACGTCGTTGAGAAATCTGACGATTTGTCTGTTTCATTCATCCCAAGTTGTCTTTGTTTTCCCCACCCTCCCACCCTTCTTCTTCTCAGAGCAAGAATTCTCAGATGAAGAATCCATTTTATTCATGTGATGTTTCTTCATTTCTTTTCCTTCATTGTTCTTATCCGGTGTTTTATCGTGAAGATGCTCAAGAGCTTCAAGTTCATCATTCTTTTGTTCTCTAATTCTGCCAGTGGATGTAATTCAAGATTTCGGTGTTGATCTTATCCTTGTCCTCATTTCACAATGCTTTCTTATTCCGGTGCACCAATTAGTCATTCTCCTCTTGCTATTCATATCCGGAGTGTTGAATATATCTCAGAAGATTCATAATTCCATTCTTAATCCGTTCAAGCTATTTTGAGGATTGTTATCTTATTCAAGCCATTTAATTCAACCGGTGCAATATCTCTTCAGCAATCTTTTCCAACGGTGATTTCTTTGAGTGGGCCCTAACCCACAGGTCTTTTCCCAGGATCTTACCTGACTCTTTTAATTTTTTCCGGAGTTATACTCAAATTCTTTTCAAAGTGTGACGTAAGAATGATTTCCATCAGTCACATGCCTTCCCCAAGATCGGTTTCAAATTGTTTTCATTGTTGGTTCAACCTTTTTAATTCTTCATTCCGGAGTGCTCAACAATTCTTCATGACATTTTTCGTATTCATTCTCAACATTTGGAGACTGGAGAAGTGTTTCTCTTAAATTTTGACCCGTTCTCTTGATGAGTTGTGATTCTACCTTCATGCCATCCTCATTATTATTCTGATTGTGAGGAATTCTTTTATGCCATCCGAAGCTTTTCATGAATTCTTTTTCTTTGTGATCTTCCGAAGGCCATCATTTCAGAAGATTCTTCGTTTTCAGTTTTCAACTTCGTCCTCCAATATTCTTCATTGATGTCTCTTCGTTCGTCTCCATATTCTTACGGTGGTTCATTAAAGTTTACCCTTCCGTTGTTATCGTTTTAATTCATTTGTTCTTTTCATCAATCCTACTGGTGGTTCGTTGAAGATTTAACCCAAGCTTGTGCTAGATCTCTCTTTAATTCTTTCCAACGAGAATAAGTAGTATGCCAAATCCTTTGGTTGTCATCAATTTAAATTGGTAAAGGAGATGCATGACATAATTCTTATTCTTATTCCTTCAAGGTGATTTAATTCTTTTGTCTGGAGCTTGTTCATCATATCATATTCTCGGTTCTAAATTCTTCATCTTGTTTTCCGGAGTTCTATCTGATTCATCGCAGGCCTTGAATCTTATTCTTTTCATCTTTCACTTCTCATGCTTTTCATTACCGGAGTTCTTCATGGTGGTTCATCATGTTTTAATTCATCCTCGAAGTTTTCATCAAGATTCTTGTTGGAGCTCAAGCATTCTTCATCATGCTTCCTATTGCAATTCTTTCTACCTTATCTTTGAGATGGTGTTATGTCATTCTTGACAATTCCTTCATGTTTCATGATTCACGAGTTATCAAGAATGAGATATTTAAACCCATCATTTTCTTTGTTCAGGAGATCTTTTCAACCCTTCAATTTATTCATTGGAGTTATCTTGGGTTGTATTTCACCTAAAGCTTTCCCTAAGGATTGTTGCTATTATGGTGCTTATAAATGACCCAAGTTCTTCATTTATCCTTCCGGTGAAATAAGTTTTTCGTCTCCTTGTTGATCTCAATCCAATCAATTGTTTCCGTAAGTGGCTGGTTGTCACCTCTTAATTTTGAGATGTTTTCCATAAGCCACAACGAGCTTATTCTTTTCGTTGTTGATTTCCAACAACTCCGTTCAGCCCTTCTTCGTAAGGAGGACTTTTTAATTCATTTGCCGGAGAAGTTGTCTTTTCTTCTCCATTCAATTCTTTCGTTGAATTATATTCTATTCTTCATTCCGGAGGCATTGTAATATTGCTCTCTCCACCCCATCATCTTGTCATATCTATATCTTGTTCTTTCCCTTGCTTATCATTTAACCGGAGTGTTCTATTCTTCATTCAAGTTCTCTCATCTTATCAAGTTTTACCTCTCTTTTCAACCGGAGTGCTGCCTGAAATCTTTCTTAACCTTGTGCCATTCTTTCAATTGTTTCGGAGGCAATATGTTGCTTTTTTCATCAAGTATCATTCCAACTTGGCTATTTCTTGTCCAATTCCTTCCATTTTCAGACGGAGTGCTGTCCAAATTCTGTCATTCTTATTCCTTGGCTATACCGTTGCGTTTTCATATTCTTTTCGTCCGTGAGCTCTTGTTTCATGTCTTCTAACCTACAAGGTTCTCATAATGTTCCTTGTTCCTCCTGCTTACCGGAGTGCTCTTAACTTCGTTCATCTCCGTTGTATTCTTCTTTCATCTTGTTCAACCTCTTAAGGTTCGAGATCCTCTGTTAGTGTGGGAGAGTTGTGACGCCCGAGACCGACGTCCCAGAAGATACCAGAAGATTCCAGAAGATTCCAGATGTTCCGGGTTGCCCGTGTGTTTCAGTTCTGCTTGTGTTATTTATTTTTGCATTGCATCATGTCATCATGCCATCATGTCATATTTTATTTTGCATCTCAACCTAAATAAATCGTGTGGGCCTTCGGTCCATTTAAATCGAGGGAAGGTGACTTCTCTTTATAACATATCCTCCAAATATTATGGAGCTATATAATAAATATTCCATTGTTTGGAATTACCCATAACACACTTGCATAATTTTCCCCATGTCTCTTAATTCTAGTTTCTCTGTAAAAACATTGCTATAATTCTTTCCGTTATTTTCAAGGCTCATCCAAATATCTAGACTCTTTTCAAACTCCTTGAGGCAAGCTATTATTTTAGTTTGCACTTCCCTTTTGTTGGAACTATTTTTGTGAGGTTGGAATTATTCCGTAAAGCCTTACAAAAATGTCCATCATTTTATTCTTATTCGTTGTCTCTTTTATTTTTATTTTTGGCTCTCTCCTTATTTGTTTTTTTTCTGTCTAAGAGTTAAAAAGCAGAGGCCATCTCCCCCGCAGCCTTCTAGGCCAGCCGGCCTGCTAGGCCCTATAGGCCAACCGCTTCCACCAGCCCAGCCGGCCCACTTTGGCCACCCTGGCCCGACAACTCCCGCTAACCCTAGCATCGAGCCCCGATCGCTCGTCCCTCTCCCCCGTTTCCTCAGCCGCCGTCGCTCCTTTCTTTCGATCTGCCTCGATCCCACTTCTCCCCTCGGACGCCGATTCCCCCTCGCCCGAACCCATCGATCCGCTCATCTCCCTTCGTCCCGTTTCCCTCGCTGCTCTGCCCGAAATCCCTTTCTTCTCGCCAGGCCGCTCCCATCTCCCTCCTCCGCGCCTCTAGCGCCGGCCAGGAACCCAGGGCCTCGACCAGCGCCTCATCGCCTCCCGCCTCTTCTCGCCAGGGCCGGCCGGACCCGTCCTCCAGGAGCGCCTGCTGCCTCCTCTTCGACCTCCGTCCGCGGCCAGAGCGCCCCACCTCTCTCCAGCGAAGGGCAGCGCAGGCCGCTCCCTCCGTCCTGGAGGCCGGTCACCGCGGCCCCTCCTCCGTCCAGCGCCTTCTCCCTCCCGCGCCAGGGGACGAGCCCCGTGCGTCCGCCCCGTCGGCCAGGGCCTCGCCCGGTGCGCCCGACCTCGTTCCCGAGCTCTGCGGCTTCATCCCTCCAGCGCCGCGGCCGGAACCCGCCAGGTCGCCGCGGGAATCCAGCTTCGACCGCATCCAGCGGCCCGTCCTCAGGCAGCAGCGCCGCAGGCCGCTCCCTCCGTCCCCGAGTCCCGCGTCGACCAGTGGCCAGGAGCCCCGCGCCGCACCTTCGTTCTCCCGCCTCTGCACCGGCCAGTGCGCGCCGAGCCACTGCACCCTTCGGCCCAGATCCACCGCCGTGTTTTGTGCTGCTGCCGTGGCCTCGTGCAGCCCTTGTTTTTCTCCTGTGTTTTTGTTGTTGTTGTGTTGCCTGGTACTGTGAATTTGACAGGAGACCCGTGTACGAGACCGAGACCCCAAGTACCCCTCCGGATATAAGTACATCTACGAACGAGTTCGTCTACCGTCGCCCGGAAAAGACGGATGCGCCAAGTACGTCTACGAACCGTGACGAGTACCTCTACACGACGACCTCATGTACCCCTACGGCAAGTACCACGACGTCCGAGCTCATCCGACCGTGAACCAAGACGCGAACGTGAACAACTACCGTCGCCCCGTGTACGACTACCGACGCCCGGAAACACCAAGTACCACTACCCACGCCGGAGCCATCGGAACCCTCAAGTACATCGACGGCATGTACATCTACGACTCGAGACGAGACCGGCAAGACCGAACGGAACGAGTACATCTACCGTCGCCGAGTACCACTACTTCCTCTACCGTCGCCCGAGTACAACTACCGCTCTCGAACCGCCCCGAAACGCACGCTTCAAAGGTATAACGAGACGACCCCGTGGATGACCCGTGTGATGCTTGTTGTGTTGTATGTAATGTCTCCCGTGTGTGCTTCGTGTCCGTTTCGTCCGTTGTCATGTTCCTCGGTTGCCTCGTCACCGACTCGTGGGAACCCGGTAACGGGATCGCCCCACCTTTCATCTCGTTTGACTCGTTCACTCCACCTTTTGTTTTGCACCGGACTCTCAACGAGTTGCCGGGACCGAGATGTTGCGTTGCATCATTTTCGGATCGTTGCCATGGCACCCTTTTCATTCCACCACGGTGACAATACTTCATATCTCTCTTGTCAACCTTTTAATAAAACTTGCATAACTTGATCATATCATCCGCATCATGTTAACAACACTAAAATGTTTAATTGTTGTTGCTTTATAATTATTAAACATGCTCATGGGGATCTTCCGGATATGTTGTTGTTATTTTTCCGGCCTCATTTAAAATGCCTAAATAGTGTAGTTTCTTTTTGCTTCACCTCTTCCCATGTTAAAAAACATTTAACCTTGTCTGGTAATTAACGAGAGCCAACTAAATAAATAACATGTGGTGTTTCGTCAATATGCAACTCGTTGCATATTGATCTCCACTTAACTTGCAGTTTTGTTTGTGCACTTTGCCATGCCTTGCATATTTAACCGGTCATGCATCATATTTGGATGTGCATCGTATGCCATGTTAATGCTTGTATGTTTACCGTGTTGTTCTTTCTTTCCGGTTGCTTCTCTTGTTAGCTTCGGTTCCGTTCCGGAGTTGTGAGGATCCGCTCGACTGTTGCTCCGTCTTCTTCTTGGCACCGTTCTTCTCCTTTGTGGATTCCCAGGCAAGATGACCGAACCCGGATACCATTACTATCTTTGCCTATTGCTAGTAGTTCCGCTCTATAGTTTTGCCTCGATGCCCATGTCTTTCTTGTCAGCCTCCTACTTGTAACCATGAACCTGTTTAACCACCCTACCTATGCAAACCGTTGCTTGGCTAAGTACGCTTCGCTCAGCCCCTCTTATAGCTTTGTTAGTTGCAGGTGAAGATTGAAGATGCTTGCTTCATGTTGAAGTTTGGTTGGGTTATATCACACTATATAAATGCTTAAATGAAATCATCTATATACTGGCAGGGTGGAAGGCTAAGCCTTTTGCTTGGTGTTTTGTTCCACTCATGCCGTTAGGAACCGTATAAACCGGTGTTATGTTCCTTGATTATGCGTTCCTAACACGGTTGGGGTGTATGGGACCCCCTTGATAAACCG
>LR738712.1:706395676-706407020 GCA_902687465.1 Secale cereale
CCCTGCAGGGTTTGAACTTTCGAAAGCCGTGCCCGCGGTTATGTGGCAGATGGGAGCTTGTTAATATCCGGTTGTAGATAACTTGACACAATGATCGATACACTACCAGCGTGTGTACCGTGACTGTCAATTTCCGAATAGGGATTCGGGAGTTGAACACGGTGGGGTTATGTTTGACCGGCTTTAGTTAGGATCACTTCGTGATCATCTCTTGACCGATGCGCCTTCTCTTCTCGCTCTCTTCTACGTAAGTTAGTGCTAGTTGCTGCTGCAGACTCTTGTTTTTCCTTCACCTCATATTCTTTTCTTCAGCCTTGTCCACACCCAAGGCTTAAATAGTCTTGTTACCCGGGATCGGGATTGCTGAGTCCTCTGTGGCTCACAGTTACTTCACCACACCAGTTGCAGGTTCAGCCGTGTACGATGCATAAGTTGGCTCAAGTTCTTCACCGGGAGCCCGATGAAGAGTTTGGCCGTATGCTTGTGACGTTTCAACGTTCAGTAGTGGTTTCTACTAGGATTCGATCCTGACCTGTGGCTTTTGTTGTTTTGGTATCTTTCTTTTGGATCTTCGCCCGTAGTCGGGTTGTGATGTTTTGAATGATGTTTGTCTATGTAATGTATTGTGTGAAGTGGCGAGTGTAAGCCAACTATCTCCTTTTGCAATTTAATCCCTCTTTTACATGAGTTGTGCAAAGATACCAAACTTGAGATCATTCTAGGATGGGCTTATACCTTTAAGTCGTGCCTCGACACGTAGGAGGTATAGTCCCATCCTGGGCATTACAAGTTGGTATTCAGAGCCTTCTCCGACCTAGAAGCCCCCACTGTTTGATCGAATCGTTGACGGTTGAGTCTAGGCACACACTGAAAACTTTTTGAGTCCTATATTATATCGGAGAGTAGGATTTCTTTGCTTCTCATCCCCTTTTCTCTCTGGTGAGGACTCCTGACGATTACTCTTGCCTCTTCTACTTTCAAAAAATGCACCAAATTTTTTTGAGGATCTCGTGAGTATTCTGGTATTGTTTCGATGTTCTTGTGACAAGGATATTGTTCTCGATGCCTCCTGTTAACGAGGAGTTGAGCTTCGGGGTATCATTGACACAAGCATATCGCGGCAGTACTAAATACTTAAGACGTCCGACATCGAAAATCTCACCTATACGGCCAGTGGCAAGATAACCCCGACATCACCCAGTACTGGGGAGGTAGTTCGAGAGTATTGCCATAGCTTGTTATAGTGGATGCTTTTCGAAGGTCCGAGGTAAACAGTTTCCGAGAAAGACTGGTTATGTGTTGAAGGATGGATACACCTGGATGTAGGTTTAGAGTTGATTGCGCGGTGCTTCCCGTGTATCCCCAACACCTGATTGCATAACTGGAAACTTTCGGAAATTCATAGGTGGGTTCATCCAGTAGTTCCAGGCATTCTTCCAACGGATGCACGATATGAAGTTTGGGGTTCTACATTGAGTGAAGTGGTTTTATGGACTTGTTCTGATCGGGAGTTGCATCTTAAAGGGTCCTTGGCTATGCTGATCCGGGGATTGCAAAACCCTTTTGTAACATGTTCCATGAGCTTTCAGCATGAAGATGTCGAACGAAGCTTCTATCTTGTATTTGTTCTATCTGATCCTTGTTCCTTTTTATTTATCTTTTGTTCTCCAAGTGGCTTCTCGACAAGTGATGTACCTGCGGAATTCATTCGTTCAAGTCTCTGTTCGAATGATATTGTGAAGATTAGGCTGCTACATATCTATCCTTTGTTTTTGTTTTGATTCTGGTATTCGAGTTGCTTCGATGTCAAGTGTTGATTCCATACCTTTCCTAATCGGTATTCTCATATTTCTATGGGAGTGCTAATTCCTCTTGATCATCAAGATTTTCATGTTAATCCTTTTTCAACCGGTGTGCCTTCTCTTCGAGTTACTCCATACGGACGTCGTTGAGAAATCTGACGATTTGTCTGTTTCATTCATCCCAAGTTGTCTTTGTTTTCCCCACCCTCCCACCCTTCTTCTTCTCAGAGCAAGAATTCTCAGATGAAGAATCCATTTTATTCATGTGATGTTTCTTCATTTCTTTTCCTTCATTGTTCTTATCCGGTGTTTTATCGTGAAGATGCTCAAGAGCTTCAAGTTCATCATTCTTTTGTTCTCTAATTCTGCCAGTGGATGTAATTCAAGATTTCGGTGTTGATCTTATCCTTGTCCTCATTTCACAATGCTTTCTTATTCCGGTGCACCAATTAGTCATTCTCCTCTTGCTATTCATATCCGGAGTGTTGAATATATCTCAGAAGATTCATAATTCCATTCTTAATCCGTTCAAGCTATTTTGAGGATTGTTATCTTATTCAAGCCATTTAATTCAACCGGTGCAATATCTCTTCAGCAATCTTTTCCAACGGTGATTTCTTTGAGTGGGCCCTAACCCACAGGTCTTTTCCCAGGATCTTACCTGACTCTTTTAATTTTTTCCGGAGTTATACTCAAATTCTTTTCAAAGTGTGACGTAAGAATGATTTCCATCAGTCACATGCCTTCCCCAAGATCGGTTTCAAATTCTTTTCATTGTTGGTTCAACCTTTTTAATTCTTCATTCCGGAGTGCTCAACAATTCTTCATGACATTTTTCGTATTCATTCTCAACATTTGGAGACTGGAGAAGTGTTTCTCTTAAATTTTGACCCGTTCTCTTGATGAGTTGTGATTCTACCTTCATGCCATCCTCATTATTATTCCGATTGTGAGGAATTCTTTTATGCCATCCGAAGCTTTTCATGAATTCTTTTTCTTTGTGATCTTCCGAAGGCCATCATTTCAGAAGATTCTTCGTTTTCAGTTTTCAACTTCGTCCTCCAATATTCTTCATTGATGTCTCTTCGTTCGTCTCCATATTCTTACGGTGGTTCATTAAAGTTTACCCTTCCGTTGTTATCGTTTTAATTCATTTGTTCTTTTCATCAATCCTACTGGTGGTTCGTTGAAGATTTAACCCAAGCTTGTGCTAGATCTCTCTTTAATTCTTTCCAACGAGAATAAGTAGTATGCCAAATCCTTTGGTTGTCATCAATTTAAATTGGTAAAGGAGATGCATGACATAATTCTTATTCTTATTCCTTCAAGGTGATTTAATTCTTTTGTCTGGAGCTTGTTCATCATATCATATTCTCGGTTCTAAATTCTTCATCTTGTTTTCCGGAGTTCTATCTGATTCATCGCAGGCCTTGAATCTTATTCTTTTCATCTTTCACTTCTCATGCTTTTCATTACCGGAGTTCTTCATGGTGGTTCATCATGTTTTAATTCATCCTCGAAGTTTTCATCAAGATTCTTGTTGGAGCTCAAGCATTCTTCATCATGCTTCCTGTTGCAATTCTTTCTACCTTATCTTTGAGATGGTGTTATGTCATTCTTGACAATTCCTTCATGTTTCATGATTCACGAGTTATCAAGAATGAGATATTTAAACCCATCATTTCTTTGTTCAGGAGATCTTTTCAACCCTTCAATTTATTCATTGGAGTTATCTTGGGTTGTATTTCACCTAAAGCTTTCCCTAAGGATTGTTGCTATTATGGTGCTTATAAATGACCCAAGTTCTTCATTTATCCTTCCGGTGAAATAAGTTTTTCGTCTCCTTGTTGATCTCAATCCAATCAATTGTTTCCGTAAGTGGCTGGTTGTCACCTCTTAATTTTGAGATGTTTTCCATAAGCCACAACGAGCTTATTCTTTTCGTTGTTGATTTCCAACAACTCCGTTCAGCCCTTCTTCGTAAGGAGGACTTTTTAATTCATTTGCCGGAGAAGTTGTCTTTTCTTCTCCATTCAATTCTTTCGTTGAATTATATTCTATTCTTCATTCCGGAGGCATTGTAATATTGCTCTCTCCACCCCATCATCTTGTCATATCTATATCTTGTTCTTTCCCTTGCTTATCATTTAACCGGAGTGTTCTATTCTTCATTCAAGTTCTCTCATCTTATCAAGTTTTACCTCTCTTTTCAACCGGAGTGCTGCCTGAAATCTTTCTTAACCTTGTGCCATTCTTTCAATTGTTTCGGAGGCAATATGTTGCTTTTTTCATCAAGTATCATTCCAACTTGGCTATTTCTTGTCCAATTCCTTCCATTTTCAGACGGAGTGCTGTCCAAATTCTGTCATTCTTATTCCTTGGCTATACCGTTGCGTTTTCATATTCTTTTCGTCCGTGAGCTCTTGTTTCATGTCTTCTAACCTACAAGGTTCTCATAATGTTCCTTGTTCCTCCTGCTTACCGGAGTGCTCTTAACTTCGTTCATCTCCGTTGTATTCTTCTTTCATCTTGTTCAACCTCTTAAGGTTCGAGATCCTCTGTTAGTGTGGGAGAGTTGTGACGCCCGAGACCGACGTCCCAGAAGATACCAGAAGATTCCAGAAGATTCCAGATGTTCCGGGTTGCCCGTGTGTTTCAGTTCTGCTTGTGTTATTTATTTTTGCATTGCATCATGTCATCATGCCATCATGTCATATTTTATTTTGCATCTCAACCTAAATAAATCGTGTGGGCCTTCGGTCCATTTAAATCGAGGGAAGGTGACTTCTCTTTATAACATATCCTTCAAATATTATGGAGCTATATAATAAATATTCCATTGTTTGGAATTACCCATAACACACTTGCATAATTTTCCCCATGTCTCTTAATTCTAGTTTCTCTGTAAAAACATTGCTATAATTCTTTCCGTTATTTTCGAGGCTCATCCAAATATCTAGACTCTTTTCAAACTCCTTGAGGCAAGCTATTATTTTAGTTTGCACTTCCCTTTTGTTGGAACTATTTTTGTGAGGTTGGAATTATTCCGTAAAGCCTTACAAAAATGTCCATCATTTTATTCTTATTCGTTGTCTCTTTTCTTTTTATTTTTGGCTCTCTCCTTATTTGTTTTTTTTCTGTCTAAGAGTTAAAAAGCAGAGGCCATCTCCCCCGCAGCCTTCTAGGCCAGCCGGCCTGCTAGGCCCTATAGGCCAACCGCTTCCACCAGCCCAGCCGGCCCACTTTGGCCACCCTGGCCCGACAACTCCCGCTAACCCTAGCATCGAGCCCCGATCGCTCGTCCCTCTCCCCCGTTTCCTCAGCCGCCGTCGCTCCTTTCTTTCGCTCTGCCTCGATCCCACTTCTCCCCTCGGACGCCGATTCCCCCTCGCCCGAACCCATCGATCCGCTCATCTCCCTTCGTCCCGTTTCCCTTGCTGCTCTGCCCGAAATCCCTTTCTTCTCGCCAGGCCGCTCCCATCTCCCTCCTCCGCGCCTCTAGCGCCGGCCAGGAACCCAGGGCCTCGACCAGCGCCTCATCGCCTCCCGCCTCTTCTCGCCAGGGCCGGCCGGACCCGTCCTCTAGGAGCGTCTGCTGCCTCCTCTTCGACCTCCGTCCGCGGCCAGAGCGCCCCACCTCTCTCCAGCGAAGGGCAGCGCAGGCCGCTCCCTCCGTCCTCGAGGCCGGTCACCGCGGCCCCTCCTCCGTCCAGCGCCTTCTCCCTCCCGCGCCAGGGGACGAGCCCCGTGCGTCCGCCCCGTCGGCCAGGGCCTCGCCCGGTGCGCCCGACCTCGTTCCCGAGCTCCGCGGCTTCATCCCTCCAGCGCCGCGGCCGGAACCCGCCAGGTCGCCGCGGGAATCCAGCTTCGACCGCATCCAGCGGCCCGTCCTCAGGCAGCAGCGCCGCAGGCCGCTCCCTCCGTCCCCGAGTCCCGCGTCGACCAGTGGCCAGGAGCCCCGCGCCGCACCTTCGTTCTCCCGCCTCTGCACCGGCCAGTGCGCGCCGAGCCACTGCACCCTTCGGCCCAGATCCACCGCCGTGTTTTGTGCTGCTGCCGTGGCCTCGTGCAGCCCTTGTTTTTCTCCTGTGTTTTTGTTGTTGTTGTGTTGCCTGGTACTGTGAATTTGACAGGAGACCCGTGTACGAGACCGAGACCCCAAGTACCCCTCCGGATATGAGTACATCTACGAACGAGTTCGTCTGCCGTCGCTCGGAAAAGACGGATGCGCCAAGTACGTCTACGTACCGTGACGAGTACCTCTACACGACGACCTCATGTACCCCTACGGCAAGTACCACGACGTCCGAGCTCATCCGACCGTGAACCAAGACGCGAACGTGAACAACTACCGTCGCCCCGTGTACGACTACCGACGCCCGGAAACACCAAGTACCACTACCCACGCCGGAGCCATCGGAACCCTCAAGTACATCGACGGCATGTACATCTACGACTCGAGACGAGACCGGCAAGACCGAACGGAACGAGTACATCTACCGTCGCCGAGTACCACTACTTCCTCTACCGTCGCCCGAGTACAACTACCGCCTCGTGAACGCCTTCTTCCTCTACGTCTCGAACCGCCCCGAAACGCACGCTTCAAAGGTATAACGAGACGACCCCGTGGATGACCCGTGTGATGCTTGTTGTGTTGTATGTAATGTCTCCCGTGTGTGCTTCGTGTCCGTTTCGTCCGTTGTCATGTTCCTCGGTTGCCTCGTCACCGACTCGTGGGAACCCGGTAACGGGATCGCCCCACCTTTCATCTCGTTTGACTCGTTCACTCCACCTTTTGTTTTGCACCGGACTCTCAACGAGTTGCCGGAACCGAGATGTTGCGTTGCATCATTTTCGCATCGTTGCCGTGGCACCCTTTTCATTCCACCACGGTGACAATACTTCATATCTCTCTTGTCAACCTTTTAATAAAACTTGCATAACTTGATCATATCATCCGCATCATGTTAACAACACTAAAATGTTTAATTGTTGTTGCTTTATAATTATTAAACATGCTCATGGGGATCTTCCGGATATGTTGTTGTTATTTTTCCGGCCTCATTTAAAATGCCTAAATAGTGTAGTTTCTTTTTGCTTCACCTCTTCCCATGTTAAAAAACATTTAACCTTGTCTGGTAATTAACGAGAGCCAACTAAATAAATAACATGTGGTGTTTCGTCAATATGCAACTCGTTGCATATTGATCTCCACTTAACTTGTAGTTTTGTTTGTGCACTTTGCCATGCCTTGCATATTTAACCGGTCATGCATCATATTTGGATGTGCATCGTATGCCATGTTAATGCTTGTATGTTTACCGTGTTGTTCTTTCTTTCCGGTTGCTTCTCTTGTTAGCTTCGGTTCCGTTTCGGAGTTGTGAGGATCCGCTCGGCTGTTGCTCCGTCTTCTTCTTGGCACCGTTCTTCTCCTTTGTGGATTCCCAGGCAAGATGACCGAACCCGGATACCATTACTATCTTTGCCTATTGCTAGTAGTTCCGCTCTATAGTTTTGCCTCGATGCCCATGTCTTTCTTGTCAGCCTCCTACTTGTAACCATGAACCTGTTTAACCACCCTACCTATGCAAACCGTTGCTTGGCTAAGTACGCTTCGCTCAGCCCCTCTTATAGCTTTGTTAGTTGCAGGTGAAGATTGAAGATGCTTGCTTCATGTTGAAGTTTGGTTGGGTTATATCACACTATATAAATGCTTAAATGAAATCATCTATATACTGGCAGGGTGGAAGGCTAAGCCTTTTGCTTGGTGTTTTGTTCCACTCATGCCGTTAGGAACCGTATAAACCGGTGTTATGTTCCTTGATTATGTGTTCCTAACACGGTTGGGGTGTATGGGACCCCCTTGATAAACCGCTAAGTGCTAAGTCTTTTCCAGCAAGTCCCAACATTTGGTACTATTTGCCTCATAATAACAACTTAATTAATTAATTAAATTTGCATAGGGGGTCGCTCCCTCGAGGATTCCTAATTCTACATAGCAGGGGGGGCCAGTGCCGATGGTGTTGCTCCCAAACGGGGGTTCTGCGGGAACCACCACGGGGAAACTCGAGGATTGGGTCCTGTAGAATCGCCCATCCGGTCGTGTCCTGAGACTTAGATACGCGCGGCTACTATCAGGGTGTCGACACGCCGGGAGGATTTGCTGGATTAGCCTTACCTTAGTTCGGTTTAACTTGAGCACGGGATTCCGAGAATACTCGGGTCTTCCCACCTATGGAGTTGCAACTTCGCGGATCGTGGGCTTGTGATGGGCCAAGTTGGAACACCCCTGCAGGGTTTGAACTTTCGAAAGCCGTGCCCGCGGTTATGTGGCAGATGGGAGCTTGTTAATATCCGGTTGTAGATAACTTGACACAATGATTCAATACACTACCAGCGTGTGTACCGTGACTGTCAATTTCCGAATAGGGATTCGGGAGTTGAACACGGTGGGGTTATGTTTCAACGGCTTTAGTTAGGATCACTTCGTGATCATCTCTCGACCGATGCGCCTTCTCTTCTCGCTCTCTTCTACGTAAGTAAGTGCTAGTTGCTGCTGCAGACTCTTGTTTTTCCTTCACCTCATATTCTTTTCTTCAGCCTTGTCCACACCCAAGGCTTAAATAGTCTTGTTACCCGGGATCGGGATTGCTGATTCCTCTGTGGCTCACAGTTACTTCACCACACCAGTTGCAGGTTCAGCCGTGTACGATGCAGAAGTTGGCTCAAGTTCTTCACCGGGAGCCCGATGAAGAGTTTGGCCGTATGCTTGTGACGTTTCGATGTTCAGTAGTGGTTTCTACTAGGATTCGATCCTGACCTGTGGCTTTTGTTGTTTTGGTATCTTTCTTTTGGATCTTCGCCCGTAGTCGGGTTGTGATGTTTTGAATGATGTTTGTCTATGTAATGTATTGTGTGAAGTGGCGAGTGTAAGCCAACTATCTCCTTTTGCAATTTAATCCCTCTTTTACATGAGTTGTGCAAAGATACCAAACTTGAGATCATTCTAGGATGGGCTTATACCTTTAAGTCGTGCCTCGACACGTAGGAGGTATAGTCCCATCCTGGGCATTACAGTTATGAACTTTCGAAAGCCGTACCCGCGGTTATGTGGCAGACGGGAGCTTGTTAATATCCGGTTGTAGATAACTTGACACATTGTTCCAATACACTACCAGCGTGTGTACCGTGACTGTCATTTTCCGAAAGGGTTTCGGGAGATGAACACGGTGGGGTTATGTTTGACTGGCTTTAGTTTAGGATCACTTAGTGATCACCTCTCGACCGAGGCGCCTTCTCTTCTCGCTCTCTTATACCTAAGCTAGTGCTAGTTGCTGCTGCAAACACTTGTTCTTTTCTTCAGCCTTATCCACACCCAAGGCTTAAATAGTCGTGTTACCCGGGAACGGGATTGCTGAGTCCTCTGTGGCTCACAGTTACTTCACCACACCAGATGCAGGTCCAGTGGTGAGCTATCCAGGTGATGGCACCGAGCTAGACTGGGAGTACGACGAGGAGCGTAGTCGTTACTATGTTCGTTATCCTGATGATCAGTAGTGGAACTTCTACTAGGATTCGATCCGACCTGTGGATTTAAATTATGTTTGGTATCTTGTCATTTGGATTTTACCCTTAGATGGGCTGTGATGTTCTTTTGTATGATGTTTGAAACATGTAATGAATTTGTGTGACGTGGCGAGTGTAAGCCAACTATTTTATGTTTTCCATCCCCATCTTTTACATGAGTTGTGCAAAGATACCAGACTTGCGATCATTCCAGCATGGGGTTATGTCTCTAAGTCGTGCCTCGACACGTAGGAGATATAGTCCCATCCTGGGCATTGCATTGACATACATGTTCACTTCCCCTTGAATGACCCCCTATTGATGTTGGAGGGATGCCATATTGTGCTTGGTCACGATAGGATGCGGCTCCACATATTGCCGTGTGTTCATGATAATGCTTCCAAATCTTCTCCCAATACATAGCCCTTTTGCTCCATGCCACATATGAGGTCCAATGTTGTGGACAACCAAGATTTAACCAACAAGATATCCTCAAAACTTGAGAATGTCAGACCTCTTGCCTTGGGCGTCTTTGGCTTCTTTTTTCGATTGAGGTTTGAAGTTCCCCCAACTTCGAACGTAGGACAAGTTGGATCCCCCAACTCATAGTCCATTTGAGTCGGTTCATGATTATCATTGATAATGTCTGACATGATAAACTCATAAAATTATCGCGATTTCAAAACATTGATCATGTCCGAAATGAACTAACGGTATATGAAAAACATTGATCATGGCATACGCAAAGTTGAACCGAGAGGAACAAAAAGAACATACCGAGTCTTGCTGTGTCATTCCGTCAAACAAGGTGTGGGCATTTCGAGCACCGCCGGTGCCCGTGCCTGAACGAGCTGCAGGGAGTCCCCCACCGGCGTCTGCATTGGTGGAAAACTGTATGGAATGCCCCAATCGACCGTCGGATACTCCTATGTCCCAACCAGGTCTGATGGCGTGATACTTGCCGGTGACTAGATGGACGGGGTGCCGGGTCCCGGGCGCGGGGGGGGGGGGGGGGGGGGGGAGCTGCTCCTCGAGGTCCACGTGAGGCAGCATGCCTCTCCCGCTGCCTCCGTCGCCGGTTTCCCAGGGTGATGTTGTCCAACTTGCATGGCCGAGCCAAGGACGGGAGACCCATGGACGACGCCGACGCAACTCGTCGCGATGGTGGGGGGACGGGTTGAACGACATCTAGTGCGGCGGATGGGGGCCGATGGTGTGGGCTCAGACGCGGGAACTGGTGGAGGGGGTCGGGCCCAGGATTTGAAGAGTGTGTAGTCAAAATTTCAAAGGCAATTTTTCCAAAGCTTAAAGCCTTATTTTTTCCATGTACTACCAAATATATCACCATAATTCACGCAAAAAATTCAATTTCTCATGCCTAAGCAATTTATAATTCACTGCAAAGAAATTACAAATTTAGATATACTAAGAGAGAAAGCCAAGTAGCCAAATTAACTTACTGTTGTATTCTCGCGCCGCCGGCCTGCCTGTGCCGTCGTGCGCGTGCCCTACCTCCTCTTGGAGTGCGAACAAAACTAGGGATGGGAGGCGTCGGTTTCTCGTGCGGTATGTTTTTTTTAACTAACGATGGATGGATCTGTGTGGCTTGTTTTTTTAGACTGGCGATGGATAAAATCGTTAGCTAGCCTGTTATCCTGGTATATATGCTTTCTTGACAAAAATAATGAGTATTCAACTGAATACCCTTGAATTGAAGTGGGCCCGCCACTCCGAGAGAGGAGGACCATGGGTTAGGTGGACAATTTGTGGTAAGGTCGGATTGTCGGATCCGACATGACGAACACGCCCGGGCCACCCCGGTTCAAAGTTGTTATGTTCGTTTTCCATAACCTTAAAAGAAAGATAGCATGTTTACTTAAGGCATGTGTATTTGCGTGTGCATACATATGGCGTAACATACGGTACAGAGCATCTGTATTTGCGTGTGCACTGCATTTTTTTTTTTTTTTGCGGGG
>LR738712.1:706407180-706455817 GCA_902687465.1 Secale cereale
TTTTTTGCGGGGGACTGCATTTTCTTTTATCTTCTTTCTTTTAGCTTTCTCTGAACCTTTGAACGTTGCAGGTTGTGGTTTCGTTAATGCAGGATGGGGAGCGTCTAAAAAGATACCCATGGTCTCGAAAGTCGTATTCTGATCACAAGCTCAAATGCTCCCTCATGAACAGAAAAATCAAAATAAATAGTAAAAAAATCTGAAAATTCTGATTTTTTTTATGGTAAGCTTTGATAAATGTTTTATGTGCTTGCAAAATTTCAGCACGAAACGACATTCGTGAAAGGCATGGTAAAAAAACAAAATCAACACTCCAAAATATTTTCAAAACTAGCATTTTTGGAACATCCGTTTTTTTTGTCACACATTCCATGAATGTCATTCTGTGCTGAAAATATGCAAGCATACAAAATATCTGTTAACCTTTACAACAAAAAACTTTCAGAATTTTTTGATTTTTTTACTATTTTTTGATTTTTACTATTCATTTACGAGCATTTGAGCTCAGGAGCAGATACTCCACGTCCCCATGATTTGTTTGAGACATGAACTCAAAATGAAAGCTGCATTCACAATGTAATACTCCCTCTGTAAGAACTAATATAAGATCTTTTAGATCATAACTATAGTGTTCAGAAAGATCTTATATTAGTTTACCGGGGGTAACAGATAAGATTTATCCCCTTATATTTGTTCTAACCGATTAGTTAGACAGTTCGCACAGAGGGGTTTAGTTTCTCAATGGTAGTATGGTAGCACCTAAAAAAACATTCTCAACAATACTAGCAAAAAAATACCATCTACTATCTTTGTCACCGTGGTGGGACTGGCGCCACAAATAGTTCAACCGGCATCCAGTTGTTCGACTCCACTACAACAGTGTTTCATTCTACTCCCTCAGTGCCTATAGATTTTTACAAAAGTCCAACATTATAAACTTTGACCATGTTTATAGAGAAAAATATGTACAACTAGAATACCAAATGCATATCATTGGATACATCGTGAGTTATATTTTCAGAATGTACATGTTTGGTATTGTAGATGTAGACAATTTTCTCTATACACTTGGTCAAAGTTGGTAAAGTTTGACTTTCACAAAAATCTATAGGCACTACATTGTGGAACGGAGGGAGTAGCACTCTGTGTTCAACTCTTTCCAAAAAGACCTACTCCCTTTGATTCATATTACTTGTCATTGATTTAGTACAACTTTGAATTAGAGATGCGTACAAAATATTACAGGGAGCCCCTATTTGATGCTCTTTGCGTCAAATTGGCGGCGGCACGCACAGGAGGTAGCCCGATGGGGCCGGCCCATCAAGCAGTACCACGGGACAAATAAGATGGCAAAAAAGAGAGGCAGCACGATCCGGGGTTTCAAACAGTCGTAACTGCTTACGATCACGAGCACATATCCAGCCCAGTGCACCAGTATTGTTGCTACTAAAGCAGCACATATCTTTAGAACTAAATCCGACTGGTCTACTGTAGTGAACCAGAAATATTTGCCGTAGTGAACGTTTGTTTTCAAGAGTGCCGACGTTTTTCGAATTTCTGAACAAATTTTGAGATAGGACCATTTTTTGAATATGTGAACAAAAAATTGAAAAAATAAAAATTGTTTTGAAAACGAGAAACAGTTTTTGAATTTGTGACCAAATTTGAAACGTGAACATTTCTGAATTTGTGAAAAAATATTCGAATTGGAACATTTCATGCTATTCGGAAGAAAATTTTGAAATCGGGCATTTTTTGAATTGGTTAAAAAAAATGGAATATTTCTTGAAATTGTGACCAAAAAATTGAAACAGCAAACAATTTTTGAATTCTTAAACATTTCATTAAACACGGACATTTTTTTTAAATTCCTGACCGAATTTTGAAACCACGAACATTTTTTGAAATTCCTGATCATCTTTTGAACGTTGAAAATTTTTCCAATTTGTGAAGAAATTTTAAAAGAGGAACATTTTTTGGAATTCATAAACATTTTTATGTTTTGACCAAAATCATAAATCAGGAACATTTTCTGAAATTCCTGTGCATTTTTTAAACTCGAACATTTTTTGAATTTGTGAAAAGAACTAAAAAGAGGAGAAATTTTTGAAAATTCATAGAAATTTTAGAAAAATATTAAAAGAGTGTTCAGCTTGAAAAATGAAAAAAGGAAAGAAAAAGGAAACCAAAAAGAGAGAACAAAAAAGAGACAGCTAAACGAGGAAAAAAGAAACAAATATAGAACCCAGCAAAAGAAGAAAAAAAACGCTTTAGGAACCTTCTAGAAGGTTCACAAAACCCGTCAGGAACCTTCCGGATGGTTCACAAATTGATGCTGCTCGCACGCTCAGATGGGCCATTTTATCGACTGTGTGGTCGGTCGACAATCTGCCGCAAAATGAGGCAGATAGGATTATCCACATTACAGATCCATCACAAATATGTAGAAGTTTTCACAGGAAAAAATTCGTTTAATTAAAACCTGGAAATATCAAAAAAATTAATCTCAAAATAACAGGCTCCAAGGGCGCCACCATAACTTCACTCGCCATTTGCATCGCACGCATAACTGAATGGAAAAGAGACCAATGATCAAGAGTAAATCTGTGTGTATACTGTATATCGATGATGACAAGTTACATAGAGTATTTATTTGCACTCACCATGTGGTGGTTGAATCATATAACCACATATATACAGTTTAAAAACGTCAAAATAAGACCATAAATGCTGATAACATAGCCACTGTTCCTACATTGGTAGCTATATGGTTCGGCTAATCACAAGTTGTCCCATACAAGTACAGACATCACATGCAATTTGATCCTAAACAACATGCTGCAGATTGAAAGGTCAGTATATCCAATAATTATCCCATTGAGTTTTCAAGCCCAGGCCTGACACGTCTATCAGAGGTCCAAAGCCGATATTGTATAGCTAGACAGGCAATTATCTTGCAGGTTAAGGGTGCCCAGCATCTCCATGTGCAGTCAGCTCTCATGAAGAAGATAGTCCTGTGAGTAAGCAAACGGTACACAGATCTAGCTGAATGAACTCCAGCAGCAGGCCAGAGCGAGCTGAATATGTCTTGCGAAGAATCATCGAGGTTGATCGCCTGTAGCGCATTCCATAACTGGATGTACTGTCTCTGGCCATGTAATGTTCCAGCGTTCATCGGTTAGGGCTTCTTTAACAGAGCGTCTGTCGATTGCGCGACTGGGGACATTCTCCAGAACTAGCGGAGCAAACTCAGCAACAGAATAACCATTGATCCAGCAATCTCTCCAAAATATGATCTGCCTGCCAGCCCCTAACTGTAATGCAAACCTGACTTAAATACGAGCCTTGCAGAAATATCTCGAAATATTTGCAATCCCTGCCTTGGTTTTCCAGGGGTCAGTACAACACAGCCACTCCCAAGCTCACACAAAGCGCAATCCCCTGTAGCTTTAGGTTTTCGATTCCTAGTCCCCCACAGCAGGTTTGCTGAATGACCTTGCTCCACGCCACAAGGCATTTGCCGCCATTGATTTCATCAGTACCTGCCCAAAAGAAGGCTCTCTCCCACTTCTCCACTGCTCCCAATACCCATGTCGGCGCCTCAGTGACCAGCAGGTGATGAATCCGACGTTTGTGACAACCCGACGCTGGCGAGACAAACATGGCCTGAATGCTTTCGCAGGCACAACTGGATATCCTCGCACCTAGCACATCTGACACATTGGAGCTTTGGTTGACTCGAGCGAGAACCATGTTTTGTGGGACAAAACGGACACGGTTTGACTCGTTGGTAATCCTGATCACATGCATCTGCGGAAACAAATAAATGCTAGGGTTTTTGGAAACCTCCAACAGCAAAGATCAGGGGATACGCCGGTGGACCTTCTATAAAACTATTCTATGCCATTGGCGTACTCTGAGATTTTTTTTTGCATATCCTTAGGGTGCAATGAATCCATGTTTGACTGATCCTATTTATTCGCCAGACCTCAGATATGAACCACCACTATATATGCATAGCATAGACAAACTGCTGGCTATAAAAATCAGAAGATTATGCACAACGCGCCGGGACCCACCAAGGAATTGACCTAGCCACACCAAGATCCCAACTGAGCCAGCAAGGGAATTATGCGTCAACTGTCTATTGGCATTATTTATACCTTCATTATTAACTGGCTAGTGTGAAGTGCTGTGACCCTGTTTCTTCCTTCGGATCAACGAACCACGTGAGGAATCCGTAGTCCAGAATCTTTTGCCTTGATGTTCTTCTTCAATTCCTCGAAAGATTCAGGTATAGAGTGGTACTCGTGAAACATGAGTCCTTTTGTCCTTCATAGGGGAAGAGAAGACGATCATAATGTAGTATTGCACATGACACATGCAAAGAAGACAAATTAAGGAAAACAGACTTACCACTCATGAGGATGGCAGTAGGTTAGAAGATGGTCGGCAATGGTGAAGGGGCGCACGGAGGGCCGGATCCTAGCCTTCCCGTCATGTATTTGGCATGACACTGCTAGCCGCTCAGAGAAACCTGTCCTTATGGAGTGCACCACAACAGGGTCACGGTGCAAAGAGAAGTAAATGGAGTTGCTCTTCACAGAAGGGAGGTCCCTGGCTGAAACAGAGAGGCACCGATCCCTGCTGAGGAACAGCGCGTGGCCACCGAGGCAGTTCACTGGGATCAGCTCACCGCTGTCGACGTCCAACACAAATAGCTTATAGGCATTTTGCTGGAAGGGCTCCATGCCACAATGTTGCGCAGTTAAATGGTGGACGGCAAGCAGCACTCGCCCACCGGACTCCACGAGGAAGTGGTTGCATAGGCTCGGATTACCAAAATTATTTGGGACATGAGCAAGCACGGGATGGGGTGATCTCGGGTACAGCTGCATGATCTTCCTTGAGCCACGCATGGCCACGGTGGCGTAAAGCCTTCCTTGGAACGGCAAGATGCTTTTAAGGAAGAGCCCTCGATTGAGGACCTCCCAAGTTGGGCGGCCAGCCTCGGCGCCGATCACCACCTGTGTCCACGGGAACCAGGCCACCACGGCAATGGAGGTCGTCGCGGACGCGCTGCAGACCGCGGCATTCATGTCAAGCACAGAGTTGCGGTTCCTGACGGCGTGGTGGAACACGGGGACGAGGGACGGGAGGTCGACCACGACCCGTGTGAAGGGATGCAGCACCCGGACGGCGACGGTGCGTTTGTTCAGAAGAATGATTAGTCCCTCGGTGAAACCGACGATCCTGTGGCGCCGGAGCTCCGGCAGGTGGACGCGGAGGCGCCTGGCCGTCCGCGTGTGGAAGAAGCCGATCTCGCCGGCGTCGTCCGGGCGCACCCCGTCGCCGTCGCAGAGGGCGACCCAGCCGCGCGGCCAGAGGTCCTGTCTGCGCAGGGTGGGGTCGCGCGCGTCGTCCGTGCAGCTGCGCCAGCCGGAGCAGACGGCCCGGAAGACGATGTAGTCCACCACGTCGTCGGCCAGCAGGCGGCTGGTCACAAGGTGGACTACATCGGTGGGGAGGGAAGCCCAGCCGCTTGCCTCGTCGGTGCGCCGGCGCTTGCAGGCGGAGAGCGGGGCCAAGGAGGGGCCTTTGCGTCGCCTTCCCGCCGCCGGAGTTTTACAAGGGGGTAGCTTTTTCCCCATCGCGCGCAACCTCGGCTTGCTCAGATCTCCTCCGCCCTCCCCACCATATATAGGCCGTTTCGTCTCCGACACCGGCCGGAACTTGAACTGCAGGGGAATCCGAGGAGTGACGGGAAATCCGAGGACTGAGGGGAAATCCGAGGGAGGGGGAAGCCTTCTACGTCGCGGATCCGGAAAATAAGGATGAAATTAAGCAGGGAAGATGTAGGTGAGGAAGAAACTTAGGGTGTGTTTGGTTTCCTGGATGCATCCATGATGCATTGCATGAAGGAGCTTGGTTGGGGCTAGCCTGGTTGAGCTGATGCAAAAAGTAGTTGAGATGTGTGTTTGGTGTACTGCATGACGTGCGCTAGGTTCACCTCAGATTTTGTTTGGTATGTTGCATCTGAGGTTGTATGAGAGATGCAACATACAACAGATGTTGTTTGGTTGGCTGTATGATGTGCAATTTGACTCTAGTGTGCTTTGTACAGACATGTAAAATTAGTTAGAAGATAGTTTTGATGATATGCATTTCAACTCAAATATCTATGCTGATTGAAACAATATTTTAAAAAATTGGTCTAAATAATCACATGTATGCAAAATGGCAGAGATGATTCAAGTAATAAAAACAAAATATCAGCAGCATCTTGGCTGTTTGTATAACATATAAACAGTTTATATGACAGATAAGCAGTTTATGATACATAATAGCTAAAGAAAATGCACCAGAATCATAGAGAGTTTAACATATTAGATAGAGCCATAAATCAATATGGTCCATATTACAGTTCACTACATCTTAGAGTTCACATATTAGATAGAGTTCAATATTAGATCCATGCTACAGAATATAACATAAGGTCCATGTTATATTCCATACATCACATATATAGGGGCATCTGACCAAATACAATAAAATATGGTCAGCTTGGATAGGTGAATTAGCACAAATTTGCTCACACTTCACCCATGGTTGCATCATCCTTGGGCACTCCATCCTTGGGCACTCCATCCTTCGGCACTCCACCATTGAGCTTGGAGAGGTGGTGAATGACCCAACGAGTGCGACGAGTCTGTGACATCTGCACGAATGAGTGGCTCCTGGCCCTGTTGGTGTTCTCATTGAGATAATCCAAGATAATTAATAGATCGTCCTCAGAAAAACCAGGGAGCTCCATGACAGCATCATAAAGTTCAGGATGTGCCTCTCCAGTGGACTTGATAGCAACAGCAACTTCACGGACTGCATCGGACATGTTGCTCATGACCAAAACTTCTTCTTCACTCATCAGGCTAGCCCTCTTCCTTTTGCCAGTGGAGCTGGAAGCATCCTTACAAGGTTCCTTCCCATGTGCAGTAGCAACAGCAGCCTCCCCATGAGCAGCAGCAGTAGCACTTGAACCAGGTTCATTCCCATCAACAACAAATTCTGAACCACAAGCTTCAAGGTTTACAAATGATGGAGAGGTTCCCACCATTGAAGGAACCCCAAGAGCCTCATTAGATGTCATTGCATACCTTCCTGTAGCAATACCAGTCCCAAAGATAGCAAGCATCTGAACATAATTCTCTAAAGGCACATTGAGGTACTCAACATCTTTGGGATGATCCTACATGAAGTGTGCTCATGGAAAAGTTAGTCAAACACATGTGCAAGTAATTAAATAGCTATTGATCAGCCACTAAAGGCTAGTTGTATGAGTACAAGTAATTCAAGGTTAGTTAGTTCAAGGTACAAACCTTGATATGGCCCATGTAGTGCTCTTCCTCCAGCGATATGACATAGTTGGTATCATCCCAAAGCGACCCACTAATGTCTCGAAGCTTACTTATCTTCACCCACCTAGCACGCCACTTGCGGAGGTGGTTGTACACTTGGGTCCCAGTTATCGCAAGACCAAAGTGCTCACTACAATTCCTAGCCACCTGGTTCAGGTGCACCTCCTTAAAGCCCTTGTCCGTCTTCACTCCACCAGCAATGAGCTCCACAAATCGACGTAACATGAACCCAGACATTGGAGATGTCCAACGCAATGGGTGATTCCCACCATCAGCCGCCATCACTCCTATGTACAGAACAACCAAAAAGAAAGGAAAATGATCACATAAGATAATTAAAGAATGAAAGAACCAACATAATTAAAGAACCATAAACAGAATTGAACAGAATTAAAGAACCAAAAACAGAATTAAAGAACCAAAAACAGAATTAAACATAAGTAGAGTTCACATATAATTAAAGAACCATAAACAGAATTAAAGAACCAAAAAAAGTTATATCAAGTCTAAAGTGGAGCACCATCATAATTAAAGAACCCATATTACAACATAGAATTGTTCATGATACATAAGTAATGGCAAACATATGCCCAGCCTAACACTTGTACTCTACACATGATAATTACCCCTATTGGCAAACATATGCGCGGCCCAACCATCTCTAATTTGTGACCATGTTCTATTATCATTTTCTATGTCAATCACACCATCAGAGGCTGGATTGCCAGTCCAAGTGTGCTCAGGTGGTACAAACTCATCCTCTCCCCACTGAAGTATCCAATTATGAAGAATGCAGCAAGCTAGGACAATTTTGACTTGTGACGGATAAGGGTGGTGAGGCTTGTTGTCCACAATTCTCCACCGGTTCTTGAAAGCTGCAAATGCCCTCTCAACCGTGATCCTCAATGAGGAGTGGCGGAGGTTGAATAACTCCTTCTCATTTTGAGGGACACGTTCACCAAACTCGGTAAGATGGTAGCGAGTAGCCCTATAGGGTGGAAGAAACCCCGGCCGCACGGCATAGCCCGCATCCACGAGGTAGAATTTTCCTAACAAATAAAAGGCCATGGGTTGTGTTATTACCATAAGTTAGCAAATGATGAGAAGCTGCTAAAATGGTTCACTAATACCTGGAGGAACAACAAATCCATCATTCCTTTCCAATGCATCGGCCAAAATGAGTGCATCATGGGCCGACCCTTCCCAACCAGCTAAAACGTAGGTAAACTTTAGGTCAAAGTCAACTGCAGCCATCACATTTTGGGTGGTACCCCCTTTCCTACCCCTAAATGCCGAAGCAATAGCAGCTGGTACCTTGGCATTCACGTGGGTGCCATCAATTGCACCAACACAGTCCTAGGAAAAAAGAGGTGAGCTAAATTTTGTAAAATATGGGTTATCCAACATGTCCATAATATTCTAAATGGTTACATATTTATTACCTTAAAGTACGGGTAGAAGCGCCTACTATGTAGGATTTTAGGATGAACTTCATTTGATGGGGGTTTGATCATCTCATCACGCAACTCTCCAATTGCATATAAAACTGCCTTGAAGTATCGACTGATTACTTCAATTGACCTCCTAAATATGGGTTTCATTGCCCTAAACCTATGGTTGTGCCCAGCTACAAGAAGGAACATCGCAACCTGCTCCTCAATGGAGGTATTAATGCCGTCTTCCAACAATTTTCTCTCACGGAACAAGGTACACAAGTTATAAAATGGGGCCCTGTTCATCCTTAGTAGGTCATGGCAATTTATATCATTGGTATCATAGATAAAACGTAGATTGGACAACCTAGCTATGTCTCTCTCAAGCATAACATAACGGATTGGAGCACGATATTTTCTAATTCTAGCCCTTGTAGTTATCGTGGCCATATAGGCACACAAAGCAGCAACCAAGCCAGCAGCTTGCACTATCAGCGTTTCTCGGGTCTTGCTGTTGTCATCCATCTATATAAATTCAGCACAAATTTACAAATTAATAAAGGCATGGGCACTGATAATATTGACATCATTTGCATCATCAGAACAAAATAAAATATATGCACAAGTTAGCAAGATCTTGGGGACAGATCCATGCTAATCAGAAACGTTACTAGCCCAATACCTCAACCAAAAATTAAAACCCGTATGGGGAGAACATCCATGCTAATGAAGAAAATTACTAGCCCAATAACTCACATAGATGCGTGCTAATCAACCAGATCCATAGGATGAGGAGAAGGTATGGGACAGATGTGTGCATGTGAGACATGCGTGTGCGTGTGAGTCACGGGTGAATGGGCGTGAGTGCTGTGTGTGCTCGCGCATGTACATGAGCGAGCGGAAGCAGGTCCCATGGCCACGGCGGCCATGGCGACGAGCTCGGCGGCACCCTGCCTCGCCGCCTTCTCACCCATCCGTATCGAAGAAGCAGCGCCAGCAACAAAGATGGATCCGCGAAACATGGGGATAAATGGAAGAGGGAGGGGAGGAGGTGAGTGCTACCTCTGCAGCGGTGAGGACGCGCGCCGGCGGCGTGCTCGAAGGCGTCGGGGCGGCGTGCTCGAAGGCGAGATCTGTATCGCAGGAGACGAGAGCGGCGCGGAATACGGGTGTGAATCGATAACGAGGGAACCCTAGGGCCTCCTGCTCGAGTGGGTGCGGGCGTGGCTGCACGAGCGGGTGCTGGATCCCGGAAACGGCCGAGACTTGCGTTTCCGCTCAGCCTGGCTGGGGAGGCCTTTTTGCATCCGTCGGGCCAGGCCCAAGTAGCCATGCAGCATACCAAACAACCCAAATATTGCATGGTGGGTGCGGGCCAAGTGCAATACAAGAAACCAAACACGCCCTTACGGCCGCCGGTGTCGGGGTGAGAGGCAAACAACGGAGGGGATGGAGGCACGCCGCCGGTGTCGGGGTGAGCGGCCGGAGGGGATAAGAGGCACGCCGCCGAGGAACACTGTGAAGAAACGCCTTTTTTTTCTCTTTAATTTTTTCGAGTCTTTCTTTTTTCCTTTAATCCACATGCGGGAGCAGAGCTGGCCCAGGCACGGCCGCTTAGTTAATCGGGCCCGCACGTTGGCCCGTTTAGCACGCTGGTCTGTTTAGCAGTTCGGCCTTATGGGCTATATTTGGGCCATTTTAGGCCTATTAGGCTGATTATATAGGCTAAAAAAATCGACCATCCCGTGCCGGCCTGCGTGCCCAGCCTCCAGGCCCAGGCACGGCCCCAGACATGCCGCGTGGCGGGCAAAACCCGTTTAGCCCGTGTCGTGCCTGGCCTATGGCGGGCCGTGCCGGCATGCTCACGGGTTGGCCTGGTTGGCCCAACCCGTTTGGCCAACTTTGCGCCGAAGGGGATGAAAATGCAATTCGCTTGGCAAACCGTCCACCGCAGGCATGCCCGGACACGTCCACAGACAGTGTCGGACGCCCCTGAGGCAGCCACACTCCTTAAATTTAAACCCTCAACTTCATGTCATTCATGCGAATCATATAACACAAAATTCATTAAAATTCAATAATTCGGCAATGCAACAAAGAAAAAAAAATACGGTTCAACAATCCAGACATGCTAAAATAAAATTCAAGTCCGGGCCACGGCTGGCCAACCTGATGGATCATTCGTCGGACTTCATTTGTTGTCTTGAGTGATACAACCTAAAACTATCTTAAAAGGTAAATTACATGCATAGTTTTAAAAAATATCTTCAAGAAAAGTTCCATTTTCTATAATATACTTGTATGAATATTGTTGTGATGACGTACCTTGCCGATTAGCAACCACAGCATGGTGGTCTCAGATCTTCTCGTGCCTCCCCTATTACGGCGGCCGCTTATACCTGCACCTAGCGTGCTAGGGTTTTTCGTTCCTCTCATCGGTGCCGTCGTTGATCTACCTCGTCTCCTATGGTTTTAGGGTCATGGAGGTGCGGTGGATATTTTTTAAAATTTTTGTTAGGGTTTGTGTCTTGCTCAACGATGTGACGCATAGTTTGTCAGTGTTGGATCTTAGCACCCGTTAGGATTTGTTAGGGTTTAAGGATCCCAACCTAGCACCCGTTTCGATGATGTTTCTAGGATCACCCGACAGCGTGCAGATGTTTTCTCCGGCGGATCTCATGGGATTGGGTTGCATTGTTCTTCGGTGGATCCACGTGGATCCGATCTTCGTTCGTCTGTGCTCGTGAGTCTACAGGTTGGATCCTTCCTATCTACACTTTCTTCATCGGCAGCGGTTGCAGTTCTGGTGCACTTGTCATATGTGGCCTTCACACGACGACCTCCTGACTGTCTACTACAACAAGGTTTGCCCGGCTCCGATGAGGGAGGGACAATGGCGGCGGGCGCGCCTTCACCTCACTCTAGTGCTTGTAGTCATGGCTAGGTGGTCTATGGACCTGGCCTGACTGAATTATTGTACTTCTAATGTTCTTTGTACTACCTTGATAGTTGATGGATAGATCAGAAGTTTTCCTTGAAAAAAGTGTTGTGAAAATACTAGTGTTTTCACTAAAATAGGCTCATATCGTTGTTTTGCAATAGCAGCCTGATATGTCAGCGAGATACCTGCTGCACTAGATACACCCAACTTCTGTTGCACCATTTAAAACGTGGTAAATAATCCTATAAGACCTGGGTCGTATGTGCTCAAGCTGAGACCCTCCTCCCCGTGCGACACCTGGTAAACCGAATCTAAAAGCAGCAGTCACCATTCCTTTCGTTCCGCTTTACCTGGGTCTTATAGGATTATTTCCCTTAAAACGTTAGGGTTGCCTATTCTTTTTTTTTTAAAAAAAAATCTGACAAAAATATTTAGTATGTCAGCACATTATCACTACATGTTGTCACGAAATTTAAAATCAAAATTTAAAGCATTGGTTGAGATAAAAAAATGGAAAATTTGTAGCTTGAGCCAAACTTATATTATATGCTACTCCCTACGTTCCACAATGTAGTGCCTACAGATTTTTGTGAAAGTCAAACTTTACCAACTTTGACCAAGTGTATAGAGAAAACTGTCTACATCTACAATACCAAACATGCACATTCTGAAAATATAACTCATGATGTATCCAATGATGTGCATTTGGTATTCTAGATGTACATACTTTTCTCTATAAACATGGTCAAAGTTTGTAATGTTTGACTTTTGTAACAATCTATAGGCACTACATTATGGAACGGAGGTAGTATTGACTATCGAATCTGTAATTTTTATGTCTAATTTACATTTTGAATTTTGTGGTAACATAGACATGCCAACGTGCTATTTTTTTGTAATGTTTTAATAAGCGCATCCGAGATTGAATGCACCACAAGCATCGGTGCACCACATACCGGCTGACAAATTTTTTGATACCTCGCAAGAGCTGCCACACTTATGCGAATGTGCACGATAGATTGTCGACGGTTGTTGTTCTGGTGCACTGGTTCTATAAAGCCTTAGCACGACGATTTTTTGACTGCCTACTACAACAAGTTTTTCCCGGCTCCGGTGAGGGAGGGCCGACGACGGCATTGCATTAGGTGCACATATGACATGGTGTTTGGTTGTAACCTACATAAGGTGTTGTCACCACTTCAAACTAGTGGTGAGCTTACCACACCAAATTTGAACATGTAGCGCCATCTACTTAAACAAATGACAGTTCATCCTAACTAGTATCAAATGACAGTTAAAATTGTTAAGAGCCATTGGCTAAATAAGGGATAGTTCATCGGTGTTGCTGCTACCAGATCTTCCTCTTCCTCTCCTCTTCCTCTTCTCTTCTTCTGCTTCTGCTTCTGCTGCTGCTCCCGCTGCTGCTTCTGCTACTGCTGCTGCTGCTTCTTGTTCTTCTTCCATCTTCAAATCCTGCACTGACCTCTGTTAAGCCACATCGCCTCTGCCCACTCCAACCTTTTGTTCTTCCAAGCGTCATTGTCAAATGCCTCCACACCATGCCCAGAGCTAACAACATCGCCAGTCTCGACATCTTCCTCCTCAGGCACGTGTTCATCAAAGCCCCACTGGAGGATCCAGTTATGCAGAATGCAACAAGCAAGAACTAGCTTAACCTGAGTAGAGTATGGGTGGAATGGCTTCTAATCCAGGATCTTAAACCTATTCTTCAGAGCTCCAAATGCCCTCTCAACAGTTACTCTAAGGCTGGAGTATCTGAGATTAAACAGCTCCTTTGCAGTCCTAGGATAGTTCCTACCAGAGAACTCGTTGAGATGATACCTTGATTTCCTGAAGGGTGGAAGAATACCCGGCCGACATGCATAGCCAGCAACTCCAAGGTAGAACTTGTCGTCGGGGATGTTGATCCCATCAGGTCGATGATACGTCTCCAACGTATCTATAATTTTTGATTGTTCCATGCTATTATATCATCCATCTTGGATGTTTTATATGCATTTATATGTTATTTTATATGATTTTTGGGACTAACATATTAACCTAGAGCCCAGTGCCAGTTTCTGTTTTTTCCTTGTTTTTGAGTTTTACAGAAAAGGAATACCAAACGGAGTCCAATTGAGGTACCAATTTTTGATGATTTTTTATGGACCAAAAGAAGCCCCCGGAGTAAAAGAGTTGGGCCAGAAGAGTCCCGAGCCATCCACAAGGGTGGAGGGCATGCCCTACCCCCTGGGCTCGCCCCCCTATCTCGTGGACGACTCGGAGAACCCCCTGACGTGAGACCGACGCCAAAAATACCTATAAAAATATAGACACCCCTAGAAAGAAACCTAGATCGGGAGTTCCGCTGCCGCAAACCTCTGTAGCCACCGAAAACCAATCTAGACCCATTCCGGCACCCTGCCGGAGGGGGAATCCCTCTCCGGTGGCCATCTTCACCATCCCGCCGCTCCCCATGATGAGGAGGGAGTAGTTCATCCTCGGGGCTGAGGGTATGTATGATACGTCTCCAACGTATCTACTTTTCCAAACACTTTTGCCCTGGTTTTGGACTCTAACTTGCATGATTTGTATGGAACTAACCCGGACTGACGCTGTTTTCAGCAGAATTGCCATGGTGTTGTTTTTGTGCAGAAATAAAAAGTTCTCGGAATGACCTAAAAATCCATGGAGAATTATTTTGGAAAATGTAAAAAATATCTGCGGGAAGATCCAAGCTAGGGGCCCACACCCTGTCCACGAGGGTGGGGGGCTCGCCCCCTCCCCCTGGGCGCGCCCCCTGCCTCTTGGGCCCCCTGTTGCTCCACAGACGTACCCCCGGACTCCATATATTCACTTTCGGGGAGAAACAAATCACAGAGGAAGAATTATCGCGTTTTACAATACGGAGCCACCGCCAAGCCCTAATCTCTCTCGGGAGGGCTGACCTGGAGTCCGTTCGGGGCTCCGGAGAGTGGAGATCGTCGCCATCGTCATCATCAACCTTCCTCCATCACCAATTCCATGATGCTCACCGCCGTGCCTGAGTAATTACATCGTAGGCTTGCTGGACGGTGATGAGTTGGATGAGATTTACCATGTAATCAAGTTAGTTTTGTTAGGGTTTGATCCCTAGTATCCACTATGTTCTAAGATTGATGTTGCTATGACTTTGATATGCTTAATGCTTGTCACTAGGGCCCGAGTGCCATGATTTTAGATCTGAACCTATTATGTTTTCATGAATAGATGTGTGTTCTTGATCCTATCTTGCAAGTCTATAGTCACCTACTATGTGTTATGATCTGGCAACCCCGAAGTGACAAGAATCGGGACTACTTCCGGTGATGACCGTAGTTTGAGAAGCTCATGTATTCACTATGTGTTAATGCTTTGGTCCGGTACTCTATTAAAAGGAGGCCTTAATATCCCTTAGTTTCCACTAGGACCCCGCTGCCTCGGGAGGGTAGGACTCATGCAAGTTCTTTTCCATAAGCATGTATGACTATATTCGGAATACGTGCCTACATTACATTGATGAACTGGAGCTAGTTATGTGTCACCCTAGGTTATAACTTTTACATGATGAATCGCATCCGACATAATTCCCCATCACCGATCCAATGCCTATGAGCTTTTCACATATTGCTTGTTGCTTATTTCCTTTTCCGTTGCTACTGTTACAAAAACTACAAAAACACTATCGTTATTTTTATTGCTGTTACCACTATTTCCATATTACCTAGCTACTAAATTACCCTGCTGCAGATACTAAGTTTCTAGGTGTGTCACAACCCTAGTTCTGGTATGCACTAGGATAGCTTTGGTGTTTGCATCATGTTTAATTTTTCAAATGAATTTGAATTGGGGACATGTGAAAGCCTCAGGAATCTTTTTGAAAATGACCCAGATAAAATTTGCTCCAAAAGGGTCCAAGAAAATGTTCTTGTTTCTCTCTAAAAATATTGTTCAGAGGTAAAATTCAAACCAATAATTTTAGGAGCTCATAAATATTTATTTTGGGTATTTGGATTTAATGCAATAATTATTTGCATTGGATATATATTAATTATATATTTAATATATGTCCAATAATTCTGGAAAATTGTGAGGGGCTTTGGAATACTTCTTCTAGTCCCTACAAAATTTGTCAGAAGCAAAAAAATTGATTTGGTTCAAAAACTAAATCAAAACAAATGTCCGAAATTAGAAAACAGAAAAGAAAATAAAGGGAAAAGAGTTTACCTAGCGCTCACCTGTGCAGCCCAGCGGCCCAGCAGGCCGGCCCATCTGCCAGTTGTCGTCCTCCTGGCGACGACACAAGGCAGGGGCACGCGCCCGCTGCTCGCGCGCATGGCTGCCACGCCTCCTGCCTGCATGCCCCCCCCTCGTCGCCCTGGTAGCTCTGGAAGATGCCACGCACTGCCCTGGACGTCTCGCACCCTCCCCGTGCTCCTCTCCCCTCCTCTGTCGCTCTCTCCCGCATGTCGTCGAAACCACCATCGCCGCCGCTCGCCATTTTCATGCCCACAGGCACGGCCTCGCTTCTCCGACGAGTCCAGAAGCTCCGCCACTTCTTCCTCGTCCTCCCCATCAAGCCACGTGTCGCCGGACGCCCTGTGGAGCCGCCCTCGCCATCGTCTCCTACCTCCGGCCGGCCAGATCGCCGTCGTCGTTCCAGCTGCACCAAGCCTCCCCGAGCCCACTGAGACCTTCGTCAGATCCGCTACGAGCTTCCGCGTCGAACCCCTCTTCTTTCCCCCTCGTTTGCGCGCTCCAGCTCTACTCCCCGCCATGGCCGTAGCTCATCGCAGTCGTGCCGTGTCGCCGCCGTGGTCAGAGCCACCGCCGCTCGCTCCCGAGCGCATCACCGCCTTTGCCACACCGCCAGGAGGCCGTAGAGCCCCTCGGCTGGCCTCCCCGTGCTCCGTAGCGCCGAACCCTCCGTTCCCGTTGCTTCGGCCGCTGCCCCAAGCTCGTTTCCGGCGAGCTTCGGCGCCCCCGCAGCCTCCTTCTCGCGTAGATGGATGCGGACGAGGCCCTGCAGCCTGTAGATGGCCTCGGCAGTCCATTTGGACGCCGGAGGCCCAATCCCGACGCCCTCCGCCGCGTTTGCTGCCGCCGACGGCTAAACGTCGGTGTGTTAGCCTCGCCTGACCAAGGGTTTGACCTCCCTGGCTCACTGACATGCAGACCCGGCCTGCCAGGTGATTAGCTTAAGGCTAATCACTAACTAACTAACCCCCTGAGACACTGACAGTGGGCCCCAGCGCCACTAACCCTTTTCATTAGTTAGTTTAATCCCCTCTGTTAACTCTGTGTCAGTGACGTGTGGACCCCACACGTCAGGTTTGACTTTAGTTAGCGCTACTGACTTGCTGATGCAGGCATGTGATACGTCTCCAACGTATCTATAATTTTTGATTGTTCCATGCTATTATTTATGAAATCTTGGATGTTTAATGGGCTTTATCATTCACTTTTATATCATTTTTGGGACTAACCTACTAACCCAAAGGCCCAGTCCAGATTGCTGTTTTTGCCTGTTTCAGAGTTTTGCAGAAAAAGAATATCAAACAGAGTCCAAACGGAATGAAACCTTCGCGAGAGATATTTTTGGAGAAAATCACGCACATGGGAACTTGAGAACCACTTTAGGGGAGCATCGAGGCGCCCACGAGGGTGGGGGTGCGCCCCTGCCCAGGGCGCGCCCCCTACCTCGTGGCCCCCCCGAGCACCACCCAGTGTCCTCCTTCCTCCTATATAAGTCTACGTACCCCGAAACCTTCGACAACAGAGAGTAAACCCTAATTCCACCGCCGTAACCTTCTGTTCCCATGAGATCCCATCTTGGAGCCTGTTCCGGAGCTCCACCGGAGGGGGATCATCACGGAGTTCTTCTTCATCATCATTATCGCCCTCACCATGAGTTGTGAGTAGTTTACCCCAGACCTTCGGGTCCATAGCTAGTATCTAGATGGCTTCTTCTCTCTCTCTCTGGATCTCAATACAAAGTTCTCCTCGGTCTTCGAGGAGATCTATTCGATGTAATCTTTTTTTGGAGTGTGTTTGTCGAGATCCGATGAATTGTGCGTTTATGATCAAGATTATCTATGAAAGATATTTGGTTTTTCTCTGAACTTTTTATGTGTGCTCATAATATCCTTGCAAGTCTCTTCGAATTATTGGTTTGGTTTGGCATACTAGATCTATAGTTCTTGCAATGGGAGAAGTGCTTGGCTTTGGGTTCAATCTTGCGGTGTCCTTTCCCAGTGACAGTAGGGGCAGCAAGGCACGTATTGTATTGTTGCCATCGAGGATAAAAAGATGGGGTTTATATCATATTGCTTGATTTATCCCTCTACATCATGTCATCTTGCTTAAAGCGTTACTCTGTTCTTATGAACTCAATACACTAGATGCATGCTGGATAGCGGTCGATGTGTGGAGTAATAGTAGTAGATGCACGCAGGAGTCAGTCTACTTGTCTTGGACTTGATGCCTATATACAATGATCATGCCTAGATAGTCTCATAATTATTCGCTTTTCTATCAATTGCTTGACTGTAATTTGTTTACCCGCCGTAGAATATCGCTATCATGAGAGAAGCCACTAGAGAACACTATGGCCCCCGGGTCTACTCTCAACATATCAATCAACATCTACTTTACTTTTATCGCTTTTATTTTTGTTGTTCTTATAAACCAAAAATACCAAAAATATAAACTATCATCTCTATCAGATCTCACTTTCGTAAGTGACCGTAAAGGGATTGACAACCCCTTATCGTGTTGGCTGCGTAGTTCTTATTTGTTTGTGCAGGTGCGAGGGACCCGCGCGTGGTCTCCTACTGGATTGATACCTTGGTTCTAAAAAACTGAGGGAAATACTTACGCTACTGTGCTGCATCTCCCTTTCCTCTTCGAGGGAATACAACGCAAGCTCAAGAAGTAGCAAGAAGAATTTCTGGCGCCGTTGCCGGGGAGGCTTACGCAAAAGTCATATACCAAGTACCTATCACAAACCCTTATCCTTCGCATTACATTTATTTGCCTCTCGTTTTCCTCTCCCCCACTTCACCCTTTGCTGTTTTATTTGCCCTTCTTCCGCCGTGTGTTTATCGTTCGCTTGCTTCTTGTTTGCTTGTGTGTGTTGGATTGCTTGCTTGTCACTATGGCTCAGAACAATACCAAATTGTGTGACTTCTCCAATACCAACAATAATGATTTTATTAGCACTCCGATTGCTGCTATTACCGACGCTGAATCTTGTGAGATCAATGCTGCTTTGTTGAATCTTGTCATGAAAGATCAATTCTCCGGCCTTCCTAGTGAAGATGCCGCTACCCATCTAAACAACTTTGTTGATTTGTGTGATATGCAAAAGAAAATGGATACTGATAACGATATTGTTAAATTGAAGTTATTTCCGTTTTCACTTAGAGATCATGCTAAAACTTGGTTTTCCTCTTTGCCTAGAAATAGTATTGATTCGTGGAATAAGTGCAAAGATGCTTTTATCTCTAAGTATTTCCCTCCTGCTAAGATCATCTCTCTTAGAAATGATATTATGAATTTTAAGCAACTAGATCATGAGCATGTTGCACAAGCTTGGGAGAGAATGAAATTGATGATACGTAATTGCCCTACACATGGTTTGAATCTATGGATGATTATTCAGAACTTTTATGCTGGCTTGAATTTTGCTTCTAGAAATCTTTTAGACTCGGCCGTGAGAGGCACTTTCATGGAAACCACCTTAGGAGAAGCTAGCAAACTCCTAGATAATATTATGGTTAATTATTCTCAATGGCACACCGAAAGATCTACTAGTAAAAAAGTGCATGCTATTGAAGAAATTAGTGTTTTGAGTGGAAAGATGGATGAACTTATGAAATTATTTGTTGCTAAGAGTGCTTCTTCTGATCCTAATGATATGCCTTTGTCCACTTTGATTAAAAATAGCAATGAATCTTTGGATGTGATCTCGCAAAAGAATTTCAATGCTATGCTTCAAGAGAAATTGCTTAAGGTTGATGAATTGGCTAGAAGTGTGGATAGAATTACTCCCGATGTTGATTCTTTAAAACTTAGATCTATCCCACCTAAGCATGATATCAATGAGTCTCTCAAAGCCATGAGAATTTCCATTGATGAATGCAAAGAAAGAACCGCTAGGATGCGTGCTAAAAGAGAAGATTATATTAAAGCGTGTTATTCTAGTTATCATGAAAATAAAGATGAAGATCTAAAAGTTATTGATGTGTCTCCTATTAGATCCGTGTTTTCGAGCATAAATCTTGATGAAGATAGGATTGTAGATGATTCTGCTTTAAGGTCTCCCAATGATTCAGAGTTTTTAGATCTCGATGCTAAAATTGCTAAAAGTGGGAGTGAAGAGATTAAAACTTTGCATAGTGATGAACCCACTACTTTGGATTTCAAGGGATTCAATTATGATAATTGCTCTTTGATTGATTGTATTTCCTTGTTGCAATCCGTGCTAAATTCTCCACATGCTTACAGTCAAAATAAAGCTTTCACCAAACACATAGTTGATGCTTTGATGCAATCTTATGAAGAAAAACTTGAGTTGGAAGTTTCTATCCCTAGAAAGCTTTATGATGAGTGGGAACCTACTATCAAAATAAAAATAAAAGATCATGAATGCTATGCTTTGTGTGATTTGGGTGCAAGTGTCTCCACTATCCCAAAAACTTTGTGTGATTTGCTAGGGTTCCATGAGCTTGATGATTGTTCTTTAAATTTGCATCTTGCGGATTCCACTATTAAGAAACCTATGGGAAGAATTAATGATGCTCTTATTGTCGCCAATAGGAATTATGTGCCCGTAGATTTCATTGTTCTTGATATAGATTGCAATCCTTCATGTCCTATTATTCTTGGTAGACCTTTCCTTAAAACGATTGGTGCAATTATTGATATGAAGGAAGGAAATATTAGATTCCAATTTCCGTTAAGGAAAGGAATGGAACACTTTCCTAGAAAGAAAATCAAATTACCATATGAATCTATCATGAGAGCCACCTATGGATTGCCTTCCAAAGATGGCAATACTTAGATTTATCTTGTACCGTGCCTAGCTAGGGGCGTAAAACGATAGCGCTTGTTGGGAGGCAACCCAATTTTATATTTTTTGTTTTTGTTTCCATTAGGGAATAAATATTGCATCTAGCCTCTGATTAGATGTGGTTTCATGTTTTGTTTAGTGTTTGTGCCAAGTAGAACCTTTGGGAAGACTTGTGTGAAGTTTATGTGATCTTGCTGTGAAAAACAGAATCGTTAGCGCTCGCTAAAGTGGTCGTCAGATTTTACTGGAGCGTGATATTTAGTTGATTATTTTTGCAGATGATTAATAGACAAATTCCTCAAATTTACCAATTTAGTTTGAAGTTTTTGGAGTTCCAAAAGTAGGCGAAACCTGCAGATTACTACAGACTATTCTGTTTTTGACAGATTCTGTTTTTCGTCTGTTGTTTGCTTATTTCAATGCATCTATGAGTAGTATTGGAAGATATGAACCATATAGAAGTTGGAATACAGTAGGTTTAACACCAATATAAACAAAGAATGAATTCATTGCTGCACCTTTGAGTAGTGGTTTGTTTTCTTATACTAACGAAGCTCACGAGAATTTTTGTCTAAGTTTTGTGTTGTGAAGTTTTCAAGTTTTGAGTATTGCTTTGATGGACTATGGAACAAGGAGTAGCAAAGGCCTAAGCTTGGGGATGCCCATGGCACCCCAAGTAAATTCAAGATAATCAAAAGCCTAAGCTTGGGGATGCCCCGGGAAGGCATCCCCTCTTTCGTCTTCATCCATCGGTAACTATACTTGGAGCTATATTTTTATTCGCAACATGATATGTGTTTTGCTTGGAGCGTCTTGTATAATTTGAGTCTTTGCTTGTTAGTTTGTCACAATCATCCTTGCTGGACACACCTATTTGACAGAGTTAAATATGGCCTAGAAATTGTTAGAACACTCTATGTGCTTCACTTATATCTTTTGAGTTGAATAGTTTTTGCTCTAGTGCTTCACTAATATCTTTTAGAGCACGGTGGTGGTAATATTTTGTAGAAATTGTTGAACTCTCATGCTTCACTTATATCTATTTGAGAGTCTATTAAAACAGCATGGTAATGTGTTTAGGCTAAAGAAACTAGTCTTCACATGATAGACATCCAATGTCAATGTAGTAAAAAAATTCACGCCAAGTGCATTGAATAGAATGAGATGTTGGATGCTTGATAATTGTTTTGAGATATGAGGATAATGATATTAGAGTCATGATAGTGGAGTTATTATGAAATAGAGAAATACTTGTGTTAAGGTTAGTGATTCCCGTATCATGCACGTATGGTGAACCGCTATGTGACGAAGTTAGAGCATGAGGTATTTGTAGAGTGCCAACCTTTGTGTGGAGGTCGGGGGCACGGGATGGTTAACTCGTACCAACCTCCCCCCTAGGAGCATGCGTTGATTACTTTGTTTTGATGACTCGTAGATTTTTGCAATAAGTATATGAGTTCTTATGACTAATGTTGAGTCCATGGATTATACACACTCTCACCCTTCCACCATTGCTAGCCTCTCTTGTACCGCCCAACTTCCGCCGGTGCCATAAGCCCACTATACATCCTTCCTCAAAACAGCCACCATATTATTCCTCAAAACAGCCACCATACCTACCTATCATGGCATTTCCATAGTCATTCCGAGATATATTGCCATGCAACTTTCCACCGTTCCGTTCATATGACACGCATCATATTGTCATATTGCCATGCCTGATCATGTAGTTGACATCGTATTTGTGGCAAAGCCACCATGCATAATTTTCATATATGTCACTCTTGATTCATTGCACATCCCGGTACACCACCGGAGGCATTCATGTCGAGTCATACTTGTTGTAGTATCAAGTTGTAATTTCGAGTTGTAATAAAAGTGTGATGATCATCATTAAGCATTATCCCATGTGAGGAAAGGCCAATAAAAAAAGAGATGGCCCAAAAAAATATATAGAGAGGGGCTAATTAAAAAAAGGAGAAAGCCCCTCCAAAAAAATGATAGAAAAGAGAGAAGGGACAATTGCTATTATCTTTTTCCACACCTGTGCTTCAAAGTAGCACCGTGTTCTTCATTGTAGAGAGTCTCATGTTTAGTCACTTTCATATACTAGTGGGAATTTTCATTATAGAACTTGGCTTGTATATTCCAATGATGGGCTTCCTCAAATGCCCTAGGTCTTCGTGAGCAAGCAAGTTGGATGCACACCCACTAGTTTCTTTTGTTGAGCTTTCATACATACTTAGCTCTAGTGCATCCGTTGCACGACAATCCCTACTCACTCACATTGATATCTATTGATGGGCATCTCCATAGCCCGTTGATACGCCTAGTTCATGTGAGACTATCTTCCTCCTTTTTGTCTTCTCCACAACCACCTCTATTCCACCCATAGTGCTATATCCATGGCTCACGCTCATGTATTGCGTGAAAGTTGAAAGGTTTGAAAAGATAGAGTATGAAAACAAGTGCTTGGCTGAAATCGGGGTTGTGCATGATATGAATATTTTGTGTGATGAAGAGGGAGCATAGCCAGACTATATGATTTTGTAGGGATAACTTTCTTTAGCCATAGTATTTTGTGAAGACATGATTGCTTTGTTAGTATGCTTGAAGTATTGTTATTTCTTATGTCAATATAGACTTTTATCTTGAATCTTTCAGATCTGAACATTCATGCCAAAATTAAGAGAATTACATTGAAAAACTATATTGGTTAGCATTCCACATAAAAAATTCTTTCTTTATCATTTACCTACTCGAGGATGAGCAGGAATTAAGCTCGGGGATGCTTGATACGTCTCCAACGTATCTATAATTTTTGATTGTTCCATGCTATTATTTATGAAGTCTTGGATGTTTAATGGGCTTTATCATTCACTTTTATATCATTTTTGGGACTAACCTACTAACCCAAAGGCCTAGTCCAGATTGCTGTTTTTTGCCTGTTTCAGGGTTTTGCACAAAAAGAATATCAAACGGCTTCCAAACGGAATGAAACCTTCGTGAGAGATATTTTTGGAGAAAATCACGCACAACAAACTTGAGAACTAAATCAGGGGAGCATCGAGGTGCCCACAAGGGTGGGAGGCGCGCCCCCTGCCCAGTGCACGCCCCTACCTCATGGGCCCCCCGAGCACCCCCCGGTGTCCTCCTTCCTCCTATATAAGTCTACGTACCCCGAAACCTTCGACAACAGAGAGAAAACCCTAATTCCACCGCTGTAACCTTCTGTTCCCGTGAGATCCCATCTTGGAGCCTGTTTCGTAGCTCCACCGGACGGGGATCCATCACGGAGTTCTTCATCGTCATTATCATCATCGCCCTCACCATGAGTTGTGAGTAGTTTACTATAGACCTTCGGGTCCGTAGCTAGTATCTAGATGGCTTCTTCTCTCTCTCTGGATCTCAATACAAAGTTATCCTCGGTCTTCAAAGAGATCTATTCGATGTAATCTATTTTTGCGGTGTGTTTGTCGAGATCCGATGAATTGTGAGTTTATGATCAAGATTATCTATGAAAGATATTTGGTTCTTCTCTGAACTTTTTATGTGTGCTCATAATATCCTTGCAAGTCTCTTCGAATTATTGGTTTGGTTTGGCCTACTAGATCTATAATTCTTGCAATGGGAGAAGTGCTTGGCTTTGGGTTCAATCTTGCGGTGTCCTTTCCCAGTGACAGTAGGGGTAGGAAGGCACGTATTGTATTGTTTCCATCGAGGATAAAAAGATGGGGTTTATATCATATTGCTTGAGTTTATGCCTCTACATCGTGTCATCTTGCTTAAAGTGTTACTCTGTTCTTATGAACTCAATACACTAGATGCATGCTAGATAGCGGTCGATGTGTGGAGTAATAGTAGTAGATGCAGGCAGGAGTCGGTCTACTTGTCTCGGACGTGATACCTATATACAATGATCATGCCTAGATAGTCTCATAATTATTCACTTTTCTATCAATTGCTCGACAATAATTTGTTTACCCGCCGTAGAATATCGCTATCATGAGAGAAGCCACTAGAGAACACTATGGCCCGAGGGTCTATTCTCAACATATCAATCTACATCTACTTTACTTTTATCGCTTTTATTTGATGTTCTTATAAACCAAAAATACCAAAAATATAAACTATCGTCTCTATCAGATCTCACTTTCGTAAGTGACCGTAAAGGGATTGACAACCCCTTATCGCGTTGGCTGCGAAGTTCTTATTTGTTTGTGCAGGTGCGAGGGACTCGCGCGTGGTCTCCTACTGGATTGATACATTGGTTCTCAAAAACTGAGGGAAATACTTACGCTACTGTGCTGCATCTCCCTTTCCTCTTCGAGGGAATACAACGCAAGCTCAAGAAGTAGCAGCATGACGCAGTGCTGACGTAATAAATGATTTTTTGGAATTATTTAACTCAGGAAATTCCAGAAAATTGTTTAAACTTCAAAAAATCACAGAATTTCAATCGTAGCTCAGATTGAAATAATTTATATATGAAAAATTATCGGAAAAATTCAATCTATCCATCTGTACTAGTTTCATGCATGACACAAGAAGTTATACTTACTGAATATATGAAAACACATAAAGGGCATTTAACATGCTTAAGTTTGGAGTTGCATTTGAACATGGACTTCACCCAAATGAATGCTAGTTGCATTAGCTCAAACAACATCACATATTCATGCCATGTTCATGCATCATATTGTTGCATATGCTTGAGTTTGATTGTCGGCACCATCTTTCTCGATAGGTCCAGCTCCGGAGACAGTTCTAGAGTACCAGTCAGAGGAGCAGTGCTCTACCGTTGATCTACCAGGCAAGCAAACCCCCTTGGTCATTCCGATACAATCCCACTCTCTCGCTCCTGCTCGCTGGTATTGCATTAGGACAACAACGATTCAACTACTACTTTTTTCTGTGGTAGTTGAACCCATTCCTCTGCATGACCTGTCATCGCCGTAGTAAATAGTTGAAACCCACTAGCATGTGTAGGAGTTGATTGAGCCCTATCGTGTTCCTACCATGCCATGCATGCTATTGCTTAGAGTGTGGCAGGTCTGATTCATTGGGAATGAATTGGAGTGTTATGCTATGTTCTGATGCTGAGAGTTAAGTGTGTGAACACGATTTGGTAAAGGTAGCGGTGAGAGGCCATGTAGGAGTACATGGTGGGTTGTCTCACTGGAACCGTCCTTAAGAACTGAGTTCTGTGTATGTTGTCCAATGACTAGCTACTACGACACATTGGGTTCCGGTAACTCGACCCCTCTCGACTTATTAATCAACATGATCTCTGTCCAGGAGTTGCAACTAGTTTCTGGTGTTTGTAGGTAGTGCTAGTAGTCTACCAAGTGGCACCCGGCTAGGTGGGCTTGGGACAGACTAGGCACCATGGCACGATGTACGAAGCATAGTTCCATCCGGCGAGGTGGGCTTGGGAACCCTGCGCACATTGTTTGGGCCCGTGAGCGACACCCCGGCCGGGTCTCCTTGTGGATGGAACCCGAATAGGCGATAAACCTGGACTAGAGTCTTGTGTGGTTAGTCCGGTCGTGGACGACACCCTCGCCAGGCTTCCGCTTGAAGGTTGCCAAGATACACGACGTGTACATGGCGGTAAGTGGAGAGAGCGTGTGTGAAGAAGTACACCCCTGCAGGGTTAACATGATCTATTCGAATAGCTGGGTCCACGGTTATGGACTTCTTGGATGCTTACGTGGTACATAGACAACTTGAAGTGGATACCCCAAAAATACTCAAGACAAGTGTGAGTGCTATGGATGGCCTTCTCGTAGGGAGACATGGATGAATCCATAGTGGTGTATTGTGTGGTGTTTAGTGGACTCGTGTGCGCCACCTCAAAGAGTTACCAGCATTCGTAGTATAGGATAGCCACTGAGTCAAAGCTAGCTTGCTGCAACTAAACCCCACTTTGCCTTCTTGATACAAGTTCATGTATGATAGGATCTGATGTAAGTCTTGCTGAGTACCTTTGTACTCATGTGTGCTTAATTTATGTTTGCAGATGAGACTTCTGTCTCACTAGTAGTTCCGCTTGGAATTCGACAAGTAGCTTGTTACCTCAGCTACGATGTTGTACGAGTGTTGTAGATAGTCAGGCTCTTCAGCCTTTTTCATTTGTAGTTGTCTGTACTCAGACATGTTATGCTTCCGCGTGTTGCTTGTATGCTCTGAATGTTGGATCATGAGACCCATGTTTGTAATATCTGGCTCCTCGGAGCCTAATGAATAAATACTTTGTTTCATAGAGTCTTGTTGTGATGCCATGTTGTATTTACACATATTGAACATATTGTGTGTATGTTGTTGAAATGCTTGGTTTGTGTGGGATCCGACAACCTAGTTGTTTTCTCTTGGTAGCCTCTCTTATGGGGAAATGTCTCCCAGTGCTTCCACTGAGCCATGGTAGCTTGCTACTGCTCCGGAACACTTAGGTTGGCCGACGTGTGTCCTTCTTCGTTCCTGTGTCTGTCCCTTTGGGGAAATGTCACGCGTTGTTCCTTTAAGTCCCTGTAGCTTGCTACGACTTGGGTTCATACGTTGATGACCGACACGTTCGTTGCTGGGTCATGTATTCATGTCCCGGTAAGTTAGTGCCACCTTGGGTTTATAACTAGTCATGTCGGCCCGGGTTCTCTGCCATATGGATGCTAGCGACACTATCATATACGTGAGCCAAAATGCGCAAACGGTCGGGCCAGGTAAGGTGGCACCCGTGGGAATACCGCGCGTGAGGCCGCAATGTGATATGACGTGTTAAATGCTAGACCGGTGTGACTTAGGATCGGGGTCCCGACAGCTTTGGTATCAGAGCCTGACTGCCTGTAGGATTACTAAGCCATACTGGTCGAAGTTGAGTCTAGAAATTCTTTAGTTATATAAGGGAATTGATTGTGGAAGGGAACATAAGGCTCTTCTTACTCCTTATACCTCATGTCTTCTGATCTGAGTCATCCTATCCTTCCTACGGGGTTAAGGAACTAGGTTTTCTCTTCCTCCTATCAGGATCACGAGTTACTACTCTGTAGTCCCATAGGATTGGTTGATCAGAGTCATACTCCTGTTTTCAAGTTCTTCCGGTGTAGTTTGTTTAGTACTATCACAGAACCTTGAGTGATGATGTTGAGTTGTTGTACTACCCCTTTGTTGACATGATGTCTTGTTCTGACCATTTTACTGCTCTTATGCTGCCGGATTTGTCCTAGGAGTTCGAGAGATACTAATTTCTTGGTCTACCTTATGCATCCTTTAGTTCATGATGATTCCGTCCTCGGTTTCATTCTTAGGATGTCTTCAGTTAAGCGAAGCTCAGTTGCTCGTAGACAGAACCACGGAGCTGGTAGGGATGAGGAGGATCCTCCCGACCAGCCTTCGTTGACAGAGTTAATGTTAGAGATGGAGAGAAACAAGTGAGAATCTAACTGCTTGTTAGCATGTATTGAGGAGAACACCGGACATCAGTGCAAAGAGTCAGCAACCATCCATGACTTCATTGGTCTGAAACCACCCACCTTCCATCATCCCATTGAGCCACTCGATGCAGATGACTGGCTCCGTAGTATCACTCACAAGCTGCGTTCCGCGAATGTAGCCGAAGGTGACAAGGTCACCTATGCCACATATCACCTGGAAGGTCCTGCTAGTCTTTGGTGGCAGAACTATGAGGCCATGATTCCAGCTGGCCAGATTCCTACCTGGAGAGATTTCATAGAGGCTTTTCACGAGCATCACATTCCTCAAGCCCTTATCGATCACAAGAGAGAAGAGTTCCGTAGTCTTACTCACGCTAAGATGGCTGTTGATGCCTACAGTAGAGAGTTTGAGAACCTCGCCCGCTGTGCTACAGAGGAGGTATCCACAGACGCCAAGAAGGAGGCTAGGTTCCGGAAGGGTCTCAACCCCAAGCTGCGTCGTGATCTCCACTTGCATCATTGCAATACATTCCAGGCTCCTGTGAACAAGGCCATTAATGCAAAGACAGCTCAGCTCACTTACGAGGAGTCTCGTAAGCACACCCGTGATTTGGGATCTTCCTCCAGTTCTAGTTCTCAGAAGCGCCGGATTTCGGTTCCGAACTCTGTTCTTCCACCCAGTTATACACCGAGGCCATCTTATGTGGTACCTCATCCAGTTCAGCAGAATGCTCCACCCAGGCCTATTGGTGGACTACCTACCAATGCGGGTCCACGTCGTACCTCCAGGATTTGTTACAAGTGCGGAGAGCTAGGCCACATTGCCCATAATTGCACTCAGACCCGTGTTGCTCCACCCCAGCCTGAGAAGTCTGTTGGCCGTGGTAAGCCATCACACAAGATGATCTGTGTCAAGTCAGCTCCCATTGAACATGGACGTGTGCATCACGTCTTAGCCAAAGACGCTCATGATGATCCAGATGTCGTTCTTGGTACACTCCTTGTCAATTGTCACCCGGCATCGGTTCTGTTCGATACTGGAGCATCTCATTCTTTCATTTCCAAAAGTTATGCCCGCTTGCACGACATGTCATTTTGTGATATACCCTCCCCACTACTCATTCAAACTCCTGGATCCAAATGGCAAACTTCTAGTGTAAGACGTGGTAATGAAATCCTTGTTGACAAACTTGTGTTCCTTGCATCACTTGTAGCCCTCAAGTCTTCAGATATTAATATCATCTTGGGTATGGACTGGATGACAGCTCATCATGCCAAGATTGATTGTTACACTAGGTCTGTTCAGCTTACACAGCCATCTGGCAAGATAGTCACTATCACCAGTAGAGTTGCAAAGCGTCAACTCTATTCTCTTAATGCCAGCCCTCTTCCAAACCTTGAAGATATCCCGGTAGTCCGTGACTTTCCGGATCTCTTTCCAGAGGAACTGCCAGGTGTTCCACCTGACAGAGATGTAGAGTTTGTTATAGATCTTATCCCAGGAACCGCTCCAATCTCTAGGAGACCTTACAAAATGGCACCCTTAGAACTAGCTGAGATTAAGAAACAACTTGATGAGTCCTTGCAAAAGGGTTTCATCTGTCCTACTTCTTCTCCTTGGGCTTGCCCCGTCCTCTTCGTCAAGAAGAAGGATGGTACAAATCGGATGGTTGTAGATTATCACCCCGTTAATTTGGTCACAGTAAAGAACAAGTATCCGCTTCCCAGGATCAACAACCTGTATGATCAGCTCGCTGGATCCTCAGTCTTCTCCAAGATGGATTTGAGATTAGGCTACCATCAAATTAAGATTAGAAATGGGGACATTCCTAAGACGGCTTTTGTCACTCGTTATGGCCAGTATGAGTACACGGTCATGTCCTTCGGTCTAACCAATGCTCCAGCCACTTTCTCCCGCTTGATGAACTAGATCTTCATGGAGTACTTAGATAAGTTCGCCGTGGTTTACCTCGATGATATTCTTATTTACTCAAAGAACGAGGAAGAGCATGCCGAACATCTTAGACCTGTGTTAGAAAAACTCAGAGAGCACCGCCTTTATGCCAAGTTCTCCAAGTGCGAATTTTGGTTGCCAGAAGTGACCTATCTCGGCCACATAATCTCTCGTAAGGGCATTGCTGTCAATCCCGAGAGAGTTCAGGCCGTTCTTGATTAGACTCCACCTAAAACAGTTAAACAAGTTAGGAGTTTCCTTGGTCTAGCCATTTATTGTCGCCGCTTTGTTGAGTACTTCTCTAAAGTGGCCAAACCTCTCACGGAACTTCTCAAGAAAGATAAAAAGTTTGAGTGGTCCCCACAATGCGAGCACATCTTTTAGGTACTGAAAAGACGTCTGACTTCTGCTCCCATACTTGTGCCACCGGATTTCACCAAGGACTTTGTTATCTATTGTGATGCCTCACGACAGGGACAAGGTTGCATTCTTATGCAGGATCGTCATGTGATTGCCTATGCATCTCGACAGTTGCATCCACATGAGGAGAATTATCCTACACATGATCTAGAGCTTGCAGCCGTAGTCTATGCACTTAAGACCTGGCAACATTACCTTCTTGGTAAACATTGCGAGATCTACACCGATCACCAGAGTCTCAAGTATATCTTCACCCAACCATATTTGAACCTTAGGAAGAGACGTTGGTTGGAGTTGATCTCAGATTACGACTTAGGGATTACTTACACCCCTGGCAAGGCCAATGTTGTTGGGTTATGTAGCATAATTCAAAATTTTCTATGTCTTCACCAAGATCCAACTATGGATACATCTAGCAACGAGCAAGTAAGAGTGCATCTACATACCGTTATGTAGATCGCGTGCGGAAGCTTTCAACGAAGTGGGGATGAAGTAGTCGTACTCTTCACGTTCTTCGTCACCGATGATCTAGCGCCGAACGGACGGCACCTCCGCGTTCAACACACGTACGGTGCAGCAACGTCACCTCCTTCTTGATCCAGCAAGGGGGGAGGAGAAGTCGTCAGAGATCCGGCAGCACGACGGCGTGATGACGGATGCAGTGGAGATCGCAGCAGGGCTTCGCCGGGCGCCCTGCGTTGGGAGTATGGAGGTGTGACGGGAGGGGGAGAGGCGCCAGGGCTTGGGTGCGGCTGCCCTCTCCCTCCCCACATATATATAGGGGGCCAGGGGGGGCGCCAGCCCCCTGCAGATCCAATCTGCAAGGGGGGCGGCGGCCAGGGAGGAGTCCTCCTCCCCCAAGGCAAGTGGTGGCCCCCTACCCTTAGGGTTTTAACCCTAGGCGCATGGGGAGGTGGGCCACCTTGTGGTGCGCCAGCCCAGAGGGCTGCACACTTCCCCTCGCGGCCTAGGGGCCCCACCGGGATGGGTGGCCCCACCCGGTGGACCCCCGGGGCCCCTCCGGTGGTCCCGGGACGCTCCCGGTGACCCCCGGAGATCACCCGTTGGCCGAAACTGGACTTCCCATATATCAATCTTTACCTCCGGACCATTCCGGAACTCCTCGTGACGTCCGGGATCTCATTCGGGACTCCGAACAACTTTCGGGTTTCCACGTGCATTTATCTCTACGACCCTAGCGTTACCGAACCTTAAGTGTGTAGACCCTACGGGTTCGGGAGACACGTAGACATGACCGAGACCACTCTCCGGTCAATAACCAACAGCGGGATCTGGATACCCATGTTGGTTCCCACGTGTTCCTCGATGATCTTCATCGGATGAACCACCGTGTCAAGGATTCACTCAATCCCGTATGTTATTCCCTTTGTCCATTGTTACGGTACTTGCCCGAGATTCGATCGTCGGTATTCCCAATACCTTGTTCAATCTCGTTATGGCAAGTCTCTTTACTCGATCCGTAATCCATCATCCCGTGACTAACTACTTAGTCACATTGAGCTCATTATGATGATGTATTACCGAGTGGACCCAGAGGTACCTCTCCGTCATACGGAGTGACAACATCCCAGTCTCGGTTCGTACCAACTCAACAGACACTTTCGGAGATATCCGATGCGTACCTTTATAGCCACCCAGTTACGTTGTGACGGTTGGCACACCCAAAGTACTCCTACGGTATCCGGGAGTTGTACAACCTCATGGTCTAAGGAATAATTACTTGACACCGAAAAGCTTATGCATTACGAACTATACGATCTCGTGTTATGCTTAAGTTTGGGTCTTGTCCATCACATCATTCTCCTAATGATGTGATCCCGTTATCACTGACATCCTATGTCCATGGTCAGGAAACCGTGACCATCTGTTGATCAACGAGCTGGCTACTTGAGGCCTACCAGGGACTCATTGTGATCTATGTATTCACACATGTATCGCTGTTTCCGTACAATACAATTCAAGCATGAATAACAGACAATTATCATGAACAAGGAGATATAATAATAATTCTTTTATTATTGCCTCTAGGGCATATCTCCAACAGTCTCCCACTTGCACTAGAGTCAATAATCTAGTTACATTGTGATGAATCGAACACCCATAGAGTTCTGGTGTTGATCATGTTTTGCTCGTGAAAAAGGTTTAGTCAACGGGTCTGCTACATTCAGATCCGTATGCACTTTACAAATATCTATGTCTCCATCCTGAACATAATTCCGGATGGAGTTGAAACGGCGCTTGATGTGCTTGGTCTTCTTGTGAAACCTGGGCTCCTTGGTAATAGCAATAGCACCAGTGTTGTCACAGAAGAGAGTCATCGGGCTTGACGCGCTTGGAATGACTCCTAGGTCGGTGATGAACTCCTTCATCCAGACTCCTTCCTGCGCTGCTTCAGAAGCAGCTATGTACTCCGCTTCACATGTAGATGCTGCCACCACGCTTTGCTTGCAACTGCACCAGCTGACTGCCCCTCCATTCAAAATATACACGTATCCGGTTTGTGACTTAGAGTCATCCAGATCTGTGTCGAAGCTAGCATCGACGTAACCCTTTACGACGAGTTCTTCGTCACCTCCATAAACGAGAAACATATCCTTAGTCCTTTTCAGGTACTTTAGGATGTTCTTGACCGCTGTCCAGTGTTCCGTACCGGGATCACTTTGGTACCTCCCTACCAAACTTATGGCAAGGTTCACATCAGGTCTGGTACACAGCATGGCATACATGATAGAACCTATGGCCGAGGCATAGGGAATGACACTCATCTTTTCTCTATCTTCTGCCGTGGTCGGCGACTGAGCTTTGCTCAATCTCATAACTTGCAAAACAGGCAAGAATCCTTTCTTTGACTGATCCATATTGAACTTCTTCAATATTTTGTCAAGGTATGTACTTTGTGAAAGACCAATGAGGCGTCTCGATCTATCTCTATAGATTTTGATGCCTAATATGTAAGCAGCTTCTCCAAGGTCCTTCATTGAAAAACTTTTATTCAAGTAGGCCTTTACATTTTCCAAGAATTCTATATCATTTCCCATCAGTAATATGTCATCCACATATAATATGAGAAATGCTATAGAGCTCCCACTCACTTTCTTGTAAATACAGGCTTCTCCATAAGTCTGTATAAATCCAAACGCTTTGATCACCTCATCAAAGCGAATATTCCAACTCCGAGATGCTTGCACCAGCCCGTAGATCGAGCGCTGGAGCTTGCATACCTTGTTAGCGTTCTCTGGATCGACAAAACCTTCCGGTTGCATCATATACAACTCTTCCTCGAGGAAGCCGTTAAGGAATGCTGTTTTGACGTCCATTTGCCATATCTCATAATCATAGAATGCGGCAATAGCTAACATGATTCTGACTGACTTCAGCATCGCTACGGGAGAGAAAGTCTCGTCGTAGTCAATCCCTTGAACTTGTCGATAACCCTTAGCGACAAGCCGAGCCTTATAGATGGTCACATTACCATCCGCGTCTGTCTTCTTCTTAAATATCCATTTATTTTCTATGGCGTGCCTATCATCAGGCAAGTCCACCAAAGTCCATACTTTGTTTTCATACATGGACTCTATCTCGGATTTCATGGCTCCAAGCCATTTATTGGAATCTGGGCCCGCCATCGCTTCTTCATAGTTCGAAGGTTCACCGTTGTCTAACAACATGATTTCTAGTACAGGGTTGCCGTACCACTCTGGTGCGGAACGTACCCTTGTGGACCTTCGAAGTTCAGTAGTAACTTGATCTGTTTCTTCATGATCATTATCATTAACTTCCTCCCTTGTCGGTGCAGGCACTTTAGGAACAGTTTCCTGCGCTACGCTACTTTCCGGTACAGGAGGGGTGACTGTCACCTCATCAAGTTCTACTTTCCTCCCACTCACTTCTTTCGAGAGAAACTCTTTCTCCAGAAAGCATCCGTTCTTGGCAACAAAGACTTTGCCTTCGGATCTGTGGTAGAAGGTGTACCCAATTGTTTCCTTTGGGTATCCTATGAAGACGCATTTCTCCGATTTGGGTTCGAGCTTTTCAGGTTGAAGTTTCTTGACATAAGCATCGCAGCCCCAAACTTTTAGAAACGACAGCTTCGGTTTCTTGCCAAACCAAAGTTCATACGGAGTCGTCTCAACGGATTTCGACGGAGCCCTATTTAAAGTGAATGCGGCAGTCTCTAAAGCATAACCCCAAAAAGATAGCGGTAAATCGGTAAGGGACATCATAGATCGCACCATGTCCAACAGAGTACGATTTCGACGTTCGGACACACCGTTACGTTGAGGTGTTCCGGGCGGTGTCAATTGTGAAACAATTCCACAGCTTCTAAGGTGTGCCAAATTCATGACTTAAATATTCACCCCCACGATCCGATCGCAAGAACTTTATTTTTCTGTCACGTTGATTCTCAACCTCATTCTGAAATTCCTTGAACTTTTCAAAGGTCTCAGACTTGTGTTTCATCAAATAGATATACCCGTATCTACTCAAGTCATCCGTGAGGGTGAGAACATAACGGTAGCCTCCGCGAGCCTCAACACTCATTGGACCGCACACATCGGTATGTAAGATTTCCAACAAGTTGGTTGCTCGCTCCATTGTTCCGGAGAACGGAGTCTTGGTCATCTTGCCCAAGAGGCATGGTTCGCACGTGTCAAATGATTCATAATCAAGAGGCTCTAGAAGTCCATCCGAATGGAGCTTCTTCATACGTTTGACACCAATATGACCAAGGCGGCAATGCCACAAGTATGTGGGACTATCATTATCAACTTTACATCTTTTGGCATCTACACTATGAATATGTGTATCACTACGTTCGAGATTCATCAAAAATAAACCATTGACCAGCGGGGCATGACCATAAAACATATCTCTCAAATAAATAGAACAACCATTATTCTCTGATTTGAAAGAATATCCATCTCGCATAAGACGAGATCTAGAAACAATGTTCATGCTCAAAGCTGGTACTAAATAATAATTATTGAGGTTTAAAACTAATCCCGAGGGTAGATGTAGAGGTAGCGTGCCGACGGCGATCACATCGACCTTGGAACCATTCCCGACGGGCATCGTCACCTCATCCTTCGCCAGTCTCCGTTTATTCCGCAGCTCCTGTTTTGAGTTACAAATGTGAGCAACTGCACCGGTATCGAATACCCAGGAGCTACTACGAGTGCTGGTAAGGTACACATCAATAACATGTATATCATATATACCTTTGACGTTGCCGGCCTTCTTGTCTGCTAAGTATTTGGGGCAGTTCCGCTTCCAGTGACCCGTTCCCTTGCAATAAAAGCACTCTGTCTCAGGCTTGGGTCCATACTTTGGCTTCTTCCCGGTAACAGGCTTACCAGGCGCGGCAACTCCCTTGCCGTCCTTCTTGAAGTTCTTCTTGCCCTTGCCTTTCTTGAACTTAGTGGTTTTATTGACCATCAACACTTGATGTTCTTTCTTGATGTCTACCTCCGCTGATTTCAGCATTGAATACACCTCGGGAATGGACTTCTCCATCCCCTGCATATTGAAGTTCAGCACGAAGCTCTTGAAGCTTGGTGGGAGCGACTGGAGGATTCTGTCAAAGACCGCTTCATCTGGGAGATTCATTCCCAGCTGAGACAAGCGGTTGTGCAATCCTGAAATCTTGAGGATGTGCTCACTGACAGAACTGTTCTCCTCCATCTTACAGCTGTAGAATGCGTCGGAGACATCATATCTCTCGACTCGGGCATGAGCTTGGAAAACCATTTTCAGCTCTTCGAACATCTCATATGCTCCGTGGTGCTCAAAACGCTTTTGGAGCCCCGATTCTAAACTGTAAAGCATGCCGCACTGAACCAGGGAGTAATCATCACTACGCGACTGCCAGACGTTCATAACGTCTCGAGTCGCTGGGAAAACGGGTGCATCACCTAGCGGTGCTTCTAGGACATAAGTTCTCTTGGCAGCTATGAGGATAATCCTCAGGTTACGGACCCAATCCGTATAGTTGCTACCATCGTCTTTCAGCTTGGTTTTCTCTAGGAACGCGTTGAAGTTGAGGGAAACTGGAGCGTGGGCCATTTGATCTACAAGAGATATTGTAAAGAATTTAGACTAAGTTCATGATAATTAAGTTCATCTTAATCAAATTATAATGAACTCCCACTCGGAATGACATCTCTCTAGTCATCTAAGTGATACACGATCCGAATCGAGTAGTCCGTGTCCGATCATCACGTGAGACGGACTAGTCATCAACGGTGAACATCTTCATGTTGATCGTATCTTCTATACGACTCGTGTTCGACCTTTCGGTCTTCCGTGTTCCGAGGCCATGTCTGTACATGCTAGGCTCGTCAAGTGAACCCTAAGTGTATCGCGTGTGTAAATCTGTCTTACACCCGTTGTATGCGAACGTTAGAACCTATCACACCCGATCATCACGTGGTGCTTCGGAGCAACGAACTTTAGCAACGGTGCACAGTTAGGGGAAACACAATACTTGAAATTTTAGTGAGAGATCATCTTATTTACTACCGTCGTTCTAAGTAAACAAGATGCATAAACATGATAAACATCACATGCAATCAATTAAAGTGACATGATATGGCCAATATCATCTTGCTCCTTGGATCTCCATCTTCGGGGCACCATGATCATCTTGTCACCGGCTCGACACCATGATCTTCATCATCATGAACTCCATCATCGTGTCTTGAAGAAGTCGTCACGCCAACTATTACTTCTACTACTATAGCTAACGTTTAGCAATGAAGTAAAGTAATTACATGGCGTTATTCAGTGACACGCAGGTCATACAATAATAAAGACAACTCCTATGGCTCCTGCCGGTTGTCAAGTTCATCGACATGCAAGTCGTGATTCCCTATTACAAAAACATGATCAATCTCATACATCACATATATCATTCATCACATCTTCGTTCTTGGCCATACCACGTCACAAAACACATGCTGCAAAAACAAGTTAGACGTCCTCTAATTGTTGTTGCAAGTTTTACGTGGCTTCTATAGGATTTCTAGCAAGAACGTTTCTTACCTACGCCAAAACCACAACGTGATTTGTCAACTTCCATTGACCCTTCATAAGGACCCTTTTCATCGAATCCGATCCGACTAAAGTAGGAGAGACAGACACCCGCCAGCCACCTTATGCATCTAGTGCATGTCTGTCGGTGGAACCAGTCTCACGTAAGCGTACGTGTAAGGTCGGTCCGGGCCGCTTCATCCCACAATACCGCCGAATCAAGATTGACTAGTAACGGTAAGAAAGTTGAACAAGATCATACGCCCACAACTGCTTTGTGTTCTACTCGTGCAAGATGCTACGCATAAAACCTAGGCTCAGATGCCACTGTTGGGGAACGTAGCATAATTCAAAATTTTCTACGTCTTCACCAAGATCCAACTATGGATACATCTAGCAACGAGCAAGTAAGAGTGCATCTACATACCGTTATGTAGATCGCGTGCGGAAGCTTTCAACGAAGTGGGGATGAAGTAGTCGTACTCTTCACGTTCTTCGTCACCGATGATCTAGCGCCGAACGGACGGCACCTCCGCGTTCAACACACGTACGGTGCAGCAACGTCACCTCCTTCTTGATCCAGCAAGGGGGGAGGAGAAGTCGTCAGAGATCCGGCAGCATGACGGCGTGATGACGGATGCAGTGGAGATCGCAGCAGGGCTTCGCCGGGCGCCCTGCGTTGGGAGTATGGAGGTGTGACGGGAGGGGGAGAGGCGCCAGGGCTTGGGTGCGGCTGCCCTCTCCCTCCCCACATATATATAGGGGGCCAGGGGGGGCGCCAGCCCCCTGCAGATCCAATCAGCAAGGGGGGGCGGCGGCCAGGGAGGAGTCCTCCTCCCCCAAGGCAAGTGGTGGCCCCCTCCCCTTAGGGTTTTAACCCTAGGCGCATGGGGAGGTGGGCCACCTTGTGGTGCGCCAGCCCAGAGGGCTGCACACTTCCCCTCGCGGCCTAGGGGCCCCACCGGGATGGGTGGCCCCACCCGGTGAACCCCCGGGGCCCCTCCGGTGGTCCCGGGACGCTCCCGGTGACCCCCGGAGATCACCCGTTGGCCGAAACTGGACTTCCCATATATCAATCTTTACCTCCGGACCATTCCGAAACTCCTCGTGACGTCCGGGATCTCATCCGGGACTCCGAACAACTTTCGGGTTTCCACGTGCATTTATCTCTACGACCCTAGCGTTACCGAACCTTAAGTGTGTAGACCCTACGGGTTCGGGAGACACGTAGACATGACCGAGACCACTCTCCGGTCAATAACCAACAGCGGGATCTGGATACCCATGTTGGTTCCCACGTGTTCCTCGATGATCTTCATCGGATGAACCACCGTGTCAAGGATTCACTCAATCCCGTATGTTATTCCCTTTGTCCATTGGTACGGTACTTGACCGAGATTCGATCGTCGGTATTCCCAATACCTTGTTCAATCTCGTTATGGCAAGTCTCTTTACTCGATCCGTAATCCATCATCCCGTGACTAACTACTTAGTCACATTGAGCTCATTATGATGATGTATTACCGAGTGGGCCCAGAGGCACCTCTCCGTCATACGGAGTGACAACATCCCAGTCTCGGTTCGTACCAACTCAACAGACACTTTCGGAGATACCCGATGCGTACCTTTATAGCCACACAGTTACGTTGTGACGGTTGGCACACCCAAAGTACTCCTACGGTATCCGGGAGTTGTACAACCTCATGGTCTAAGGAATAATTACTTGACACCGAAAAGCTTATGCATTACGAACTATACGATCTCGTGTTATGCTTAAGTTTGGGTCTTGTCCATCACATCATTCTCCTAATGATGTGATCCCGTTATCACTGACATCCTATGTCCATGGTCAGGAAACCATGACCATCTGTTGATCAACGAGCTGGCTACTAGAGGCCTACCAGGGACTCATTGTGATCTATGTATTCACACATGTATCGCTGTTTCCGTACAATACAATTCATGCATGAATAACAGACAATTATCATGAACAAGGAGATATAATAATAATGCTTTTATTATTGCCTCTAGGGCATATCTCCAACAAATGTCATGGCTGATGCATTGAGTCGTAAGTCCTATTGCAACAATCTCATGTTGCAGCAGGGCCAACCACTTCTCCATGAGGAATTGTGTAAGCTTAACCTTCACATTGCTCTCCAGGAGTCCTTTCTACCTTGGTGGCGAAACCTATTATCTTGGATCATATCATAGAAGCCCAGAAGCATGATACAGGGATTAACCGGATCAAGAGAAACATTAAGAAGGGAGTTGGTGGATGTTTCTCTATAGATGATCGAGGTGTTGTTCTCTTCCAGAACCGCCCGGTGGTTCCCAAGAAGCAACATCTTTGGCAATTGATCCTTAAGGAGTGCTACTTCTCGAGCTTGCGTTGTATTCCCTCAAAGAGGAAAGGGAGATGCAGCACATTAGAGTAAGTATTTCCCTCAGTTTTTGAGAACCAAGGTATCAATCCAGTAGGAGACCACGCGCGAGTCCCTCGCACCTGCACAAGCAAATAAGAACTTCGCAGCCAACGCGATAAGGGGTTGTCAATCCCTTTATGGTCACTTACGAAAGTGAGATCTAATAGAGATGATAGTTTGATATTTTTGATATTTTTTGATTATAAGAACATAAAGTAAAAGCGGAAAAAGTAAAGTAGGTGTAGATTGATATGTTGAGAATAGACCCGGGGGCCATAGTGTTCTCTAGTGGCTTCTCTCATGATAGCGATATTATACGGCGGGTAAACAAATTACTGTCGAGCAATTGATAGAAAAGCGAATAATTATGAGACTATCTAGGCATGATCATTGTATATAGGCATCACGTCCGAGACAAGTAGACCGACTCCTGCCTGCAACTACTACTATTACTCCACACATCGACCGCTATCCAGCATGCATCTAGTGTATTGGGTTCATAAGAACAGAGTAACGCCTTAAGCAAGATGACATGATGTAGAGGGATAAACTCAATCAATATGATATAAACCCCATATTTTTTTCCTTGATGGCAACAATACAATACGTGCCTTGCTGCCCCTACTGTCACTGGGAAAGGACACCGCAAGATTGAACCCAAAGCCAAGCACTTCTCCCATTGCAAGAACTATAGATCTAGTAGGCCAAACCAAACCAATAATTCGAAGAGACTTGCAAGGATATTATAATCATACATAAAGAGTTCATAGAAGAACCAAATATTTCTCATAGATAATCTTGATCATAAACCCACAATTCATCGGATCTCGACAAACACACCGCAAAAAGAGATTACATCGAATAGATCTCCTCAAAGACGGAGGAGAACTTTGTATTGAGATCCAAAGAGAGATAAGAAGCCATCTAGATACTAGCTATGGACCCGAAGGTCTGTGGTAAACTACTCAAAACTCATGGTGAGGTGACGATGATGATGTAGAAGCACTCCTTTGAAGATCCCCCCTCCGGCGGAGCTCCGGAACAGGCCCCAAGATGGGATCTCACGGGAACAGAAGGTTACGACGGTGGAACTAGGGTTTTCTCTATTGTTCTGATGGTTTCGGGGTATGTAGGCATATATAGGAGGAAGGAGGGCTCCGGGGGCCATACGTGGGACCCACGAGGCAGGGGGCGCGCCCCCCACCCTCGTGGGCACCTCGTAGACCCTACTCCGTGGTTCTCAAGTCTCCCATGCGTGATTTTCTCCAAAAATACCTCTCCCGAAGGTTTCATTCCGTTTGGACTCCGTTTGATATCCCTTTTCTGTAAAACCCTGAAACAGGCAAAAAACAGCAATCTGGACTAGGCCTTTGGGCTAGTAGGTTAGTCCCAATAATAATATAAAAGTGTATGACAAAGCCCATTAAACATCCAAAACATCATAAATAATAGCATGGAACAATAAAAATTTATAGATACGTTGGAGATGTATCAAGCATCCCCAAGCTTAATTCCTGCTCGTCCTCGAGTAGGTAAATGATAAAAACAGAATTTTTGATGTGGAATGCTAACCAACATAGTTTTTCAATGTAATACTCTTAATTGTGGCATGAATGTTCAGATCTGAAAGATTCAAGACAAAAGTCTATATTGACATAAGAAACAGTAATACTTCAAGCATACTAGCAAAGCAATCCTGTCTTCTCATAATATTATGGCTAAAGAAAGTTATCCCTACAAAATCATATAGTCTGGCTATGCTCCCTCTTCATCACACAAAATATTCATATCATGCACAACCCCGATTTCAGCCAAGCACTTGTTTTCATACTCTATTCTTTCAAACCTTTCAACTTTCACGCAATACATGAGCGTGAGCCATGGACATAGCACTATGGGTGGAATAGAGAGGTGGTTGTGGAGAAGACAAAAAGGAGGGAGATAGTCTCACATCAACTAGGCGTATCAACAGGCTATGGAGATGCCCACCAATAGATATCAATGTGAGTGAGTAGGGATTGCCATGCAACGGATGCACTATAGCTAAAAAATGTATGAAAGCTCAACAAATAAAACTAGTGGGTGTGCATCCAACTTGCTTGCTCATGAAGACCCAGGGCATTTGAGGAAGCCCATCGTTGGAATATACAAGCCAAGTTCTATAATGAAAATTCCCACTAGTATATGACAGTGACTAAACATGAGACTCTCTATCATGAAGAACATGGTGCTACTTTGAAGCACAAGTGTGGAAAAAGATAGTAGCAATTGTCCCTTCTCTCTTTTCTCTCATTTTTTGGAGGGGCTTTCTCTTTTTTTATTAGCCCCTCTCTATTTTTTTTGGGCCATCTCTTTTTTTATTGGCCTTTCCTCACATGGGACAATGCTCTAATAATGATGATCATCACTCTTTCATTGATTTACAACTCGATATTACAACTCGATACTAGAACAAGCATGACTCTATATGAATGCCTCCGGCAGTGTACCGGGATGTGCAATGAATCAAGAGTGACATGTATGATAAATTATGCATGGTGGCTTTGCCACAAATAAGATTTCAACTACATGATCATGCATGGCAATATGACAATATGATGCGTGTCATATGAACGGAACGGTGGAAAGTTGCATGGCAATATATCTCAGAATGGCTATGGAAATGCCATGATAGGTAGGTATGGTGGCTGTTTTGAGGAATATATATGGTGGCTGTTTTGAGGAAGGATATATAGTGGGTGCAAGGTACCGGCGAAAGTTGCGCGATACAAGAGAGGCTAGTAATGGTGGAAGGGTGAGAGTGTGTATGATCCATAGACTCAACATTAGTCATAAGAACTCATATACTTGTTGCAAAAATTTACGAGTCATCAAAACAAAGCAATCAACGCATGCTCCTAGGGGGGAGGTTGGTAGGAGTTAACCATCGCGCTCCCCCGACCTCCACACAAAGGTTGATACTTTACAAATACCTCATGCTGTAACTTCGTCACATAGCGGTTCACTATATGTGCATGCTACGGGAATCACTAACCTTAACACAAGCATTTCTCAATTTCATAATAACTTCACTAGCATGACTCTAATATCACTATCCTCATATCTCAAAACAATTATCAATCATCCAACTTCTCATCATATTCAATGCACTTAGCGTGAAAGTTTTTACTACATTGATATTGGATGTCTATCAAGTGAATACTAGTTTATAGCCTAAGCACATTACCATGCTGTTTAAATAGACTCTCAAATGGATATAAGTGAAGCATGAGAGTTCAATAATTTCTTCAAAATATTAACGCCACCGTACTCTAAAAGATATAAGTGAAGCACTAGAGCAAAAACTATTCAACTCAAAAGATATAAGTGAAGCACATAGAGTGTTCTAACAATTCCTAGGCCATATTTAACTCTCTCAAATAGGTGTGTCCAGCAAGGATAATTGTGGAAAACTAACAAGCAAAGACTCAAATTATACAAGACGCTCCAAGTAAAACACATATCATGTGGTGAATAAAAATATAGCTCCGAGTATAGTTACCGATAGATGAAGATGAAAGAGGGGATGCCTTCCTGGGGCATCCCCAAGCTTAGGCTTTTGGTTGTCCTTGAATTTTACTTGGGGTGCCTTGGGCATCCTCAAGCTTATGGCATCTCCAGCCGTTGGCCCCCCAGGAGGGGCTAAAAATCGCCCCCTGGGGGCGCACCGGCGCTAAACCGCGCACTGGGGGCGTGATGCCCCCCCAGTCGCGGCCCCCAAGGTTTTTTTGAAAGGTCAAATTCGGCGCAAACACGGCTCAAATTCAACGCAAACATCGGCAAGTTCGTTCAAATTTAAACATATTTTACAAAAAATAGAAAAAAAACTAGCGCGGGCTGCCCCCGCCGTCTCCCTCGCCGCCCGCCGTCCGCCCACGCGGTTCTACATGTCGAGGAGGCTGTAGAACCGCGTGTAGTCGCCGCCGTTGTCGTCGTCCCCGCCCCCGCCTCCGTCGTCCCTGCTGCATCCCTCCCCCGGTTGGCGGGGCGGGTTGGACGGTCCGGGGGCGTCGTCGTTGTCGTCTCTATCGAGGACCATCTCCTCACGGAGGTAGTCGTCGCGCGACCACCGCAGGGCGTCCTCATTGGAGAAGCCGCGCCGGGCTATCTCCTCGTACTCCGCGGGGAGGCCGGGCTCCGCCTTGGGCTCGACGAGGACGCCAGAGCTACGGGTACGCGCGCTGACAGGCGTGTCCTGGGGCTCCGGCTTGACGGGGCGGAGGCGAAGGCAGGGAGAGCCACCGGACGAGGAGGAGGACGCCCCGGGCTCCATGCGCCTCGGCGTCCAGGAGCTTCCACGGCGGCATGAGAAGGACGGGGGAGTGGGGTACTCGAGGCGCGGCGTGTTGCCGCCCTCGATGTACTCGAGGACGGACTCCAACGTGCGGCTCGGCACGCCCCACCACCGGTGTCGGCCGTCGGAGTTGAACCTGCCGGAGGGCACGACGCCGTTGGTGGCCTCGAGCTACTCGGCGTGACGGCGACGGAAGTAGGGCTCCCAGATCGGGCTGTCGGGGACGTACCGAGGCCCCTCCCTCGCCGCACGCATCAGGAACGAGTGGATACGTGCGATCTCTGCACGCCACGCTGTGCCGGTGGGTGGCGGTGGCACCGGCACGCCGCCGGCGCTGATCCTCCAAGCCCCGAGCACCCGCAGGTCCGGCGGGACCGGGTACTCGGCCTAAAAAAGGAGGCGAGCCTCGTCCTCGCGAAGATGGCGGCGCCCGAATCCATTTGCCGCCGCGCCGTCACCTGGAAAGCGCTCGGCCATTCTTCTCAACTGGAGTCGGCGAGAGGAGGAAAGGGGGAGAAATGGGCGTGTCGGCGGTGGAGTATCTGTGCGAGTGTCCGGCGCGCTGGCGGTCGGCTTATATAGGCGGAGGCGCCGCGTGGTAGGCTTGGCCAGCGCGTTACGTGTGGCGTGATGGTGTGGCGGCCGAGGGACGCGTCGCCCAGCCTTCACTGCGCCGCCCGTGAGGCATCAATGGAGGATGACCGGCGCGGCAGCGTGCGCAGCTTTGGCATTGATTCGCCGCGGGAAACGAGGCGATGTGGACGACGAAGCGGCGAGAAGAGAGTCGAGTCGCTGACGCGGCGGGCCCGCGGCTCTTCGCGCCAAAAACGATTCGCCCGGTGCCCCCGAGCGACCCGCAGCGCGTCGGGTTTGGGTTGGGTCCGCCGGCGCCAATTTCGGCCCGAGCCGGCGAAAACTGGGCTATTGGGGGCGCGACTGGGCCGATTTTTTGGCGCCGGCGGCAGAAAAATCGCCTGGGGGGCCTTCTTGGGGGCACGGCTGGAGATGCTCTTAGGCCCTTCCTACTCTTTGTTCCACAGTCCACCAAAGCAATACTCAAAACTTCAAAACTTCACAACACAAAACTTAGACAAAAAATCTCGTGAGCTCCGTTAGTATAAGAAAGCAAACCACTACTCAAAGGTACTGCAATAAATTCATTCTTTGTTTATATTGGTGTTAAACCTGCTATATTCCAACTTCTCTATGGTTCATACTTCCCAATATTACTCATAGATGCATTGAAATAAGCAAACAACACACGAAAAACAGAATCTGTCAAAAACAGAACAGTCTGTAGTAATCTGCAGGTTTCGTATACTTCTGTAACTCCAAAAAATTCAAACTAAATTGGTAAACGTGAGTAATTTGTCTATTAATAGTCTGCAAAAAGAATCAACTAAATAGCATGCTACAGTAAAATCTGATGACCATTCTGGCGAGCACTAACGATTCTGTTTTTCACAGCAAGATCATATAAACTTCACACAAGTCTTCCCAAAGGTTCTACTTGGCACAAACACTAAACAAAACACAAAACCACATCTAAACAGAAGCTAGATGCAATATTTATTCCTAAATAGAAGCTAAAACAAAAAATATAAAATTGGGTTGCCTCCCAACAAGATCTTTGTTTATAGCCATTAAGATTGGCTTGAGAATTCAATGATGCTCACATGAAAGATAAGAATTGAAGCACAAAGAGAGCATCATATAGCATGTGAAAATCACATCTAAGTCTAACATACTTCCTATGCATAGGCATTTTATAGGAAAACAAATTAGCAAGACAAGCAAGATCTAGCATATGCAAGGAGGAAGAAAGAAACAATAGCAATCTCAACATAACGAGAGGTAATTTAGTAACATGAAAATCTCTACAACCATATTTTCCTCTCTCATAATAATTCCATGTGGCATCATAAGAAAATTCAACAATATAGCTGTCACATAACATATTATCAACACGATCCACATGCATGCAAAGTTGACACTTGTCAGACCTAAGATGCGATTCTATCCCGATCATGTGACGCACTCGTGATTGGGGCACAACCACATTTCGAGCGCTTAGCAAGATGTATATTATTACATCGTACCATTACTTAATTGCACTAGTCGTCAACCCGTGCGCTTGCACGGGCTAGGGTGCTAATTATTATGATTTTTACCTGTCTTTACTAACAATTGAAATGACATAACATTTTGAGAACATGTCCCACTCGAACGATGGAAATGACGATCTCGCCAAACCTACACACTTAAAGCCGAATCAGATCACTTAAAGAATGATATTAGATGAACCATGGAAGTTGCCACATGGATTTGTTCATAAGTTAATGGATTTCCTTATTAAAGAATGTCTTGATCAGAAACATCAAAATAACTTCTTTTTAGTAGGACAACTGTAGTGCTCGTATCCATCCCCATAATTTCTCCTGCCACGCCATTTGTTCACTTGATGTTGCACGATGCATATGCATTGCTGCATCTTGACTCTTTGCCCCCGCTAAAGAACTCCTGCATTGTGTTGTCATCACACATCAGCCCAACAAACTTGTCACCCCCGGTCATCACAATACTATAGTATGCATACAATGATAGAAGTGACCCTGATTGAACATCCATCTAATATTGCTTCACACGCCCATCTAATTGTTTATCTTATTTTTGCCGGACATCTAATTGTTTGTCTACACCCAAAATAACCTTTTCTAGTGATTTTGACGTGTCATTGTCTCTTCTTTCATTCATGTGTAACCACTGATTAAAATAATGAGACATATCGAATTGCTAGGAAAAAAAGACTAAAATAATAACATGTAGTACAAATACATTGTGGTGTACATGCTTTTATGCTGAAACTAATGTGCCACAGCTGCGTACTACTTATTTCGTGCAATATCTAAGCAATAAAGAGATAAAGCAAGAAAATATATAAATCAAACTCGATGATAAATTCGTAGATATTTTCACCTCTTACCTATATGCGGGTTAGAAGACCAAATAGCTAATTGATCAGAAGCACGTCACGCCGTCCAAAACCTAGCTTAGTAGTAAACCTGTTCATTCCCATGGCCTGTTGTTTGTGTTCGCCACAATATGTGCAACCTCCAGTCACATAAAACAACACAACATTAGTGGAAGGAATGAGAAAAAGGTATTGAGAGTTTAGAGGTAAAAGCGTTTGGTTGTAGAATGAAATAATGGGAACTAATTAAAGATAATAGCCAATGAAGGCACACTGCAGTATTCACAATTTTTAATCACATCAATGAATTTCTTTTCGGACCGATCGAAATATAGAATTACAAAATGAAAATAAAATGTAGCAATAAAGTGTGTGTAATATAGGATTTGGAATCTGGAGATATTATGGCGTAAGCATGTGTGAAAATTACTACCCCACAAAATAGGAAATACTAAATGGCCAAACTACTAATTAAATCTAAGGCTCTTCACTTTCCTATCTAGAATTTGTCTAGGGGTTAACTCACATCGAGCACCCGTATTGTCGAGTTCGACTGAACAAAAATTCGGGTTGAATGAAATCTTAATGTTCATGTATCTATCTCGTGTGCTGGCATTGTAGGGTCATTCACCTGAACATGCTAAATTTGTGTCAAAATTAGTGTCCTTTTTTACAGAGTCACGTTCCATGGTGGCTCCTCGCGATGATCATCGTGTTGAACAATTATATCTTGTAATGGGTGTAGCAGTCATTATTTTATAGCACAATCAGTAAGTATGGTTTCCTATTTAATAACTTCATGGCATGCCAAGTTTAAATGCTCTAGCATTTACTTTCTGTGTTTTGATCCCATGGTTAATTGTACATACAACTCAAAGCGTTATCATTATTTTAAGGAAAACTCTTGGCTCCCATCGGCGGATTGGACGCGAGCATCCGCCGGCTCGTCCGTATGACACGTGTCTTCGGGGAGTGTTATTTTTTTCTTTCTTTCAGTCAACACGGTCACTATTATGCTCACTGCTCAATCTCCACTACGATGAGTTTTCGCAGCAAGGCCTCTCTTGCAGTAAAAACCGGAACAAGACCTATGTTTCAGGAAAATTAAATTTACAGCGAGATCTTTGTTACAATTTTTTTTTTGCAACAAGACCTCTAGTAAAAAAAAAAGAA